>BDMV01000007.1:10711371-11055773 GCA_008326285.1 Oryza officinalis
ATGAATACAGACCAGGTCTTCTAGTCCCACATATTGCTGTAATGAATAGTACTTATCACACCTCTTTCTCCATATTGATTTTGTTCATGCAAACTCTATTACAGATTTGTGGGAAGCTCTGTCGAGCTGCAGCTCCAGTTGGGAATGATAGAATTTTTCTTGGGAACATCAACAAGAAATGGAAAAAAGATGATGTGAGTAACATTTTCATTGATTTGATGGGGTGCTAGCCTGAATTTCATTTTTTATATTCTCATTTGTTGCTCTTCAAAGCAGGTCATCAAGCTGCTAAAGAAAATCGGAATTGAGAACATAGATTCTGTAACACTTATGTCTGATTCAAATAATCCGGTCTGTAATCGTGGTTTTGCATTTCTTGAACTGGAGACCAGTAGAGATGCACGGATGGCATACAAAAAGCTTTCACAGAAAAATGCATTTGGCAAAGGCCTAAATATAAGAGTTGCATGGGCTGAACCATTGAATGATCCAGATGAGAAAGATATGCAGGTCTCTCTCTCTTTCTCTCTCTCCAACATACTGCCTGTGTGTGTCATGCACTTAGCTTTTCTACAGATCATATCATATTCCAGATGAGAAAGATATGCAGGTCTCTCTCTCTTTCTCTCTCTCCAACATACTGCCTATGTGTGTCATGCACTTAGCTTTTCTACAGATCATATCATATGCGTATGGTGGTTTTGTGACTCTAATAAGACTAGAAACTGCAAATGAATGTCAAATCAGCTGATCTTATTCGTTTTAACCTTTTCTTTTGAAGACAACCTCCACTTTCTTTCAGTGTAGTCAACATATTGACATTCTTCTCACTTATCATATTATTTTGCATAAGGCACAGGTTGCGTCTTACTGGTTTTGTTGCTATCACAATTGTATCCTGGATATACATTGGTATACTTGCTTTAACTGTTTATGCTTAAGTTCTGACACTAAATTTTTCAATTTTCTGTTCTTTTAAGGGCATCCCTGTATCTCTGTGTATTGCTGATGATTTGGCCTCATTGATAATCGTAGAGTTTAGTTTTTTCACTATCAACTTTTTGCCCTATGGTCCTTATACTATTGGTGCTTACAGATGTCAACTGTTCTATTTCAACCTGGATACATCATTCATGATGTTGCTTTATCTAAACCTTGGAACAGATTTCTTTCCTTTTGTTCTGTCTTAATTGTTTCATATCTCTGTTGGATGGAAAAATCAGTTTGATTAGTAGGTCCACGTCCTCTGTGAACAGTGGTTCTTGGACCTTCATATGTTTTGCCCTTGGTTTGAAATGCATCGTCGTCCTCCTTGTTACATTAATAAGTTAACTACCATTTGTTTCCACTTGTTGACATACCAGGCTTAATCCATATCCCCATTTCAAGTCCTTTGATCATATCTGAACACCTCATCCTAACAACGTATTTGATTTTGCTTCCAATGGCTAGTGGCCAGTCACCAATTCCCTGAGAAGTCTAAGTACTCTGATGCACTGTTTGTTCCATCTAGGTCAAATCGATTTTTGTGGATGGGATACCAACGTCCTGGGACCATGCTGAGCTGAAAGAAATCTTCAAGAAACATGGGAAGATAGAAAGTGTGGTTCTGTCACGCGATATGCTGTCAGCCAAAAGGAAGGACTTTGCCTTTATTAATTACATTACTCATGAGGCTGCAATCTCGTGTCTTGAATCTTTTGACAAGGACGAGTTCAGTGAGAACGACTCAAAGGTCTTTTCTCAACTTGGATTAAATCAGAGTAGTAGTTTACAATTGATACAATTTTTACATCTTTTGGCGCGTCCCAGGTGAATATTAAAGTTTCATTGGCTAAACCTGCCCAACAGAGCAAGCAGATTAAGGAAGACCATAAATCTAGTATTAGTGGGAAAGGCAAAATGAAGACTTCTAAAAGTGAGTTATTCCCAATTCCATCCATCTTGTCATCTATTTCCAATTGTTTGACCCATCTGTGGCTGCCAGCTTTCTCCTCTACAAATATTAATTACATTAATTACCCAGCTTCATTATAATCTGAAGATTTATAGCTCAAGACACATAAATCTTCAGATTTTAATGAAAGAGCAAGATAAACCCCAAGTGTCATAACAAGTGCCATATCAAATGTAGCTTTAGCATTTGGGTGAATCTGAATTTGCAAACCTTTCCATGGTCATAACGGCTCAGTTTTCTGCAACCAAAGTCAACACATACAGAAGGCCCAACCGAGAGTGGTCAAATCATGGATTCATAATCCTCCATATTTTATAGGCCGACAGACCCTTGGCCAAGAAACCAAGCAATTGCCTCCATTTGCATGTTCTTGACCTTTTCCTTAGATCGAAAAACAAAATTAGTGCAAAATGCAAATGAATATAAGGTGGATGATAATTGATTGGGTGAATTGTATGCATGTTGCATTTGTTCTCAAAATGGACAGGTAGTATAACAGTTCTCAGATTTATTTTCAGAAACAATTGCTCTTATGTGGAAAACTAGCTAGCTGGTTTCATGATGTCATGATGCCTGACAATTTTGATCTGTGTATTGACTGGCTTGTAGCATATTCTCTAATATCTACTTCACCTGTGTAAATTAGATAGTCTTTCATAAACCTTTTCCCCTGAACAAATAAATCATCTGAATGCATGTGAAGCCCCTACTAGCTGTTTGATAAAATCCAGCCATAGTTGGATTGTGTTGTCTTAGTTTTCACTAGGCTGCAAAATCTGCTAGCTGTTTCATGCTGCCACTCTGTCTATGTGCACTCCTATTATGTTCTGTTTGCTCCACTCCTACAATTAACATGTAGTCCAATACAATATATTTTTGAAGTTTTGCCATATTGTTTTCTCTTTAAAATCCCTAACAGCTGATGTTTTTGTCCTCTAAACAGTAAGATACCCTGTTCAAGATTACACCCACATTAATTCTGGAGAGAAGCGTCCCTTTTCAACACTGGTAGGTTAAACCATATCGTCTTGAAAAACTGCATACTGATCTTTTAATCACATAGTTTTGATATTAATCCAGGGCGATGCTTATTATCCATTGGGAGGTCATTCTTGTCGTCGTCATGAGGGTAGTACCTATACTACAGCAGCATCAAGGTGATCTGAAATTCTAAACTACCCCCATTTGTCATATTATTTATCAGACTAGAGTAGCGGATTCTTTCTCACTTAATCATTTTGCATCCTCATATGTCAGCTATGGTGTGCTGCCCCCTGCTACTGCTGAATCTTCTCTGCCACATTATCATGACAGCAATAGATATCCTCCACACCTAGGTATGTTATACAGTGTGTCTGGTGCTAATAATTAATAAAGGACTCCTCCATATGGACTAATATATGTAATGTATCACGCATTTTCAGCTTCTTATTATGGACTAACAGGAATACCAATCAGTAGTCAGGTATGTTTTCCTATGGTAAATTCTCTAGATCTTCCTCCCACCCTTAAACCTGGGAGGAACCTGTGGATACACCTTCAATTTGTTAAATGTTTCCTGATTTCTGATATTTAATTTTGTTGTTGCCATACAACATATAACTTGGCCATTTGTGTCTCACTCTGTTCAGGTGAGGCAATCAAGTTCTCGCCAACCAGCGCAGTCCTATCGAAGCAGGCATGGCAAAAAATGTAACGGTAACTTCCATATATCAATTGGTATTGAGCACATTTAAATCTCGACATCTTATCTTTGCGTTGATTCATGAACTGGAGCAGGTTGACTACATGATAATGACGAATATTTTCCAACTCAGATGATGGTTTTTGTGGATTCGCTGCGTGAGAAGTTCATAGTTGAACCATGGCAGAAGACTGAATACTTAAAGTTAATGGCATCATAATTGGTGCATTATACAGTTTAGTGAATGCTCTTTTGGGGATGATAGTCTTAGTTTGGAACATGGGAATTTCAGTTGGAGTTTTGCTTTAGCTTGTATATTTCCATGTAGGGATCCATGAAATTCCCATGCTCCAAAATAGGCCTTCTTATGTCGCAAGAGGTGTTGCGTTTGTCTTGAACTGATATATGACCATTGTACAAAGGAAACTGAAAAGTGCTTCCATATAGAGTCCTTAATCGTGACCATGGAGAGGAAACTGATATATAATCCAACTTTGAAAATTATCCTCGTATATCTGCCTGTTGTGATGTTTTCTTGATAGAGTCCTTAATTGTGAAGAATTGTTGAACAATCATAGTACTAGCAGTACCTTCGTATTTCTATAGGGCACATGGACATTACTCCCTGACCTAGAAGCAATCACAGCATGTTGGTCATTGTAGAGACAGCACACCCAAGTTTCTTTCATGGTCCTTGGAGGTGCTTAGCTAAAAACACTTACACTGAGAGGGAGTAGTACGTAGTAGTACTGTATACCTCCTAAGCACAATAATAAAAGCACAATAACAAAAGTCCGTTTCAGGCACATATTTTTTTGTTAATTACAATTTTAGTATTTGTCAAATACTCTATGAGCCGAGTTTGATTCATGTCCCTCAATAACAAGAGGCTCCCTTAATTATTAGGACCATATCAATTAACCTTCCTCGATTATCTTAACAGTGTTTTTGTCTTACATTGCCATCTATGTGGCACGTGATCAGATCTTCGACCTATATGACATGATGTTTATGTGGCATTAAAAGAAAAAGAAAAATAAAAACATCAATAGGACATAGATGTAAGTGGATGTTGGCGTCTCTCTTCTTGTTGTCGTGAAGAGCATAATAGCGGAAGACAAGAGGAGAGAGGAGAAGGAGAAGGGGAAGCGGGGATGACAGTGGGTCCTTTCCTAAGAGATTTTACATATGAGTCCAGCTTTTTAAAATCTTTTTACTTATAGTAATGATATGTAAATGCCACATAGTCATAATTTAAGACGATTACTAAATCAATGTGTCATATAATATAAGAGGAAAATATCATCTGTGAAAACCATCAAGGGAGATAAATTAGCCCTATTTTTTCTTTTAATAGTTGAGACAGAGGCTTCATTTCTGGTTTTGCGGTTCTTGGATGCGACTCGGACTGGTTGTACAATTGAGGCTCTGTTCGGGAGCCTGTGTCCCAGTGCGCACAGTGGCTTTTTTTCACGTGAACGCTTTTGAAACTATTAACGGTGTATTTTTTTGCAAAAAGTTTCTATACAAAAGTTGTTTAAAAAATCAAATTAATCTATTTTTTAAAAAAATTAGCTAATACTTAATTAATCATGCGCTAATGGATCATTCTGTTTTTCCACGCGCACGCTTTTCAAACTACTAAATGGTGTATTTTTCTGCAAAAAGTTTCTATACAAAATTGTTTAAAAAATTAAATTAATCTATTTTTTTTAAAAAATAGTTAATACTTAATTAATCACACGCTAATGAAGCGTTCCGTTTTTCGTGCGTACTGTGCAGCAAACACAGGGTCCGAACACAGCCTGAGGGAGAAAGCATGGACCTTGTCATTATTCCTTTTATACCCTATGGGAAATCGCGGGTCGCACGTGGGCTGGGAAACGAATTGCCCGGCTGAAGCTATCGGCCGCACGTCGAGACGAGGAGTTTTCCCGCCGAAGCTATCGGCCGCCCCGCCGCGCAGATGCACGCACCGAAAACCCGCCTTCCGAAAAGAAAAGCAGCAGCAGCAAAGCAAAAACCCCATCCAGCCCCTTCACTCCTCTCTTCCCATCCCAAAAGGAAACCCCCTTTCGTCCTGCCTCGGCCGCCGCGCCATTTCTCGCTCGCTCCGCTCCCCGACTCCGCTCGGCCGCCGCGCCATTTCGGCCACCGCCGGCTAGGGTTTCTCCCCTTCACTTTTCTCTTCCATCCCAAAAGGAAACCCCCTTTCGTCCTGCTTCTTTTCTCGCTCGCTCCGCTCCCCGACTCCGCTCGGCCGCCGCGCCACCGCCGGCTAGGGTTTCTCCACTGCTTCGCCGCCCTCGCCGGGTGGTGGCTGGGTCCTTCCCGACTCGGCCTACCTCGGATCGCCATCGCCGGCTAGGGTTTATCCACTGCTTCGCCTCCCTCGCCGGGTGGCGGGTGGGTCTTCCCCGAGTTCGCCTACCTCGGGTCGCCACCGGCGGCTACGGCCGCTTCCCTCGCCGGGTGGTGTACGTGTGGGTGGGTCCTCCTCGAGTCCGCCTACCTCAGGCCGCCACCGCCGGCTAGGGTTTATCCACCGCATCGCCTCCTTCGCCGGGTGGTGGGGGTTTCTGGCCTTCGTCTCTGGGGGCTAGGGAGCACAAGGTAAAATTTCTGCGTTCATGTGTTGGATCGTCTCCGAGATCTGGTTCCCGACTTAAGGATTTATCGTTCCAGCACCGCACATGATGTTGTTTTGTATTATTTTGCTCATTTGGCATGTTCGCTGTTCTGGCCAAATTTAGTATATCTGTGCTAGCCTCTTTTACCAAGCATGATATATACCACTGAATTTAATTTGTGATTTGTTGTAGTTCAGCTCCACATTATGTGCACTGCACAATGTTAGATTTGTATACACACTGACAACAAGATGAAAACACTAGATTTAAACCTCAACTAGTTACGCCTACAGAGTACTCTAGTTCTAGTGTGTTGATTACTCTAGTAATTATCAGTGTCCTACTTTGATCTCTCTACTTACCTTATTAAGTTCTAGTATGTCGATTACTGTACTTACCTTAATAAGTTATGCCTACAGAGTACTGAAGTTCTAGTAGATTACTCTAGTACTTTGATCTCTGCACAATTACATAAGCAATATGAGAGTATTGCTTACCTTAATAATACTTGGCTCATCTAATTTCTGCACTGTTCAAATTGCAAGCATTGTATAGAATGAACTTTGTTCTTATTTGAAAAAAATATATATAATGAACTTTGTAAGAAGCCATACTAGACTATATTAATTTGTAGTTATGCTTTTGTTGTAAATTCTCACCGTTGTAAAACGAGCTTATGATTATCTAAGCATAATAATGCATATAGATTAATCTAGAATTAAAAAAAAGTAAACTGAAAGGTACACCTTATTTGTACTGCCTTACGTAGCTGGTTTGCTATACCTTATGCAGCAATGGCAACCGATGATGGCTCAGTGGCTCCTGTGAGCCGGCATGTAGTGGTACTGATTCTTATTTCTCCCTTCCACTGCATTTATTCCCTAAAAGAATAGTTGTGTTGTTCACTATGATTGTGATCTTTCTTACAGGTTGCAAATGAATTTATTCGACAGTATTACCATGTTCTTGCTGAAATACCATCTCAGCTACATCGTTTCCATTGTAATCCAGATCATAGTGGTGCTGGTGCCATGACAAATCCAACCCTAACTCCGGTAAGTGCATCATAAATTTTGTGTAAGGCATTACAATTTTAGGATTATACTAACACTCATTCATGATGACTATTCTTAGATTTATTGTCATTGACTGGTTTGTTTTGTTCGATCAGGCTATTTACTCAAAATTTATGTCACCTGGCATCCTTAAATGCAAAGTAGATGTAGAGAAAGTGGCTGCACAACTATCATTCAATGATGGTTTGTTCATTTCAGCTGAAGCATTTCTTACCAGGGACGAAGTGAAAAAGAGATTCATTCAGTCATTTTTTCTTGCCCCTACAAAAGAAGGGAAGTATTACGTTCTGAATGATATGTTATACGTCCCTGATGAACCAGGTAGTATAACTTCTTTCCCTTTAAATCTGTTGTTTCATACATTTGCAGTATTCTAATATTTGACCAGAAATAATTTCACTTAATGAAATTGCAGAGCTTTTATCTGCTGAATGCATTAAGGATCCACCTGCCCCTCTTAAGTCTCCGATATCAGTCCCTGATGAACCAGGTAGTGTAACTTCTTTCCCTTTAAATCTGTTGTTTCATACATTTGCAGTATTCTAATATTTGACCAGAAATAATTTCACTTAATGAAATTGCAGAGCTTTTATCTGCTGAATGCATTAAGGATCCACCTGCCCCTCTTAAGTCTCCGATATCATATGCATCGGTTGGGTTTCTTTTGTTGTCCTATTACTTGCTAGTGTTTGGATTTTGAGTACGCAACAATAATGTATTTCTATTTTTTCTTTTGATGGCTTGTATAATAGGTTATGGCCAACAAGAAGGGCAATCTTCATAACTACAAAAATGTACCTCATGGTAGTTTTTCTCTCACTTTCATAGAAAAAAATAGTGGTAGAGAGAAAAACATGTGTATTTTCTTTATACTGAACCTTAAAACTGTCTTGTGTAGAGCAAGGGTATGCTATCATTGTGAAGAAGTTACCTCGTCAAGCAACCATTAAGATGGTTCAGGAGGCATTTAAAAGGTTTGGTGCTATTAGGCCTGGTGGTATAGATATTACAACTCCTAAGGTTAGTTAAAACTTGTAGGTTTGGTTTCCATAAATCATATGTTTTGACATTTTATCCCGTCTCTGTAGCATGGCCGCTTCTCCTGTTGTATAATTGAGTATGAATGTCGCCAGTCGGTTCAAGCAGCACTCGAGGTGTGTTTCTTTGGATGTTTGTCTTACTTCACTGTCTGCATGCTAGTCTTATCTTACTTATGTGTACCATAGTTCACATTCTGAAACTTGAAAGATGATATTCTAATAATTTAGGAATATCGAGCTGCTAATAGACCGCAGGACATTCAGGTCTGTGAGAGACGGCCGAAAACAAGAGGTTAGTATCTGCAGCACACAAGACATCAAGATAGCTTGCTGGTAGTTAATTCTCGTTAGACCTGGGGACATTCTTACCATCTGCACTTTTTTGGATTTGTAGTTGCGTCTGCTTTGTGTGATATGGATGATCTCACGGCCAGCAAATTTCGAGCTTTTCTAGAAAAGTATGCTCCTCTCAGACAATGTAGTTTTTCTTTTTACTGTTCCTGTTCTTGTTCTTATTATACATTTTCTTTTGTTAGTTTCCAGCGAACAGGTGACAAAAAGAAGTACTACTTCACTGAGGCAATGGTGATGATGGAACGAGGCTCCCCTCTTTTCTCAGTGCCTTTCTCCCATCTGCAACAAACCGATAAATATCTTGCTATGGACATATGCTGCTGTAAGAGGTCAGTGGTTCTCTTCCTTTTCCTCTTTAATTAAATTATTTTTGCGAAGAAATAATATCCTAATTATTTCTTCTCAGCAGGTTGATGCCAGTATTAAGAAGTGCTGCTGTGGATTTTGTCCAGCAAGTAATGTTAAATAGATCGAAATCTGTACAACTAAGTACGGATGAACAGGCTGTGCTGGATGGCTTGGACTTATCTTTCGCTGGTATGCCCGTGAGGTATGATGCTCTTCCTCTTTGTTGATTAATATCTGTTGAACAACAATAACTTGAAATCGAATCACATTACATGCAGGCTTGAGTCCTTGCATGCCTTCTTGAAGAACCGCGCATTGGAGAAATTTGAAGTATACCCTCAGAACACGGAGCTTTTTGCTACACCCAGAGGTTGCTTGGGTTTACAGGGGATCTTAGGTTACATCATTGAGAATCACTTAGCTGGTTTCTCTTGGAATGGGAAGTTTGAGTTGGAAGACATTATAGTCTGCAATGGTGATAAATTCATTATTACCAAGCCACCTCAGCGATTTGAGTTGGTTGAGGCTATTCCTAAGGAAACAGCAAAGGCATTTCAAGCAGATCTCACTAAGATATGCAATTGTCTCACCTATTACTTCAGCATTGACGGTATGATGCCACCATACTTTCAAGAACTGTTCAGCATGCTGCTTAAGATCCCCAAGGATGCCCTTGCTAGTAAGAGGAGGCTGGAGATTGTTTATGAGTTCATTATCCATCATCCTGCTACTAAACCGCCAATCGCAGTTGCAAATCTCTTCACTGGTATACATGGAGCATGTGACTCGTATGATGAGAATGACACGACTCAGTTTTTCAAAAACACATTAAAAGAAGGTGAAGCTAATCTCTGGATCCATGAAGTGGAAGAAGATGGAAATTCAGTGTTAAATGGTGTACTGTCCTATGAGGAGGCGCGCCAAAAAAAGCTAGCAATACTCGGCCAAACTGAGCAAAGTGGGAAACCGCCAAAGGGTTATTGTCATACTTTGGAGTCATTTGTTGAATATGTACGGCATGTCCTTCAGCATGGTACAAATTACTCCAAGAAAAGTAGTCCATGTCGTCGGATCACTAATGCTGATGGTGATGTTTACTTGGAGAATGTTGTGCCACGCTCACAGTGCGTGCGCCTTCTTGATGAGCTTATTACCATGATAGCACGGTTGCTTGGCAAACATGTTCTGAATGTAATTTATGAACTTCTAATGGATTCTGCCATGCACGGGATGCTTGAAACTGTTTGGAAGGATTACAAAAGATCCAGGTATAATATTCTTCTGAATTTTGCTTTTGTTTCTTTGGTTCTTTTTATCTAAGACTTCAAATTTTATTCAGTTACGTGAAGTCAATTGATGATGATGGAACTGCTTAGTAGGGCTGATTGGAGGTGTCAGGCTGCAAGAGTGGTTTATTATTCATAGAAATAATTCCATGTTTACATATGCTCAAGTGCTCAACTCATGGAACCACCAAGAGATGCATATTCCAAATGTGGAAGTCAATGTGATCTTGTGATGACTCTATCCTTGATTCTGATCTTTAAAAGCTTTTGATTTAGGTCTCATACTGACTTGCTAGTTCTAGTTTTGAGGAATTCCATCTTTGGACAAGAAGTTTCCTGCTATTTGAGAAAGCAGTGTTGCATACTTGCATTATGTTGTATATATGCTGTATGCTTCTACCTTTGAAGACTTTGTTGAAGTACTTTTTGAAGTGCTTGTAATTTTGTCTGCTACATTTGTGCTAAAGTTAATTTTTCTGCTAAGAGGGGTCTGGGGCCAGAAGCAAATCATGAACAAAAAAGTTAATTTTTCTGCTAAGAGGGGAAAATGATACTCAGGACATGAGAATGCTAGCAGTGCACAAATGCCACAAAAGTAAAGCTTTTTTCTTAGCCAACAAGCTTTTCTTGGATGTACTGGACTAGTATGATAACTTGTGTGCAATATATATAATATATCTTTAAGAGTAAAAGTGTACAGGTGGTCCTTAAACTTGCATGCTACTTTAGGCAATATATTGAATGCTACCTTTTCTGATTGTTTTGTGAAAATTGCTTGCTGTCTAGCTTTACTTGCCGTGCTAGTGTTTTTTTGAAGATTTAATAATATTTTGTTTTGTGGCAAAAATGTATAGTGGTTTATTTGATGGGTTCTACAATTGTGATGTCATTTCTTGACTTGATTCGAAGTATAGTGTACTTCGAAGTCAATATTTATACAGCTGAGAGAGCTACGACATTTGTAGCCAATCTATTGCATGCTAACATTTCTGATTCTCCTTTGAAAATTGTTAGCTGTCTAGTTTTACTTCCAGTGCTAGTGTTTGTTGATTTTTGCAGTAATTTGTTGTGGCAAAAATTTATAGTGTTTTGTTTGATTTTAGCTGCAATGTTGATGTTCATTTCTTGACTTGATTCTAAGTATGGTCTTTAGTAGTTGGTTAACTGTCAAATTTCAGATTAATGCGGTGTTCATCTGTATCGGTAGCGCTTGATGCTCCGGGGGCCATGGGTGCTGGGAGAGGGAGGGCCATTCGTGAGGATAATATTTCTAGGTTTTCATATTAATCCCGTTGTTATGCTAGCTGCAATATTGGTCCAATTTTACATACTAGTTATCTTTCATGTTCTCGAATAAAGATGTAATTGTCAAGGGTTTGATCATCCAAATGTATTAAGCCGATTCGTGAAAATATTTTTGTAGATTTTAAAGGGGATTACATGTATGCTGACATGCTGTCATGGATATAGAATACTTGCAGAATTAGGAATATACTGTACTTGCTATCTCGTACCATCTTTGGCAAAATTTACTTCAACTCTTTGTGTTAGTGTTGAATTTACTTGCAATATTATGCTGTGTTCGAAACATACAGTAGTCTGTTCAAACCGTATAAAGTTGTGTTGATTTGCATTTCAGATATCACTAATCAGTAGTACACTCAATTTGACTGTTTGATCATTTTAGTCCGTAGTTGCCATCGATGCCAAACGCGCTAGGGGCTGAATTATCGTTCTAAACGGACCAAATCTATAGAAAATCCGTTCGCGCGTCCTCGCATGTGCAGAGGCAACATTTTGCAAATCAGCTTTGCCTTAATCAATAGGTTAAACAGGAGCTGTGTTTCTCATGAAATTCTTCCAAATTTGGTCGAAACACATGTAGCGCGGCTATGGACGCAGCACAGGTTCAGTCGCAACAAAAAGGTAACAAGGAAACGGGGTTGGCGCTAATCCATTCTGGTAGGAGGACCAGATTAACCAAAATTCCAAAACAAGATTCTAAGAATTAGGAATCAACAATACGTTCACGACAACGTTAACAAGATTCTCACAAACTTGGCAAAACAGATCATTGTGCACAGTGCTGCTTAGCTAAACAGAACAAAATGCCTTAGGTATATAACTTGCTCACAAAAACAAGTGATACTGGAAGGACAAGCCATGGGCGCTTAACACTGAGTTCTGATTCTGGATGAAGCTGCATAACTCATTTGAGAGGGATGAACCGAGAGGAGTGGGTAGCACCAATACCAGGCCTACCGTGCTTAACCGGCTTGTAGGAGATGGAGAACTCTGCAAGGTAGTGACCAATCATCTCGGGCTTAATCTCAACCTGGTTGAAGGTCTTGCCGTTGTAGACACCGACGATGCTTCCGATCATCTCAGGGACAATGATCATGTTGCGGAGGTGGGTCCTCACTGGCTCTGGCTTCTCACCGGCAGGGGCATCCTTTTTCTGTTTAAGGGCATTTCAAAAGAAAAAGATTGTGAGGAAAATACAAATTAAATACTGAATGCTACAACAAAGAAGCTTATAGAACACAAGAAAAAAATAGTACAACAAAGAAGCTTATAGAACACAAGAAAAAAATAGTACGGACAGTGCATACATTCCTCAATACTCAACACCAATGCATTTCATTCCAAAACAGCAATTCACAGCAAATTAAAAGGAAAAGCTAAGATTTCCACGCCTGTATAGCAGCACAGGTTAGGGAATGCAGAACATCAAATGCAGCAAATAAAATGTATGACATCATGCATACTACTGTGATCAATGCCTATTCAGATTACTTTAAACAACACTCGTTATGGTAGTTAGAAACGAATTCAAGTAATCAGACAAAGATCTCTACTAAGAACATCTTATATTTTACAAAATGTGTGTACAAATCTGTCAAATAAAATCTAAAAACTAAGTATCAAATACACCACATCATACCATGCTAAACAAAAAACATATCCATTTCATTAAATGAAAGGCAAGGATCTATGTAGATGGCATGGAATTGCAGCTGCCCACCAACACGAGTGACATTGTCAAAAATAAACACAGCGGTCAAAAAGCCCAGCATGCAATTCACCAAATATTAGCACCTAACACTAAAATTCCACAACATCCTACAACACTGAATTCCACAGATCCAACACCATGACAGCTATCAGCAACCAGAACTAACTACGTTATCTAAAATCTGTTCTAAATTAGCATGGAGCATCCTTTCTAAAACAAGAACAGACAATCATCCCAAATACTAAGCATATAACACAAATCACCGACTCTGCAATCGTGGAATCATAGCAGATATATGCTCACGGCTATCTCATTGGTCAGAACTCAGAACACACATTTCTAGAAGAGTGAGATTAAGATTAATAATTCGAGACTCACCGCCTTGCGCAGCTTCTTGATGAGCGCCATGGGCTTCCTCTTCAGACCCCTCTGGAACCTGCAAAATCACAGAGCCACGGATCACATCGGATCACACCCTCTAAAACAGACCATTCCCGCAAGGGCAAATCAAATCACTGGCACGATTTCATCCCAGATGCGAGATGTGTGGGCAGCAACACGATACCTTCTGCGGGCGCGCGCGGGGAAGAGCTGGACGAGGTCGTCGGTGGACATGTCGAGGAGCGCGTCGAGGTCGACGCCGCGGTAGCTGTACTTGCGGAACGTTCTCTTCTTCGGCTGCGCGCCGGCGGTGACCTCCGTCTCGACTTCGATGTCCGCCTGAGGGAAAACGACGCGGTAACCGACGGCGACATGCACGGACGCTCGCGAACGGAGGAAGATTCGAGAACGGGGGAACTCACCATGATGGGCTCGGAGCAAGCGGGAGGAGCTCGGCGGCGGCGGCTGGCGGCGCGAGGAAGGGGAGGCGGCGGCGGCGGGTAGGGTTTAGAGGGGAAGGGGCGTGTGAGGTGGGTAGGTTATATAGTGCGCGTGGTTGCGAAGGTCTTTTTTGGAGTAGAGATGGGCTGGGCTGAATGATAGTTGGGCTGTGAGGAGTTTATGTTGGGCCTAATTTTCCCTAAATGGAGGCCAGATCAGAAGTGGAGGCCTTCCTGTCTTTCTACTCGTTACGCCGGTTATGGTGACGGCAGTGTTAAAATGGCCATAGTGTCCTCGATGCTTTACATTTCTCTCCTTCTCCTTTTTTTTCCTTTTTTTAAGGGGATATCCTTCTCTTTTCTTTGTTGACACTGACATTTTTGGGTCTGTTTGAGGAGCTTCTTGAAGCTAGAGATTCTCCTGTAGCTTCTTTTAGAATCTTCAGCTACTAGAAGCTCCTCAACCAGTCTAGATTTTTATCCAGATTCTAAGAAATTGTAGTTGTAAAATCCAGAAAATAAACTAAAAGTCAGAACTTCAGATTCTCACCAACTAGCTTCTCACCAGTTGCTTCTTATAATCTTAAGCTCCCCCAAAACAGGGCCTTTGATAGACACCATCTCTCTGCAGCTGGCCTGTGCTACAATATCGATGGGCTCGAAGTGAGGTCAAGCTTCAATAAGTATACAATGTTATTATTTTGAGGTCTACTAAAGAACGGGATACCATCCGAACGGGACATTTTAGGGAGGATGACGTCATCCCACATATTTGCTTTTTTTCTGTAAGTCTAGAGTTATCCCGCCCGCCCCCACTCCACACGTTCGGCGCCCCCGCGTCTTGAGCCAGTGCCTACAATGGTGTAGGTAGTGACACTTGTCATGGTAGTAGCAACAAGGAACAAGGGTCGAGCCGAGGGAAAGGAAGAAGAGGAGAGGAGGCGTTGGTACTTGATACTTGATACCTCGCAGGTACTAGCCCTGGTACCCAGGGTATCAGGTCTTATACCCGTGGGTACCAACCATGATACCATAGGTACCGGGTCTAATACCTAGGTATCAGCCGTGATACCACAGGTACCAAACATGGTACCTACGAGTACCGGCTGCGTATGATGCATTGCACGACGTACCTGCACACACTCCGGTGAGGAGCATAATGGCTCACCAAGTCACCATCGTGTCGCTGCCAATGAAAGCTCTAGATCCACAAGTTTCATTGGTCGCGCCCCTCCATCACCATCCACAACATGCCTAGAAGGAGGCCGAGGAGCCTATGCCGGTCAGCATCCTTCCCGACGGCCTCCTTTCTTCCTGGTTGCCCCCTTCCACCATAGAAGCTAGATCCAGTGGGTGTCGCCATACCTCAAAAGCATGAGACGGAGGAGAAGGCCACGAGAGTGGTGCCGGCCACCGCCCTTGTAGCCAACGTGCACTCGGGCCAGATCTAGCAGTGAGGAGGGTCTAGGCCTCTACATCTATTTTTGGGGGCCTGCTCATCACCGCCATGCCTGTATAGGGAAGCTCTCTGCGACAGAGAGGAGGAGGAGAAGGGGAAAAAAGAGGGGCGAAGAAGGAGAGGCGGAGGAGGAGGAGGATGAAGGTTTGGAGAGAGAAGAGAAAGGGAACAGATAAGATCAAAATGTTATCCACTCATTTAATTTATCCCGTACCGACGGGACACCGTGTAATAGATTTTCTATATTATTTTACTTTTTTAATCTAGTACCCAATGGTGAAATGTTTTTCTTCAGTGAGAAAAAATGGGCTTTGGTTGATGCCATATAATACTCCCTCCGTTTTTTTTGTTTTTAAATGATGCACATACATGTTCTAAAGAGGTGTTTCAATATTTGATGTTGTCGTATATCCTAGAAATATTTTTCCAACTTTGCTCCTGTCTTGCGACCCCGGAACCCGTCGCCGCCTTTCGCAACTATGCCAACCATCACCACCCACTATGCCCTTGGTCTCCCACCTCCTCCACCTCCACTGTCCCCTAACTCCTTGTCACCGTCGTATTCTCCATGGCCGTCAGATGATGTGTATCAACGCTCATCAACTAGATCTGCAACCTCACCCTCCTATAGGCCTCTTCCCCCATTGACACTTTTGTGTGGTCGCCTTGGTTAGTTATCCTCAGGGGGGCTCCGTCCCTGCTCACCGGCTAGGTAAGGGCTCCCATTTCAGCCGATAAGGAGACGAAGGCGAAGGAGAAGATGACTTTCGATGGGGATGACATAGGTCGTGGGGGAAGTCGCCTGGATCGATTCAGTCAGTGGTTCTTTCACTCAAAGACAATGAGAAGAAGCTAGAAATTGTGCCAGGTTGCTGATTACTGCTTGCTTGCTTCACTGATTGTGTTTTTAGTGTTTCCTGGTGGTCGATCTCAATTAGGTGTTCGTTTGGGAATCTACATATGGCAATAAGTCCAAGATTAAGCATTCTTTTTTAGGTGAAAATGAAGGGAGTAGTTGTGTCTTTGATATATGGAAAATGTTTTAATGTATCATCTTCACGTATCGTTCTTCCCGAGCTTCTCTAGTCTGACATTGAGCTTTGTTGCATAACGTTTGAGCCAAGCTCAAGCCTACTTGTAATAGGATGATAGCTCGAGTATACTTTGAGCTCGAGTCTACACCCCAAAGTTTGCTTAAGCTCCCCTCGCTTGGTCAAAGTTTAGACATGTTGACAAGTTAGTGTGCCCCTCGTATGGCGTAATTTGTAATAACATGCTACACTAGGTCATCCATCATACATTGCGCTTTGTGTGCCATTCTCTTGGCATTTTGGGTTGTGCCTCGGGGCAATGCAGAAAGAGATTTAGATGAAATGCTAACCCATGGAGTGACAATTTTATCTTTTCACGCGGGTAAAGAATATTGTAGTAACTAAGATGGCATGTGGTAGAAAAAGTGGTAAACTTGCTTGTATTGATCAATAGATGCTAGGTTGATGACAAATGTTGATTTTTGGACAAGCTCATTGCTTAGAATTGACTATTCTCTTAGCAAATAGTATCTATCTACCCTATAATCCACCAAATCCATATACTCATTCATCATTACAAATCTAACGGACCGTAGTATCTGCATCAGATCAAACGAATGAGATTCTTCCACGTCCCCTTAGATCGCCCCCACCACCCACCACGCGATTGTCTCCACCTTCCTCGCCGCCTCCTTCCCAAAATCACTCGATGCGCTCATCCACTCCCAATCGCGCCCGCCCGCTCCTGTTGCCGCTTCCGCCGCTCTGGGCTTCGCCTCCGCGGCTCCTGTCTTCGCCAATGTCGCCAATGCCTCCCTCTTCCGCATCAGTGCCACACCTGGTCACTGCCTTCGTGCCGCCCGAGAGCAGGCGGGGTCGGGGCCCTCATCGCCCATCAAGCGCCCAGACGACGCCTCCACCTCAAACTCTGCTTAAACGTCCTGCGCTCGACGTGGTCCCAGTTGTTCCTCCGGTCCACCTCGCCTAGTTGTGCCTTTCCTCTGCTCGACCTCGCCCAGCCGCGCCGGTGCCGGTCCTTTGCGCTATCACCGTGCCGCTCCACTTTGCTCCACCTTTCATGCCGACTATGCTCTGCTCGCGCCCAACTACCTGAGGCGGAGACGGATCAAATACGGAGGCCACTCCATCACAGTGGAAACTTTCACTCGGGATGAAATACCCTCTCCGGAGCCCATCGCTGCCTCAATCCGGAGCTTCCCGTCACCGAGCTCGATCTACAACCTTGGTAGCTGGCATCCAAAGCTGTCCGGAGCCCACTATTGCACATCCGTGTGGAGCCGACCATTGCCACCGACCGTCGTCCCCAACCAAACTCAATCCATCTCGATCTAAGCATGCCAATACTCGATCTATACCTGTTGCCCTGGGAAGGAGAAGGGGCACTTGGGATCCGTCTCTTCTTCATCGTCCAATCCTCATTCAAAACAACCTACTTGGTCAGGTAATTAGTTACTACCTTGCCTAATCGATCTTTTGTTGCTTTTGTTCTGGTTATAATCTTCATGCTGGTTATAATCTTTCTCAGCCTATCTAAGTTACAATATTAGTAATTAAATTGCTGGTAGATTTCTTACTAACCGAAAGATATTGTCCAAGTATTTATCCTTTCTATCTCTACATAGAGCCAATTTTAATTTAAAAATCAGCAGCAATGTGCTCTGAATTGAGGAGGTGGCTATGCAAACTAATTGAGTTTTTGCAGTGTTATTCAGGTTGTCCACAGTGTTGCATCTTTTGCTGCAACACAAGTTTGCAACACCACCATTACTATGATGCCAGCATGCACAGTTCTTGAGCCCTGAAGTTGCTGACACAACAATTGGGAATTTCTCTATGTGTAGCTATGTTTTCTTTCGTTGTTCCTTTAATGTTTTTCATCCCTTTCAGGATAGATGTTTGTGCACAATTCTTGAGCCCTGAAGTTGCTGACACAATGATTGAAAATTTCTCTCTGTGTAGCTATGTTTTCTTTTGTTATTCCTTTAATGTTTTTCATCCCTTTCAGGATAGATATTTGTGCGTGAAGGGTCGGGAATTCAAGATGGTAGTTGGTGATCTCATGTAGTATGAATCCATTACGTTTGGCTGTCTCTCTCTCAATCACAGCCATCATTCTTTTTTAGTTAAGGGTCTCATTTTTGATCTTGCATTCCATGAATCTGGTTATGGCAGTCCTCTTCATAGTCACCAATGTTCTCGTAAGGTATGTGAAAAAACTATTGTGCTTCTTGTACATTCATCTAAAGATAATTTAGCTCTTACGTATGAAGTAATAATGTCACATATTATGGTGTGGAAAATTCTTCTAATTAAGATTAGACAAATTGCTTTGGATTTGGGACCTGAAATTCATTTGCTTCCTAATCCTGATCATGCTCATATTCACAAATTTAGGAAATCAATGTTTTGCATTTTTTATACATAAAGCTTAGTCTTCACTTTACACCTCTGTTGCTGGTTGTACAATTCTGGGAGATGATGCTTTACAACTAATGTTTTTTAATTGTGATTGCCAAATTGCTCCCAATTATATCCTGTAGAAAATTTTCTCTCCATAAAGTTTGTCGATGATACGGGCCCGGGGTATCAAGACTAGGGGAATGGGCGCCCCCCTGCACCCACGTGGCGCTCCCCCTGAAGGGGTCGGGCCCAAGGGTAACGTGGCGGCTGCCCTCCCTAGTCCCCCCGAGGGTCGGGTCGCTCCCACTCTTTCCCCGTGGGTCGGATCGCCCCGACCCCATTTGCGCTTGTGCCGCGTGAGCGGGGTTAGGTGGGCATCGCCAGCGCCCACCTAACCGCATTAATGGCGGCCCAGGCGAGCGCACCATGCCGCATTTAATGCGGCGTGTGGCGTGCGTGGTCAGTCTACGACCAGTCACGGTGATTGACCGGTCATAGACCGGTTAGATCACGGGTGAGACGGCAGCAGGGCGCCTGCACACTATCCGCACGTCAGGCGACGCGCAGCACGCCTTGCCCCGTCTCATCAGAATGATGAGGGCCTTTTGCCTCCCGTCCCTTGGCCGGAGTTGGTATGCCAACTCCGGTTAGATGGTTTCTGTTTCCCGATGTGAACGGAACACATAAGTCTTCATCCATTTAATGGAGTTTGACATAGGCGTCCCCCGTGTCAGCCGCCTGACCGGGTCAAGCAACAAGACAGTCATTAGATGTAAAAGAATGTTTTCCTTCTATCTTAGGCAGCCTTTTGGCCCATGTGGTAGCCCCTTGAGATAGAAAAGGAGGCCCAAGCCTGAGGAGAAGGGAGGACGAAGAATAGATAGGCAGTAGAAAAAGGGAGAGCAAACACTTGTATTCCCTGATATTCCAGTCGCATATCCACCACACACAGGAGTAGAGTGTTACGCTTCCCAGTGGCCCGAACCTGTATAAACGTTTCTCTCTTTCTCTTGAGATCAGGGGAGAAAGAATTTCACCCTGCATCCTCGGCCGAACTCACGAAGGGGGGCCCTCTCTGTCTCCCGTTGAGGAGCTAACCCTCCGTCAAAGTTATAATTCATGAAGTAGATCTGAAGAAAATAACAAAATATTTGAGTTTTGGAATTTCAGAGAAACCTATAGAGATTTAAATTTGGAAAATTTGCAAAAAGATAATGGCCATCCCTGGTTTTGGAGCCGGGAGCCCATGAGTACATTTATTACCAATATCACTAATGTTGAATTATAGTTTCTTTTTTAGATCAAAAATTTTTTCTCCTAATTATCAACACCATGGATCTGAAGCTATTATTGTAGAAGGCCCGACCACTTATTCCATTTTATGTGCTATAGGATATTTTCTCCAATTTTACCCTTGAAGATAATTTTTTGTGTCGGTTTTTATCAAGTGTAGAAATTAGATAGAAAGAAAATACAACATTAAGATCGCTAGAAAAGAGTTCTAGCTTGCATAGAGCAATGCCCCTGCCCCATCACACTATTTAATTTTTTTTATTATTGAGTGTTAACTATCCCCGTCAATCCATTTAACAGCTCCTTATTACTGAATGCTAATCCATTGATTTAATTTCAGTTGTTGAGCTCCTTTCCAATAGCCCATCTGTTCACAACAAGGATTACTGGGTGCAAAGAAGACTACCAAGCCATCTTTAGGATTTCATTGCCTTATTAGACCAATTCGGTCATATTCGTGGGTGTTAACAGCAAAATTTGGTAAAGATATGCCAACAATTAAGGTTAGATCTGAAGCGGATTTGAAGGGATAAGATGGTTTCCAAGAACAGACAACGCATCAGCTGATATGAAATCGGACTCGGGCAGCCGATACAGGTGACCTGAATCGGACTCAATTAGGCCGATACGGATAGCCTAGGTTCGTGTTGGTTTCGGAGAAGGGTTTGAAGATATTGCCAATTAGGAATTGAATCCAGAAGAGACAATTGTATCTATTAATTAGGAATAAGAGTTAGTTTCCTTGTATAAGTTTGTGGTAAGAGTCCATCTAGGACTTGTTTGTTTAAAAAAGTTTTGAATAGTGCTCGACAAGGGCAATGTTTGTATGTACGGGTATAAATATAAGCCCGAAGTATTGTAAAGACAACAACAGTTCAATAAACACTTTCAGCGTATCGCCACAATTTTCTTCTTGCTTTTCAACAAGTTTTTGCTTCGAGTTGGGCGTCGGTTTCGATCTTCAGCTGGAGGTATGGCTTGTTAAATTACCACATAACTTAGCTAATCTAAATTGATGACTCAATTTACCTGTATCGACCAGACCTTGTCTAAGGTTTTGTCGGTATCGGCTAAATCAGCTTATTGGCTTAGATTAGCTAAGATATCCACCACCCTGAAAAACATTCAAAGGTTTGATTGTCTAGATATCATGTATCTTTTTACACTTTGTATTGCATCAGCCCTAGTCATGATTAGAATCATGATCTCTAGGTTGCCTCTTGATTGTAATAAGGGTAGCATCGGAGTTTTAGCCGATCTTACCTAATATAACTGTATAGCATTGCTTAAATTCTTTTTATCATGTTTTTCATGTTGTATTTGCCCCTTATACAAGGATATCACTTTAGTTAAATATATCAAGCTTGTCTCGATATATTTACCTAGATTGATATTTTTGTATAAGGCTGTATCGGAGTATTAGCCGATATGGTACCCACTTCTAACCTAATTATGACTTCATTGGCCATGATCTAATCTTTGCCCAGATTACATATTTAGTCATACTTATGGCCGATGGAGCATGTTTAGGGTTTGTTTAATATTATTCTTGTTCATCTTACAGCCGATTCGATCAAATCGCATCGGCTAGGCCCAACGGTACGTCATCGGCTTATCGGCTGATCGGCTATCATATATCTAACTAGTTTTGTTTGAATATCTTGTTGGTTGTAGGATCAAACCAACTGGCATGCCCTGAACCCTTTTTCTAAGATATGGAACACACTAGAGTAAAGCAAATCTCCCAGGCCGCCGTGTTTTGCATCAACAGTGGGGAATTAGACTGGATTGCCATTTTGCTTGTGAAGTTTATTTCATTGCTTTCTTGGTTTTATTTCCTGCCATCACATTTTACAGTTACAGGTAGAAATGAAGTGATGACTATCAACTTTTTGTTTGTTTCTATATTTATGTAACCATGGTTCATGGCTATTAACTAAGTTGTGGTATCTGATATTTCTTTTAGAGTTGGTGACCTACAAATGATAAGTACTTAAAAGAGTCATGAATTTGTGACTCAATTTCATTTAAGCCCTTAGCTTTTTCAATGTTCTTGAATTATCTAACAATTTCATGAACCCAACAACTAAAAGGTAATCCACCGCATTTATTTAAAGGCCCTCAAATTTTATCACTTAGTTGTAGAATATGAATTTGTTCCAGAGGAGGAAATGCATGGTATAATCTCATAAGTTCTGCAGTGACAGCTGTGGTAGTGTCACCATGGCATAATCACCTAATTATCTACCGGTATATTTCTTATTGTGAGAAGTTAAAATAATTGATTGAGCTAGCATTTGATATGTTTTTTTCAGTGCAAAAATTTAACACTTGGGCAATCTAAAGGGCAGAATCACACCCACATATTCCAAATATGAGAAAGGAATATATGTGGTTTTCAGTTCTTTTGTTTTAAGGTTAGAGTCCACATGTAATAGACCTTTAGCTCCTTTGCTTCTATGATCATCTGGCAATATCGAAGTTTTTGTTTTTGTGAGGTGTGACAGAAACATTCAAAGGTTGTGTTCAAGGGACATAATTACTATTATGTGTTAGTTTTTCATTGCTGTGCACATGCACTTCTCAAGGAGAAGAGTGCAGTCTTGAACTCTTGATGATAGTGGTCAAGGACTTGCAGGTCAATAGTTTTTTTGAATTTTCAGACTTAAGTGTAATCATTGGGAACTTGGGATTATACAGAAACTAGAGAATAAAAATCAGGACATTTCGTTTTTTCCTCTGCACTTTCTCCCATTTTCATATTGCTATGTTTGTTCTTCTACATGTTCTTTCCTGTAGATATTACATACTATAGCGTACTAACTTTTTACAACACTTTTATTTTGCAGGTTAGCCATGAGTTGAAAGTACAGTCCTCTAGGGCACGGATGTATGTTATATAAGCATGCATCACTTCAAAAGCAGGGGGGAGAGAGAGATCAACAAAGAAGTTACATGGTTGGGCTTCCTTTTCTCCTCTCTGATGAAAGTACTGAACTGAACTTTATCTTTGCTCTGCATGATAAAAGGAGAACAAGAACATGTAGCAAATGTATGCTCTAAATTTGTAAGTATGTTTTTTTTCCTTCTTAAAAGTAATTTTCACAAGTGCATCATCGGCTTTTGATACCTTGACAGAT
Organism: Oryza officinalis; assembly: GCA_008326285.1. Taxonomy (NCBI): domain Eukaryota; kingdom Viridiplantae; phylum Streptophyta; class Magnoliopsida; order Poales; family Poaceae; genus Oryza; species Oryza officinalis. The sequence goes on from BDMV01000007.1 coordinate 10,734,928, forward strand.
ATGATGGGAGATGCAGATAGGAAGGGGTACTTTTTGAAGTAATTATGCTCATTCGGATGGTACTTCTCCATGCAAGAAAACATGATTCTTTGTATGCTGAGAGCAAATTTACTTTAAAGGGCACTATACTGGTTATCAACAAAATGTATGCTTGTGGTTACAACTCTATCCTAATCCTAAACCAATGGTTATTCTAGAAAGTAGATTAATGGTGATAAACTTTCATGTTGATAAATTCACACTGTCAAGGACCTTGTGATCTAGGGTGGCTGGCCCTTGACTACGGAGCTCGTAGTCTCGATCCGTCTTCTAGGGCGAGGTTTTACCCCTCAGCAACCTAGGCTTGTTCGGAGGTAGGAGAAGGAGATTAGATGGTAATATTCTGCTTAATTGATCAAGTGCCGATTACATGAATAAATAGCCGGAGGCTGCTAACAGATTAGAGTAATGAGTAATTCCCTCCTAAATGAAAGGACTAAATATGATCTATTTCCTAATTTAGCCACTAGTTGGTCGGTTGACCTCTTCCTGCGCCGGCTGGGCCCTGGCTGCCGCACGCTCGGCTGCCCTGCGCACATCCCGGGCGCGCCATCTTCTAGTGTAGGGGATGCCGTACATGGCATCTCTCCCCCCCTCGACGACCAGCTCGTCCTCGAGCTGGAATGACGGGTACTTGGCGGTGAAGGCGTCGAGGTCTTCCCACGTAGCCGAGGCAGCCGGCTCGCCCTTCCAGCGGATGAGCACTTGCTTGACACCTCTAGCCAGGCACGTGCGCACAGCCCGTTCTGGCTCGGGGACGAGTGCCCCATGCTGGACTGCTGGCAGTGGAGGCGGTGTCATCGGTGGTTCACCAATCCACTTCTTCAGGAGGCCGACGTGGAACACATCGTGTAGCTTGGCGCGTGGAGGCAGAGCGAGGCGGATGGCCACCTCGTTTATGAGCTCGATGACGCGGTACGTCCCAAAGAAACGGGGCTGAAGCTTCCCCTTCGATGCTAGGGACAGGGACGCAATAGGGCGCTGGCGGAGGCGGAGCAGGACCCAGTCGCCGACCGCGTAGGAGACAGGGCGGTGGACTTTGTCGTAGTGGCGCTTCTGAACCGCCTGAGCTTGCTCCAGGCGATAGCGGATGTCTTCGAGGAACGCCTCGCGCTCCGCCATGGTCTTGGCGACGGCAGCCACGCGTGTGTTGCCCGCCTCGTAGGACCGGATGGTCGGCGGATCGCGGCCGTATACCACTCGGAATGGCGTGTCGCGCTGCGAGGACTGGTAAGCGGTGTTGTAGGTGTACTCCGCCCAAGGCAGCCACCGGAGCCAATCGCGCGGACGATCGCCGGTGAAGCAGCGAAGGTACATGGCGATGACGCGGTTGGCGGCCTCCGTTTGGCCATCTGACTGCGGGTGGAACGCCGTCGTCATGTGCAGCTTAGCGCCCATAAGGCACATGAGTTCCCGCCAAAACGTGGAGGTGAACACGGGGTCGCGGTCCGAGACCATGGACTGCGGCATACCATGGAGGCGCACTATGTCGGTGAAGAACGCCTGTGCCACAGACTCAGCAGAGTATGGGTGAGCCAAAGGGATGAAATGATAGTACTTGCTGAAATGGTCCACCACCGTCAAGACGACGGACTTCCCGCGCACGCGCGGGAGGGCTTCCACAAAGTCGAGACCGATGTCCGTCCACACACCGGTAGGCACGGGCAGTGGGAGGAGGAGGCCGGTCGGGTGCAGGTGCTCGGTCTTGAAGCGTTGGCAAGTGGCGCAAGCGCGGACGTAGTCCTGGATGACGCGGCGCATGTCGGGGAAGTGGAAGTCGCGCCGAAGACGGTGGAGGGTGCGCTGTACGCCCTCATGGCCATCATCGTGCACTGCGGCCAGGATTTCGGGCAGCAATGGTGAAGCGGGTGGGACGTAGAGCCGTCCGTCGTAGGTGACCAGGCCGTCGACGCTGGCCCATGGGGCCGCACGGGTCCCCGCCGAGAGCTCGTCTCGGATGGCGACGAGGGCCAGGTTCGATGCGTGCTCCTGGCGGAGACGGTCGATGTAGTCAAAGCGCGGGGTGGAGACGGCGAGCACGGCGCTCTCGACGGTGTCGCGCCTGGAGAGGGCATCGGCGACGGTGTTCTGGGCGCCCGGCTTGTACTCGACGACGAAGTCGAAGCCCAGCAGCTTTCTGACCCAATGGTGCTGCGGAATTGTGGCGAGCCGCTGGTCGAGGAGGAACTTCAAGCTGTAGTGGTCCGTCCGGACGGTGAACCGGCGACCCCAGAGGTACGGGCGCCAGTGCCGGATGGCGTGGACGAGTCCGATGAGCTCCCGCTTGTAGGCAGCGAGGGAGCGGTGTCGAGGTGCGATGGGGCGGCTGAAGTAGGCGATGGGGTGTTTGTCCTGGAGTAACACTGCGCCGAAGCCATGTGTCGACGCGTCACACTCGACGATGAACGGCCTGGTGAAGTCGGGCAGCGCCAAGACCGGTGCGGACATGACCGTGGTCTTGAGAGCTTGGAACGCCGCCGCAGCATCGTCGGTCCAGGAGAAGCCCTCTTTCTTCAGGAGCGCCGTGAGCGGAGCAGCGATGGCGCCGTAGTCATGGACGAACTTGCGGTAGTAGCCCGCAAGGCCCAGGAGCCCTCGAACGGTGCGTGCCGAGCGCGGTTGGGGCCAGTCGCAGACCGCCTGCACCTTGGCGGGATCCATGGCGACGCCTGTGTCAGAGATGACGTGGCCGAGGTAGGCGATGGAGGACGACCCGAAAGCGCACTTAGAGCGCTTGACGAACAGTTGGTGTTGCTGCAGCACCATGAGCACGACGCGGAGGTGGCGAAGGTGGTCGGCCCACGATGAGCTGTAGATCAGTATGTCATCGAAAAAAACAAGCACAAACCGGTGAAGAAAGGGTCGCAGGACGTCGTTCATGAGGGCTTGGAATGTCGCCGGGGCGTTGCATAGCCCGAACGGCATGACCAAGAACTTGTACAAGCCGTCGTGAGTGCGGAACGCCGTCTTGTCGATGTCGGCTGGCCGCATGCTGACTTGGTGATAGCCCGACCGTAAGTCCAGCTTGGTGAAGAACTTGGCGCCGTGGAGTTCATCGAGCAGTTCGTCGACGATGGGGATGGGGAAGGCGTCCTTGACGGTGATGGCGTTCAGGGCGCGGTAGTCGATGCAGAAGCGCCAGGAACCGTCGGCCTTCTTGACGAGGAGGACCGGCGAGGAGAACGCCGACGAGCTCCGGCGGATCAGCCCGTGCTGGAGCATGGCGGCGCACTAGCGTTCCAGCTCATCCTTGTGCGTCGCGGGGTAGCGGTAGGGGCGCACGGCGACCGGCTGCGCTCCCGGTTGCAGCGTGATGTCGTGGTCGCGGGAGCACAGGAGGGGCAGCCCGTGCGGCTCAGCGAACACCCTTTCGAAGGAGGCGAGCAGCTCATCGAGGAGGGAGGGCGTGGCCGAGGCGGTGCAGACGGAGATGGCCACGGTCTCCTGGACGCCGTGCCAATGAACCAGGCGATGCTGCAGGTGGAAGGACATGGTCCGTGCCGCGAAGTCCCATGTCACAGGCCCCAACGTGGCCAACCACTGGGTGCCCAGGACGACGTCGTAGCCGGCCAGCGGCATGACGAAGAGGTCAGTTGTGAAAACGTCGCCGTGGATGCTGAACGCGGCCTGCCGGAGCACCCCCGGGCAGGTGACCTGCTCGCCATTGGCCACCGTGGCCGTGAGACGCGGGCGGGGTAGCAGATGCAGCCCGGTGCGCCGTGCTGCGGACTCGGAGATGAAGTTGTGTGTGGACCCCGAGTCGACGAGGGCGATGAAGGAGGTGGCGCCGATCGTGATGCGGAGCTGCAGCGTGTCGCAGAAGCGGACACCGGCCACGGTGTGGAGGGAGTAGCAGGGGGTGTCCGTGGTGTCGTCGTCCCCCGCTGACTCGGAGGAGTCGCCAAGCTCCTCGTCCACTGCGCCATCCACGAAGAACAAGCGCTTGCAGACACGGTTATGCCCGCGCATGAACTTCTCGTCGCAGTTGTAACAGAGGCCGAGCCGACGACGCTCCTCTTGTTCCGTCGTTGAAAGGCGACGGATCGGCCGGCCGTCCATGGTCGCGGGTGGAGCCGCAGCAGCCGCCGCGGGCGCCGGAAGGATCGCAAGCCGCGGTGGTGGCTGGGGAAGGGCGCGTTGCCCCTGCCTGGGCGGAGTCGCCGCCGGTGCTATGTATTTCTCCAGCAGCTCCAGCTGCCGCGCGAGGCTCATGGTGGCCGCCAACGACTGCGGGTTCTGGACCTGGACGGCGAGGCTGAGCGGGGGCAGCAGGCCGCCAGTGAACAACTGCACCCGCTGAGCTTCTAGGAGGGGGCCGGCGCGAGGAAGGAGGGCCTGGAAGCGGTCCTGATACTCCGCAACTGAGCCCGTGCGGCGGCAGTCAGCGAGTTCGAAGAGAGGGGCGGATCGGAGAGGTGGCCCGTAGCGCAGGTGAAGGAGCTCCTTGAAGCGACGCCACGAGGGAGTACCCTCGTCCTGCTGGACCTGCATGTACCAAAGTTATGCCCCGTCCTCCAAGTTGTAGGAGGCCATCCATGTCTTCTCTTCCTCCATGATCCGCTGCTGGTGGAAGAAGGATTCGCAACGGTTGATGAAGATCAGCGGGTCGGACTTGCCATCGTACCGCGGGAAGTCCATCCTCTGGAACTTCAGTGGCCGGTCCTGGTGGTGTTCTCCGAACGCCCCCGGGCAGCTCGACGAGAAGGAGCGGTCGGCGGAGAGTGCGGCGAGCGCCCTGGAGTTGGCCTCCAGCGCTGTGGCGTTGGCCTCCGCTGTAGCCTGCAGAGCTGCGACTGACTTGGCTAGTGATTCGACGGTGGCCTTGAGATCGCCATTGTCGCCCATGGCTGCTGCACAGGAGGCGGCCGAGGACACAGCTGATGATGCGGATGGTGGTGAAGTTGGTGCGGCGATCGGTGGTGGGGAGGTGGAGCGGGAAGACGTGGATCGTCTAGATCGTGATACCAAGTTGTCAAGGACCTTGTGATCTAGGGTGGCTGGCCCTCGACTACGGAGCTCGTAGTCTCGATCCATCTTCTAGGGCGAGGTTTTACCCCTCAGCAACCTAGGCTTGTTCGGAGGTAGAAGAAGGAGATCAGATGGTACTATTCTGCTTAATTGATCAAGTGCCGATTACATGAATAAATAGCCGGAGGCTGCTAACAAATTGGAGTAATGAGTAATTCCCTCCTAAATGAAAGGACTAAATATGATCTATTTCCTAATTTAGCCACTAGTTGGTCGGTTGACCTCTTCCTGCGCCGGCTGGGCCCTGGCTGCCGCACGCTCGGCTGCCCTGCGCACATCCCGGGCGCGCCGTCTTCTGGTGTAGGGGATGACACACACTCTGTAAGAAGTGTGGTTACATTTTATACTAATTGCATTCTTTGTAATGGAGCCTAAATAATATCAATAAAGGTTAGTCTTTTATAACAAAATGATGTTCCAATTTACATTCAAATTGGTGAATGCATTGCTTGGATTTTATTGAAAAGTTGTTGATTAAAAAGCTTTTATGCCAAAAGAGGAGCTAAGTTTTCATGTGCTAAGGTTTAGAATTAGAGATAAACCCTTTCTTCAATCATAGATTGTTGCTATGCAAGTTTCTACTTGTACATAAACCCTGTAAAAATAAATCACATACCGTAGGGTCTCACTCACTGTTTCCAGTAAAAAACAATGCATTCTATTTTTTCACTATCATTTTGAATGAAAATAAAAAAAGCGAGGTATCTTTTATCATGTTGTTCCTAAGATTTATTTGGACGCAACTACGGTTTTTTGACCAATATATATTGAAAAATACGCATTGCATCCGCACGATTACTAGCCTCAAATTTTAGTGATTCCTATTATTAGTGATGCGGCAGGAGATACTTATTGAGTTATAGGTGATCATTTAAATTATATTTTTGTGTCAGATTGAGCAGGGCACATTCCAACTCATTGTAAATGAAGGGAAGGTATTATGTAAGCATTTTTTTCCTGATTAGATGGTGTAGATAGTGGAGTTCTTTTGAATTCCATAAAGACAAGTCTCATGTGTTGAGCTTAATACATATCAAAGCCATGAGAAATTGTACATTTGATATTGTTCGCTGCTTTGCATTTTTATAGGAAGTGACTAAATGGGAGTTATTAAGATATGCCAGATTATACTATATATAATTTTTAAAATTTGGTTGTGTTTACATGTTTGGTGTCATGTATATTGTGATAAAACTGTTTTTAGGGCTCCCTCTCGGTGTGTTTGGTCGTGTAGGTGATTGATTCATTGGCACCAGTTGCTCAACTTCATCCGTTTTGTGATGTGGAAGTGGGATGGAATTTGTCTCATAGGAGCAATATTTTTCATTGATGTCGTTAGATAGCTCTGGATCGGAGGTTTTCTATTTAGATGAAGCATAACAGTGAATTGCATAGTTAAGGATGTATGATTCGATTCGTCATACTTGATAAGATTTGATTCATCATATCGCCACTAAGACATGGTTTCAAAGTCAATCTCAACCTGACCAGATTACCATCATTGTACATCGGGAATATTTGTTTTATTTGTATCTGTTGTATAGATTGAATTTGTATTTAAAATTTCCAAACATGTTCATTTCATGCAGGCCATCTTGAAGGCAAATACATCAGCATTGCCAAGAAGAAGAACCTTGCCACCGCTATGGCGTCTGTCGTCTCCATGCTAACTATCAGCAAAAGGCTCAATCTTGACCTAACAAATGTCAGTGCGCTGTCACGTCTACTGACGAGAAGGCGATGCAGGATCATCTCAATGGGAAGGGCCACAAGAGGAAAGATGTCATGCAGAGGTTGGACGAGGGCTTCCTGCTCTGCGATTTTTGTAATGATAAGGCGTCGTCGGTGAGCATTATGCAATCCTACCTCATCGGGAGGAAACACAAGTCGACAGGAGCCAAGGTGAAGGCTGAAGCTGCTGCCTCCTTGGAACATGCAAAGATCAGAGAATTATTCCACCATCGGCTGCCAATGATGATGAGGCTGCTTAGATCAGGAGTATTTTATCAATGGGTTCTATCAATTTTGGCATTCAATTTTAGGTTCTATCAACTTTACTATTGTCATGTCTAGAATTTTTTAGGGTCTGTTTATTATTCAATGATGGTATTATATATTTTATCATCAATGTCTTGGTTTTAGTTTTGTTATCAATAATATTAGGTTTTAATTTAACAAGGCCATAACTATTGATTGGATGTGTGATGGAATCAATTCAAATTTGTATCATGTATGAGCAAGTTCAATTTTGTGATTTGATAAATGGTACGATGTGATGAAATTGGTTGAGATTTTTTGTTATGTGCTAAAACTTGGGGAAATATTTGCCGAACTGTATTTTATACATGCGTATAAATTTTAGTTGGCACCATAACATTAGTATGGGCATATTACTAGTTGTTGTAAATCTTCCCTAAATGTGTGCCTTTCTTGTTTACAGAATTAAGGGTTAGGTGCCTTGCAAGTGCATGCATGTAGTCTTTGAGCTAGATGCCATCACAATCTTTCGCTTTTCTATGCCATTGCTGGTGGGTATACGAAGAAGCATGCAAGTATGTGACATCAAGTCTGATGTGTGTCGCAGGGTGGGAAGCTTGGACATTGGTGATGACATGTGGGGGCTCTTGGATGTGATATCTAGAGAGAAGGGAGGAGGAAATGAATGGAAAGATGGAGGGTGGATGAGAGACAAGTGATTACCTAGTGTCGGCGTACAAAGTTATATGAAATTGATTTTGTTTTTGCATTCAATTGAAACACCTTTGCATAACTTCACTAAGCGTTATTGTGTTGTTGCTTGCTTTTGACGTGCCATGCTAACGCGATGCATTCTGTCTTAATATTAGTATCCAGATGAGGTTATAACCAACACAGGGCTACATGGAGAAAAAAATATTTATGATATGGATGAGAATCAACCAAATCCTTCTATACAACAACTGTTTTTGCCTTCATTGGGGCTTTAGGATTTGCCACTCTTCAAACAATGACAATTCAAGATTTGCTAATATATGTTTATGACATGTGGGACTATGGCTAAAATATGAGCTATGCGGTGTCAGATCCTATAATGCCACTTGAAGGAGTGTCAAATCATGAAAAATTGCCATTACATTTTTCTCATGGAGAAGGGCTACATTTGAGGCCATTAGATCGGAGATCGTACGACTAAGATATAGTCGTTCTGTCTATATATACCCATATCCTCCTCTAGACCTAATCGCTACCACTCCCAAAAACGCGCCGCCTCTTCATCTCCTCTTCACTCTCCTTCTCTTCTCTCATCCTCGTCTCCTTTCTCCCCGGGATCTCCCCTCTTCCCCTCCACACCCCTCTATTCCCGATAGGTTGTCTAGTCGGCACCCTGTTGCTCAACTAGTACCCCTTTGCCATGCCCCCATCTACTCAAAGACAGGGTGATATGTAGGTGACTCCTTGGCAGCTCGTAAAACTCAACTCGGAGTAGATCCCATATTTTGGATGGAGCATACATCGTCGGAAGTGGATCTGGAATGCACTGGCTTCATCTTTGGTATATGGTGTACTTCATCTCCCCTATATGGATCGTGGAGGAACAAAAAGAAGGTAAGAATCTCAATCTTTTTCTCCTAAACGACTACTTGATTGTTACACATTATTTTTCCATAGATCTAGATAAGTCGTCATCAATTCCCTACTCTTCTATTTGTCTTTCTTCATCTCACAAAATTACCTTGTAGATAGCTAATCATCTCACAAAATCTCGAGGAAATTCTAACCGAGCATGCTTTCTTTTTTCATCGGAAGTGGAGTTGGTATTCACTAGTTCCGTCTCTGATATCCTCCTCCCCGGTCATGGAGTAGAAAGAAGGTAAGAATCTCAATCTTTTTAGCTAAGCATGCAGTCGATTGGTACATATCATTTATCATTTTTCTTTAGACCAACATATCTCACGAGTCCCGATTCTACCTATCTTTCCCCATCTCACAAAATTACCTTCTAATCATCTCGCAAAATCGTGAGGAAGTTCTAGTTGAACATGTACAACTTTCACAATTCTTCGGTAGCCAAGTGCCTAACCCCCACCAGGCAACACACGAGGATTGCACGAATCCTTCGGTGTGAGTGACACACGGTCACTAATCACCTGTCACGATGCCACTAGCCGGCCAAAAAGTAATCACCAAAATAAAATCAGGCTCGCACGCACACACACCGCACAGAAAAACCGTGTGATCCATCGCATGGTCGCTGGAGCTCGCCGCGACAGAGCACAGCCGGCGGCGACCAAACAGTCACACCGGCCACCGGACCAGCCGTCACCGAATAGCCGATTGCCGGCGCTGTCGTGCACCAAATCGAGTGGGATCGTGCGCGTTAGAAAGCTAGTTTTTGTCTCTAAAGAATGGGAGTGATCGCAGCCGAAATGGTCAATTGTGTCGATGGGAATCGCCTCTCGAAGTCGGGAGAGAAGCACACTAGTAACAATAGTTTCCATAAACGGACCAACCATCGCTCATCAAGCGATTTCTCCCTCGATTCTCAACCAAATCCCACAAATCTGGTCTCGTTCGGAAGCTAATTTACACTCCTACAACTCGTGAAAAAACCGCATCGTGAAATATTGATCGTGCAGCGAGATATCGGCTCGCAAAATCGGTGCAGAAACACACGAGGGAACAGCTGCCGGCGGCTGTAGCCCCATCCCGTGGGCGGAATCCGTGGCGCGGGCGCAGCGAGCGATTTCCGCCGTCGGATGGGTTCCGATCCGACGGCTCGGGCGAATCCTAGCGCGCATCCGCGTGGCTAATCCGTGGGATAGCGTCTCGACCAATCACAGCGCGTCGGCAGCGTCACCGAGTCCTCCACTCGTCTCCGCTATTTAAGCCGCCGTCTTCGCCACCGGCCTCCTCACCCACATCCTCCGCCGCCGCCGCCGCCGTAGAATCGGAAGCATTAGCCGCGTGTCGCGACCATTTCTCGAGAGTAGAGGGAGAGTGAAGGGGTGCTGCAATGGCGAGTGAGGAGGTTGCCCCTGAGGTTCCGGTGACCGAGGTGGAGGCTCCGGCGGCGGAGGAGGCCGTCGAGGAGACGACGGCGGCAGAGGAGAAGGCCGCCAAGCCGGCGAAGGAGAAGAAGAAGGCGGGCAGGCCGCCGAAGGAGAAGAAGGAGGCCAAACCGGCGAAGGAAAAGAAGGCCAAGGAGGCCAAGGCCAAGAAGCCCCGCGTCGCCGCCGCCCACCCGCCGTACGCCGAGGTAGTAACCGTCGCAGTCCCTCCTCCTCCGCCCGCTGTTGTGGGGATTCTTGGATCGAATCATCCGATGGTTTTGGATTCGTCTCGATCTATCGTTTGCTTTTGTGTGTTTGGATCTGATTTTTTTTTTGTTGGCTTTTGGGTTTTCAGATGATCATGGAGGCGATCGTGGCGCTGAAGGAGAGGACTGGATCGAGCTCCCAGGCCATCGGCAAGCACATCCAAGCCAACCACGGCGCCAACCTGCCGGCCAACTTCCGCAAGCTTCTCTCCGGCAACCTCAAGAAGCTCGCCGCCGCCGGCAAGCTGGCCAAGGTCAAGCACTCTTTCAAGCTCCCCTCCACCCGCCCTGCTGCTCCGGCCGCCGCTGCCGCTGTCGCGAAGCCCAAGGCCGCTGCCGCCGCGAAGCCCAAGGCCAAGACTGCTGCTGCTACCACCAAGGCCGCGAAGCCGGCCGTCAAGGCGAAGGTCCCTGCTGCTGCTGCTACCAAGGCCGCGAAGCCGGTGACCAAGGCCAAGGTCGCCGCCGCGCCGGCGGCGAAGCCCAAGGCGTCTCCCAAGGCGAAGGCCAAGACCGCCGCCTCGCCGGTCAAGCCCCGCCCCGCCAAGTCCGCGAAGACCTCCGCCAAGGATTCCCCTGCCAAGAAGGCGGCGCCGGTGGTGGCTGGCAAGAAGAAGGCTCCTGCAGCGGCGACCAAGAAGAAGGCGGCGGCGGCGGCTGCCACCAAGAAGGAGGCTATGGCGCCGGCGCGCAAGGGCGCGGCGAGGAAGACCAAGAAGTAGATGTCGCCGCCGATGACTCTACCTGGATTGGATTGCCCCCTTTTGATCTCCACCGGCGACAGCGCCATTAGCATCAGCAAGTAGTAGCAGAAATCGTGTTCTGTAAATGCTTGTTCGTCTTAGTTCGTTTCACCTCCTAGTCGTATCATCATCCCGCCTGTAATGATAGGATTCCATCCTCAAAACCATAATACAAATATCTATTTCGTCTTGATATCATTCATCTCTTGGTTGATTGGTTTATTGCCTCTGTGAATCGTTCTTGAATTTTTGATGCTAACCTCAGATTGGTCTGTAACTTTCATGTGGCTTGATTGATTTGGGTTGGGAATTCAACAGTAGTACTCCATGGATTGCGATGTTTCATGTGAATTCGAGTTGTGAAATTCCTGTGCGAAATTCTTGTGTACCAGGCCGTTCGAATGCTGTCGTAACTGAAATTGATTGGGGAGACTGGTGGCGTAGTACTTTGTACAGTTGTACTTGGTTGGATTTTTTGATTTTGAAATTTGGACTCGGGACGCTCGCTTCGGAGGCGGGAAAACTTTCCATTTTTGGTCGTCCGTGGGCCGTGTTAGGCCGAGGCCCATGTGAGAAGGCTATGGTATGAGACTGAGTCGCATCCACGTAGCGCCAACTGTTGATGGACGGCGGCGAAGCGAACCGGTGCCGCGGAGGCTAAACCCTAGGGCTTCCGCGACTTAAACCCTAACTGGCTTCCAGAAGCTTCTAGAAGGGATCCGAGGCGTCATCTCGTCCCCCAGGGCGAGCGCCATGGACCTGGACCCCGAGGGCCTCTTCCGCGACGACAGCGACGAGGATGACGACAACGTCCAGGTCGCCTTCCACTCTGTTCGAGTTCCCTCTCCCCTTTTCTCTGGTTCGAATCCTGTGAATTGATCTGCGATTTTGGTTTCTGTTGGTGGGGAGCAGGAGAGGGAGGCCAACAAGGAGATGGTCGTCTACCTCATCGACGCCTCGCCCAAGATGTTCACCCCTGCGACCACTGCCAAGGTGAAGCATCAGCAGCTTTAGCGCCTAATTCGATAATTTATCCGCCTGTGCGAGCTCAAGTGTTGCAATTAGTGATGCTATGCGTATAGGGAATGGGATGGTATAAGTATCGATTATTGTATCTGTGATGTTTGGTCTGGGGAACTTGATTGTCTAGACTCAATCAAGTTCTTTTGCTAGGTAGTTAAGCATGGTTTCCTTTCTTTTTTTTGCGGGGAAAGTTAAGCATGGTTTCCTGCCATTTGTTGCAGGCAGATGAAAAGGACGAGACGCATTTTCATACGATAGTGAACTGCATCACACATGCGCTGAAGACGCAGATTATTGGTAGATCCTACGATGAAGTTGCTATATGTTTCTTTAACACGGTAAGACTATTTAAAGTACTATGTCTTATCTTATATATTGGTACAGCTATTTCTGTTAGTGGTTAAATTATTAGGTAGGTAATTTCTTTGCTGTCTGAATCTATGATTTCTCTAAAAGAATTCACTGAAACTAGTGGAAAGTAAGGCATTTGGGTTTCATATTTTTGGTGAACTATTTAATATCCACGGTGTTGTAACTCTACATCACACTGTTGCTTGTTAGTTTTAATTAATTATATTTTCTAAGCTTGACAGACGAACATGCTTGAAATGTGAAAAAGAATCAGAATTGCCAACTGTTAAAAGGAAAAAAAAAGACATGTTGCTATATTTTGGTAACAGTAACTCTTAATTGGTTGAAAAGCTGGTCTGTCATTTGTTACTTTGCACCATGGAGATTAGAAATATAAATATATGATTCTCAAATAATTGGTAAAATCATCTATGAAATTCTTATCCCACTCACTATCCTTAGATCATCAACAATGTAGGATCTGTATATCATTATCCTTATGTCATTACAAGATATGCTTGTTTGATTTGGTTTTTACATAACTATTGCAGAAAGAAAAGAAGAATTTACAGGATTTGGCTGGTGTTTATGTTTATAATGTTACAGAGAGAGAACCACTTGATAGGCCTGATGCAAGATTGATTAAGGAATTTTCTTGTATAGAAGGTAACATAATTACTTAAATTGTTCTTTTCTCAATACACACATGTGGTGATGTGGTCAAGGTTTGTGGGATATGCATGCTTTACTTCTTTCATGTACTAGGTATGGTTCATAGATCATGATCGAATTGTACAACTGAACGCTTGCCTTGCATTACTTGTATGGAACATTATAGGCTTGACACGTTTGTTTTCTTTTAGCAACATATTCTGAGAAATTGTGAAATTTGTGATTATGCAATCTTTCCTATCAACTATCTGTAGAATTTGTTTGGGTTTTCTTTTTTTTTTTTGCCACATCATCACCATTCCTATTCCGCCTGCATTCTCTAGCTTACAATTTTTGCTGCCTTATATGTTCTATCTTCTTCTCAAAACTTATTTAACAGACTATAGTGCCTAAAGTTATGCTAGAAAGCCGAACTCAAGATCTGTTATGTGTCTTGAGTTGCTTCTTTGTTCCCATTAGGAACTTAAGGTTTGATAATATTATTATATTTCTTCTGTAAAATTGGCTCCAAGATCTCATTAGAAGCAGTACATCACTATTTTGTATTGATGTTTTAGATTATATTTATTTCGTCTAAAAGTTCAGGTGGATCGAATTGGACTGCTATACTTATTCTGCAGCAAAACCGAGCATCCTTTTTTGCACGACATGGTTCTAAAGTTTTATTTTGATTTATGGTAGATTCTTTTATGAACAATATTGGAAGTCGGTATGGAATAACTTCTGGATCTCGAGAGAATACCTTGTACAATGCTCTTTGGGTTGCACAGGCACTGCTGCGTAAAGGGTAACACACCACTTTCCCTCCTTCAGCTCTATAAAATAGCATAGCTTTAATAATAAATTCTACTAGAGCTTTAACATATTCTCTATATACCTCAACCTGTTTTTCAGGTGCAGTCAACAAATTTAAACTTTTCGCATATTGCGCAAAAATGATGCATTTTGCATCATTTGCATTATATATTGAGGATATTTAAATATTTTAAGTGAATGTAGCATTCTGCTGGTGGTTGATACCTTTTAAGTCTTGATGCAATTCATCATACCTATCTGGACTTGGTGATTCCACTTTCTTCATTTACAAATTCTTCAGATCTGTGAAGACTGTGAGTAAGCGGATTGTTGTATTCACCAACGAAGATGATCCTTTTGGTGGTCTTACAGGAGCAGTAAAGACTGATATGATAAGGACAACAATCCAACGTGCAAGAGTATGCCTATGACAGATATATGCTCAATTTTGTGCTGAAGCACAACAACATACTGTGTTCTTAGTGGCCTTTATTTACTGTATCATTGATTGTCTATGGTCTTCCTGCAGGATGCACAAGATCTTGGCCTGTCCATTGAACTTCTTCCTTTGAGTAGACCCGATGAGGAGTTCAACATGTCCCTGTTTTATGCAGTAAATCTCTGTCAACACATATTGTGTAACCCTTTTAAGTTCCAATGGCTAAGCAACATCTATCTCCCAGGATTTAATTGGTCTGGAGGGAGATGAAATAGTGGATTATCTGCCATCTTCTGGTGAAAAGTATTGCTCCCTAAGCATCGATTCCACATGTTTGTTTTCTGATTAGTTGATAGTTGATGCAGATTTTATACTTTATATCATCTTTTTCTTGCATTACCAAAGTAAGGAACAAAAGATTCATGATTGAATGGAGATAACCTGTGCTACAGAATTAGACCTGTCAGTCTTGTCCTCTATTTTCCTGTAGTAGGTGGCAGTTCTGCTTGGAGTTTCCTGTAGTATATGGTTAAAATATTCAAAGTTGAGTAGCTTCTTGTCTATGTTCCAGCCTTTTGGGCATCCTGTATGGGATTTAGGTGATGTAACCTCTGGGTGTTCCTCATACGAACTAATGTAGCAGTAAACTTGAACCTCTGTATGATTGCTAATTAATAGTAATGACCGACTAACACTATATGTATTAAGGAACCTCAGTAATGTCTTACTCTTAGTCATCTATTAGTATTCACAAGTTACTCTGTTGGTCCCTAGTAATTTTGGAATTCTATTTTTTGAACTGCACAGATTAGTTTAGACCTACTTATTCTCATTATCTTATCCAGTATTACCTTCTTTGAAGGCTGGAGGATATGACTAATCAGCTGAAAAAACGAATGATGAAGAAACGCAAAGTCAAAACTCTTGCATTTGCAATTACCAATGATATTTGCATAGAGGTGAATACATATGCGCTAATCCGCCCAACTACTCCAGGTATGCTCTGACAACTGGCTGATCTTTGCTTTTTTAGCTCTTTGCATAACGTTGCTGTGAGAATGTATGTATAAGCTTGTTACTGTAACATTTTTTTTGTAGGGGCGATTACGTGGCTTGATTCTATCAGCAACCTTCCATTGAAGGTGATTTATGCTTATGACAAAAAAGATCAATTCTGTGTTTTTTTTGGGATTTGGAGTTATAAAATATCAAGTTTTATGCGGTATTTTAATATATAACACGAATGTATATGTAGGCTGAAAGGTCTTTCATATGCAATGATACTGGGGCCCTTCTTCAGGATCCACAAAAGCGCTTCCAGCTGTACAATGAGTAAGTACACACATGAGACTGGTGAACCAAGTGGTGTTATTTTTGTATAATTTTCTGGATTGGGTTCTGTAATCTGTTTCTTGATTGCTTCATCAACCACAGAAGTCTACAGTCATGAGTTATGACACTATCATAGTCTTGTCGATTCCATCATGTTGTTCCTTTTGTGTTTCAGTTTGATGCTTATATTTGTGATCCAAAACTACTTTATCATGTATTCATGCATTTTTTTTGCACAGCAAAATTGTTAAATTCTCTACTCGTGAATTGTCTGATGTGAAGAGGGTTTCAAGTCATCATCTGCGCCTTTTAGGATTCAAGCCGTTGGACTACCTCAAAGATTATCACAACTTAAGACCGTCAACATTTATATACCCCAGTGATGAGGTAATAACACTACCTCGTGTACTTCTTAACTTCAATCTTGAGTTAGAGTTTGAAGTTGTACTAGTACAGTTATCTCCTTTGTCTTGACAATATTTTGTTATCTTGTTCCCCGGATTATTGTACTTCTCTAGCTTGAAGCAGATAATACTCCCTCCGTCCAGAGGTATAGGGATTATACTTAATATAGCACAAATTAAGGAAGAGTAAAAAACTGCATCTGAACCATCTGGTAGCGTGAAAAGGCACAATTGTTAGAATGAATGAAGTGCAAAAAGTACACGTTTAGGAATAAACTAGATAAGTTTGGCAGGTTGGGAACTGGGGAGTAGTACAAAACGTACTTTTCTCTGTATATTTTTTTCTGATGGGAATGGATGGGAGACTCAATTTCTGATCAGCTGCTGTACCTTTTGCCTTGGGATAACAAAAATCCCTTATATTCCTGGACAAACTAAGGGGGTATAATCCCCTATATTTCTGGAAGGAGGGAGTATGTTGAAAACCTTAATCATTTGTATTTGATGATATTATTTTTCATAATAATTTGTGTTCGATACACATCCCTGCTGCATGCTACTTCCAAAGCAAATTAAATCTGTCTGAACATATTTAGGTTTGTTTTAAGGTGTACGTATATTTCTTTGTCAGTGTTTACTTAAATCTAGGGTGCATGTTAGATTTACCTCTGCTTTGATGCAGCAAATATTTGGAAGCACTCGTGTTTTCGTTGCTTTACATAGCTCAATGCGGCGTCTCGGGAGGTTAGTTGACACATTCCATTTCTCCCATGATTTCTTTGATTTGGAAAGGAAGTTTAGAAGCTGATTTCTTTGATTTGGAAAGAAAGTTTAGAAACTGACATAGTTATAAATGGACATAATTTATGTTGACTCTTGAGTCGTAAAAATGTATCGTGAATTAAATTAATTAATATTAGTGCTCATTTTTCTGGATAATTCGTGGAGAGATGCAATTAGAAGGGATGTTACTTTTGTTGAAATATCACTCTATGCGGTAGTTATCTCAAAAATTACACCTCATAATGTACAAAGTGGCATAGTTGTTTAGTTTTGTAATTGCCAATATACCATATATTGGGATTTTATTTTTGCCAATCTTGTCATTGTAATTCACAGAGCTGTTAAGAAAAATGAGAAAAGAAAACAGTGTAATTTTATGATTTGTAAAGATACTGCTGTTAACATCAGGGAACATATTTCTTTAAGTCGTAGGCCTCAAATGGTTTATTTCTTTGCCACCTTTTCTGAACTGTAAGTTTCCATTAATGGCACTTAGGCTTTCCATCCTAATGCAACTATGCAAGTCTTGTGTTTGTGACACAAGTGACTGGGAATCTGGGACTAGGCATAGACAAAGGTGCTCTGCCTAGTACATGCTTATACTACCATACATATGACATTTCATGTGTTCATTTATATGGTTACATGGTGCATTTGAAAAACTTACAATTATGGTTTGTACCATTTCAGGCTTGCACTTGCATTTTACGGGAATCCAACTCGCCCACAACTTGTAGCCCTTATTGCACAAGTGAGGGATGCTCTCCATGTCTATTTTGCTTTACGACATTTGCTACATTCAGAATTTTAGTTTACAAGTACAATATCAGCGACCTAGTTAAAACAGATATGTTATTTGTTAACAAATGAGTTAATCCTACTGTGATGTCGCAAAAGAAAGTTCTTATGCTATCTGGGCTTTTGAGTAGGGATGCAAGTGGTAAAAGCCTGGTTGCTAGTTCATTTCTCACATGGTAATACAAATTTTAAAAGAAAAAATGAACGAGAAGTGGGATAAGCGGGAAAAAAAATTCCGCTTGCCTGCCCTGCTTGCATCCCTATTTTTGAGATGATTGTGGTACAAACACCTATTGGCTACCCCAAAAAAAAAACTAGACTGTGTCTTGCCTCTTTCCACATTTTCCCAGCAACCACCTATGAGTGGGAAAACTGGCAAAGTGTTTCTGAAATGCATAACATACTGACACGCACATGTGGCCACATATTTTCATTTTGTATAATATCCCCCCTTTGGTCTGAATTTTGTTTGTCAGGGATTCTTATTACATAGCTATATCTTATATACTTTTTGAAATTGACACTGAAGAAAAATAACAGGAAGAGGTTACTTCTGCTGGTGGTCAAATTGAACCACCTGGAATGCACATGATCTATCTTCCATACTCGGATGATATTAGATATCCTGAAGAGGTAATGATTGGCATTACACCCATATTTCATCTTTTCAGTAAGCTAATAATTTCACCTTGGCATGCAGGTTCATCTGACTTCTGATGATGCACCTCGTGCCACAGATGAACAAATTAAGAAAGCTTCAAATCTATTGAGACGTATTGATTTGAAGAACTTCTCAGTATGCCAATTTTCTAACCCAGGTAAACACCGCATTTATTGGAACCTCTCATTAGTCACATCATACCGACAGTACTACTCTTAAGCTATAACATTGAACTCATGGATTTGTGAACCTATCTTTCATACATAAATTCTATACCATCTGTGAGCAATTGCTGCTATAATCCCTGTGCTCATTGGATCCTGTCAGTAGGCATTAAAGAAGTATTATGAACACTCCAAGATGCAGTACGACTGAACTATTCTGATCATTGTTCATGATTTCTGTTTTCCACCATGAAACAGCATTGCAAAGACACTATGGGATCTTGGAGGCCTTAGCTTTAGGTGAAGATGAGATGCCAGATGTAAAGGATGAAACCCTGCCTGATGAAGAGGGCTTGGCTAGGTATTTGTTCCTCCCGAATGGAAATTATTGAATGACTATAGTCAAGCATGTTCATGTTATTTCAGACACTGAAGATGAAAGCGCAATCTACTACATATTCAATTCAGTTTTACTTTTTTTGCATAACAGTAATGTACAACAGTCACCTCTTGCTTATGTGGGTTGTTTCCTATCACTCTTATCTCAGGCAAGGAGTAGTTAAAGCTGTCGAGGAATTTAAGGCTTCAGTCTATGGTGAAAATTATGATCAAGAGGAAGCTGAGGCAGCAGCAGCGAAGGCTGGGGCTTCAAAGAAGAGGAAAGCACTTACTGATGCAGCTGCAGAGAAAAGTGCAGCACATAATTGGGCAGAACTTGCGGATACTGGAAAGGTAAGCATTCAGGTGCTCTTACCGATGGGACAAGAAAGTGTTCTTTAGGCACTGAATTTTATGAAATATCTTCTGAATGCTCCAATTAATCTGATAAGAAAATTGTCTTCCGGTTGTTTGCCCCTCTATGGTTCTATCCACCAGTAATTCAAAAGGCTAGCTTGCAGTTTGATATGCCAATATATTGCGGGCCTTGCTTATGTACTTATGTATGCACCACGACACAAAAAGTTTGAGGAACATAAATAAAATGTCAAAGGCTGTACATCTCAAGGGAACATGACAGCCAGGAGCTCTATGCTAGCAAGTAGCAACTCGACTTAAATCATTGGATCTTGGCTTGCTTTATCGAATTTATGTCTTGTGATCTGTCCTGTTCAGCTGCTCTGCTCTGGAAATCCAAATCAACCGTAACGCTAATCGTTTCGTAATATCTGAATTCGTAATTTGCAGCTGAAGGACATGACGGTGGTGGACTTGAAATCCTACCTGAGCGCACATGGTCTCCCAGTTTCTGGAAAGAAAGAGGCACTGATCAGCAGAATCTTGACTCATCTAGGCAAGTGAAATGGTCCACTTCGACGGCCAATTTTAGAAAACTCTATGAGCTATCTAAATTTCTCTGAACATCTTGAAGTGCCTACCAAAAACCATCTCCCTGCTTAGGCTGTGCCAAATTTTGTAGCAATATGACAACAGCTGACCCCAGTTCATTTGGTATCATGTGCTTTTGTGACATGTACCACTGGGATTTCTCTTAAATGTCACTTGAGTCTGCAGAGATCAGATCGTTGTTGGTAGAGGAGAGAGACCCATTAGAGAAAGCAACACCAAACAATATTACAAAGACACATATTTTAAGTGAAGCAGTTGCAACCATAATATTCATTTTGAGAGAAATAGATATGGAACTAGAAAGGACCAAAAGTGAGAGAAAAGCAAGAAGATCGGTACATGCTATAAGCATGGGCATTCACATCAATCTGACGTTTATTTGTTGTTATTTTGCCAGCAAAGCATATGCATTACTAGCAAGATCCAACACCGTCATATAAACATAAACAAAATTTAAATTACTCTTAACCTTCACGTAGCAAATATTTCTCTGTATGTACAGACAATAATCAGGCAAAACAAATTCCCCACTTTACGCATTCTACTAGTTGTATCAGCTTCACCTAAGAAAGTCTTATCAAATCAAATCAACAAATTTTATAACCACAGACAACTTGTACACCGAAGCTTCAGTTTGTCGGTCACCGTAGGGCTAAATAAATATTCCATCCATTTCAAAATATAATAACATAAGATCGGACGATCAGATTCGCAACAAATTTTATAACCACAGACAACTTATACACCGAAGCTTCAGGTTGTCCGTCACCGTAGGGCTAAATAAATACTTCATCCATCCCAAAATATAAGAACCTAAGATCGGATAACCAGATTCGCAGTGTTTAGAAATGTCACATCCGTCCTAGTTTTTTATATTTTGGGATGGGATAGTAAATAATGATATTATCACATAAAAAATGTCAAAGCCGGTGCAGTAATATTTATTGTAGCCTACTAGCCTGCATATCACACCCAAATAGTTCTTGTTGAGGAAATAATTAATTTAATTAGTAAGGTCTGAAGGAAGATGTTATTGTCGAGAAAATAATTAATTTAATCAGTAAGGTCGGAAGGAAGATGTTACTAAGCATGGTGAGATTTTTCCGTTCAATGTTGGTGGTTTTACTTTTAGGTTAGACTAGTAGAGCCTTTCCGTCGTCCAATGCACGTGCACGAATTTAGATTATTCTCACCTTGTTCCTTTCCATTTCATTTTATTTTTTACTTGAACTGGGCTCCGCACAAGTGCTGGTGTGTTTTAGAGTTGTCCTTTTAAGATTGATTAATTTTATAAAAAATGTAGTAGCATCTACTATATCAAATTATTTAATGAAACTAATTTAGTGTTATAGATATTGCTGTATTTTTTTAATATAAATTTGATCAAATGTATTGAAGTTTGACTTAGGACAAATCTAAAAACACTTTATAATGTGTAACAGAGGGATAAATTATTGAGAGTAGTTTCTAAGCAAGCTCATAATGAACTTTGCACTAGACCATGTAATACTTTCTTTAGTTATAAAAGAAAAAGTAAATTATACTTTGGGTCATATATTTTGATTAATCATCCTTACAATATTTTTTTTTCACTTTGAACTAAATATTGTTGTCAAATGTTACACTTTGGACTGGGTGGCCCATTTGTAAGTGACACATGGACAATAGAGGTGGTTCTTATCCAAAGTGCAACATTTGGCAACAATACTAATCCAAACTGAAAAATCACTGGAAGGGTAAGGGTAGTCCAAAATAAAACTTTGGTAAGAAAATGTGGCCCAAAGTAAAATTTACTCTAAAAGAAATTAACTTGACAACTTTGAACTTAACTTTTTTTTATAAATCCCAAAAAAGGTTACACAAGCATAATGTTGCGACTGCTTTTGTTATGAAATGCTACTTGGTTGCATCTTTTATATATGCACAAACCTATACTTTAAACAATAATTATGGTCAAAGTTAACTTGTGTTGACAGTACAAATGCTAAAACGGCATTCTTCTGTACATGAATTGGTCATAACACCAACCCTAGCAGTCTGCTTTACGAAGGGATTGACGAATTCTTATGAGAAATCCAACACCAAAGTCCTTACTTTTCTACTAAAAAAGAGATCATCCAGAACATGCAGTTGCTGTAGTTGTTTAGCTACACAATCATTGAACAGATGCAGAAGAGTCCAGACCAAAAAAAGTGTGAATTAGGCACCAAAACCTGCATTTCTGCAACGTAATGCCTCCAAGATGCCAACCTGCCATGCAGAGAACCTCACTGCCTCCTATTCCCACAAACCAGTGTTCTTTGCTACAGGGCCATGATTATTATGAGAAAAACTCAATTTGTTCAATCAGAATGGAAAGCATGCATCTGCCTTTCCAATCCTACCACCCAATGTAGTAGGTTCAGCTTTGATGCTTATCTGAAAACTATACAGGCCAACCATTGCACAAAGTTGCTCTTAATTGCCTAATCATTCAGACCAGTGGACCTCTGTAACTCTCACTAAGTCATTCTCAACTCTTTTCCTTTCTCACATTAAAACCTTTAATGAAACCAGAATTATTGGTCTCTGATGTAGCTGTGTTAGAGGTGCATTCAGACCTGTGCAAATTGCAAATATTGCATAATAACTTGTACGGTATAGATGATTAAAGTAGGATTATTTGTAGACCACATGATAAGACATATGTCAACATCTAAAGAATGAGAGAGAGGATATTGACCAGATGGGGACTTGGGAGGACAGGTGAGCAATATGTGTACATGTTACATATATATTTTCCTAACTTACTTTTCTGCAAATAATGCATGCAAATTGCTGTATCCGTGTGTGTTCATGCATTGCATTGGACCATACAAGATCACCGACTTGTCACCATAAAGTATCCTTGGATGGAGACCCCTTTCTCTACTTCTAGATGCCCCATGAATGATGGTAAGCTGGCAAATCTCATGGTATGGGCCATTTCAATCATTTATCAGAATCTAGCACATAAACCAAGCAAATGAAACATTTTGGAAGAACTAATTTGCAGGGACAATTTATTTCTTAAAAAACAAACGATTCAATAATAATCTTCGCTTCCTCAAAGAATAATTCCTTGGTTGATCAATACTTGATCAAAGTTGCCCACATTAAAACAAAAGGATAAATAAATTAGCATATCCCTTTGTGCATCATGGAGCTCCCAATTGAAAATGTTATGAAAGCAGCAATGGATACCTCCCTGCAATAGCTGGCAATGTGCAAGTTTGCATCTTGATGTGTTTGATTTATTGTGTTGCAGAGCTTGACATGGATGTCCTTATCAGAGACAGACTCACAACTCCAAACTTGGACTTGTGTGATGTAGCTTTGGACACCACTATAGTTTCACTGCCTTTTTTCCTGCCTAATCAAACACAAAGAATTAAACACTGATCACCAACTTGTTATCTTTCAGATGTCAGCTCAGGAAACTTTGCCTTATGTTACTACTGAATGACACACTTTGCTTTGCTGTACGCCTTGGATAAGAATGCCACCCTAAATTTTCTTCTTTGAATAAGATACCAAATATGAATGAAAAACATGCATATTTCCTGATTGCACTTTCTTGCATTACTGATTTATGGTCAGAGATACAGCCATGCATTTAACTAACTGAGGCCAATGGAAGTAATTGCACTTGGCCTACCTAAACTGTACCCATCTTCTTCAGATTCATAGCACAGTCACAAAAGGTTGTACTACATCTTTCAGTTTCTTCCCTACAATATATGCTAAATCTCTGAATAAGAGGAGCAAATCCAATCTTGAAACTGTAGATTTACTTCGTCAGAAGGGCATGTCGAACATCAGTAGCATTGTTCAACAGTACAGACTTTGTTGTTCTTGCAAGGCGTCGGCAAGGTAACCTCTGAAAGTGAGCAGCGGTTGATCGAGATTGCTGTCAGCCATTCCCCTTACAATGACCAAGTCCTTTGAGCTACCACCTGATCATGGTGGCGGCACCGACTCGCGCCATTACTCAAATCCAAGAACCGATCAATGGTTGTAAACATCGCGATCCGTATCGCCTATCGGCGTCGAATGTCTCGATCTTTCTATGTTCATCGTCATCATCATCATCATACTGAATTACTAATCATGGCTGTTCTGAACCTTCTACTGTGACATCTTGTGCAATGCCATTGATGTTCATGATCTCCTTGTCCTTGTCCATGGCGCGTTGCTCATGGTTGCTGCCTCCGGTGTCAGAAGAGCTGCCCTGCAAATGCTGCTCCTCTTCGTCGTCGTCGGCTTGGAACGTGATCTCCTCGAACCGGCCGTGCAGCTCGGCGCAGCGCCTGCAGCCATGGCGCTCCGCCGCGGCCGCCGATGACATGAAGTCGACGAGCGAGCCGCAGGACGACGACGACGACTCCGCCGGCCGGCAGTTCTTGCAGCAGGAGGCGGCGCCCGGATCGTCGCCGTCGACGACGAGATTGTCGTCGTCGTCGTCCGTCGCTGGACCCGGCCTCCAGCCCGGCACCAGCGCGGCGACCTTGCCGTCGATAAGCTCCGCGATGCGAGTCACCTCATGGTCGGTGATGTCCAGCTCGGCGACCATCTCCGCCGCCACGGTCATCGCCGTGTCGGCCTCCGTGTCGAACCGGAAGCAGATTATCCGGCCACGCCCTGCCGCTCACAAATCAGCTCGAATTCAGACAAAATTCCTCCCATTCGACACCATTTTGTATAAATCAAATCAAATTTAAACACTCGCCAGTTCAACCAAAATCTTGACCCGATGAAAAAAAAAACGCAATGATCACGTACCTGTGCCGTTCTTGTCGGCGATGCGCAGGCCGAGGTAGACGCCACCGTCGTCCGTCCTCCTCCCCTTGATGGTGATGTCCACGCCACCGACACGCTCGTCGGCGTCGTCTTCGTCCTCGTCGAACAGCATGTGGATGTCACGGAGCCAATTGTCACCGTCATCGTCCCCCGACGGCACGGCCGCGTCATCGTCGTTGTCGTCGACGCTGTTCGACGGCGACAAGCCGCCGTTGCTCGGCATGGAGTCATTGCTGCAGGCATGGTGGTCGTCGATGCAAGAAGGCTGGTGCAGGTAGTTGTACATCAAATTGTAGTACCCAACGCCACCATGTCTATGTCCATCGCCGTCGCCTGAGAAGAAGCCGTCGTCTTCCAGCGGCAGCAGGAACGGGTCGTCGAGCAGCTCCCTCGCCGCCGGCCGCCGCGCCGCCGGGGCGAGGCACCGTTCGATGAACTGCCTCACCGCCGGGTCGCTCACCCTGTACAACGCCGCAGGCTTGATCCCCTGATCAGAAACAAGCATTTCTTGATCAAATCGTGTCCAAGAATTCACGACAAGTTCTGCAAGAATCGAATCGATGGTGATCGTAATCGATCAGATCATACGGAGATGACTCGCTTGTAGATTTGGATGGGGTTGGAGCACTCGCTGTAGGGGTAGTCGAGGGTGACCATCTCGAGGACGCACATGCCGAAGGAGTAGACGTCGGCGAGCTCGTCGTAGGACTCGTCGTACACCTCGGGTGCCATGAACTCCGGCGTGCCGACGCAGCGGCCGGCGCCACCCCCGCGGCGGCGGAACGCGGCGAGGCCGAGGTCGCCGATCTTGACCTCGCCGTGGTTGCCGTTGACGAAGATGTTGTCGCACTTGATGTCGCGGTGGATGATCGGCGGCGAGTGGGCGTGGAGGTAGGCGAGCCCGTCGAGGATCTGCGCGCACCAGCGACGTACCGCCGCCATGCTCACCCGCCGGTGCCTCTCCCTGTACTGGCGGAGCGTGCCGGAGACGAAGAGCTCGGTGACGAAGTTGAGGGCGCGGCGCGGCGCGTCGACCCAGTAGGCGTGGAGGCGCACGATGGCGCGGTGGCGGAGCGCGGCGAGGAGGTGGACCTCGCCGTAGAGGCGCTCCAGCTCGCCGGCGCCGCCCTGCACGACGTCCCGCAGCCGCACCTGGTTCCACGCCACCTCCACTCCTCGCCACTCATCGAACCCCCTATACCTGCACGCAAAAATCATTCCAAATCAATCAAAGACTCAAAGATGATAGCTCTAATCAAGAAGCAAAATCAACAGAGGATTAAATTAATTTAGGACGCAAAAATCATTCCAAATCAATCAAAGACTCAAAGATGATAGCTCTAACCAAGAAACAAAATCAGCAGAGGATTAAATTAAGTTAGGAGAATAAACTGGATCATCAGATGATCTTACACTATCTTTGACGATCCCTTGCCAAGAATCTCATTGAACTGCAGAGAGAGAGAGAGAGGAAGCATTAAGCAACAAGGTAAGAAGAAGAAGCAGAGAAGTGTGTGAGAGAGCATGGCTGGAGGAAGAAGACGATGAGATAGGATTAGGAGATGATTACTCTGCCATATCTGCCAGTGGGATCAACCTCTGCATAGCCTGCCTCAGCGAGGAGGGGGACGCCATGGCCATGGCCATTGCTCTGCTGCTGCAGGGCTCCCATCATTCTACACACACTTGCTCAGCTCAGCTCAGCTCAGCTCAGCTCAGCAGCAACACATCTCCATTGATCCACTCTTCTCGTGACACGCAGTGGATGCGAGGAAGAAGAAGAGCACGTCGATCTCGAGATGGAGAGAGGAGACACCTCTCTCTGTTGCTGCGTTTTTTAAGTAGTATTATTTCTGGGCAAGAGAGCTAGTGAGCAGTGAGCTGCGTGGGGTGATTAAGGAGGCGGTGATTAGCGCTGAATGACGGTGCTTAAGCTTAGTGGAGACTGTGGCGGCGGCGCTTCCGGAAAGCGGAGAGGCTTGGAAAGCCTTGAAAAAAGTTTGAAGGCGACAATGATAAAGTTCCGAAATATAAAAAGCTAGTATCGGATTAAACATTTTTTATCTGAATAGACGGATTGGATATTTTCGTATATCCAGATTTGTAATAGTTAAAAAAATATCTCATTTAATTTTAGGTTTTTATATTTTAGGATGAAGAAAATAAGGTATATTGTTCAGTGGGCGTAGAATCCAGGAGCTGGAATCGGGAAATTCTTGGTCTTTGTTTCCATTAAAAAAATACAGTGATAATTGAAACTTTGTTTTCATTCAAAGATAGTAATTGTTGAGTCTTTGGATATGTAGGCAGCCGGATAATGTGATTTTTCTTTCGTCATTAGTTACATCATCAGACACATGCACACCACCTGTAGACACATGAATGCATATGCATGGTTTGGGAAGAAGATGGCAATAAATTGCAGGGGTTGGCCGGCCTGTATGAGCCTAATCTCTTGTCAAGAAAAGAAAACTGAATCCTCATATTCAGTTTTTCTTTCTCTCTTTCTTTCCATGGGTGCTAATCTTCGTGTTACCGGATGCCGTAGATGATGCAAAATTGCAAAAGACGTATGATAATCAAAAGACGTACGATGATGCAAAATTGTTGGTTTTGTGTCAAAAATGTTATTATTTTTTCATAAACTTAATCAAACTTGAAAAGTTTGATTAGGAAAAAAGTCAAAGCGATATGAAATGGAGGGAGTACTAAATTAGTTTCATTGAATCCAACGGTATAACTTTTTTGTTTAAAAATATTTCTATATTTTTTTTATAAATTTAATTAAACTTAAAAAATCAACGTAAGAAAAAGTTAAAATGTTTTCACAGACTACGCGCGCACTACAAGTTTGACAGACGGCGATGACAAGTAGAAATTGCAGCCCAGCCGACCAAATAACAGGAGTCAAAACGGCAAGACCCCAACCCAGCCCAACAACTTCGTTCTGGCCCAACGAAGAAAAGGGCCGCACGCTGGCCGCCTTCACGTCATAACAAACGAAGAACAGTCGATAATTGTGTCGGAGAATTTAATTATCAACTGCAACAGTGAAACCTTCATCAGCCGGTAACTTCAGGCACATTAGGTCATTAGCAAAACCTTTTAATAATCCCCCATTAGATAGATCTTCAGGTACATTAGCCAGAGACGACGATCTGTTATGTTATATGGTGACACACGTGCGATACTGCATAAATACGAGATCCAAAATTAAGCGTGCTAATTATCTGCCTCCTGTAGTAGCACCGCATCTATGTCCTTTTTTACCCTTTACCTCTTCTCTCTACTTGCAGCATGCAGAGTCTGAAGTGCAAGAGCTCAACGCCTTCTTGCAGAAGCTGAAAAGTATGTGCTCATCAGTCATCACTTCTTTGCCTGCCTTCTTGATGCAGCTCCGATCAGGAGGGCCTTCCCAACAAGCCCAGTGTTGAGCACGCAGACCGCAGCCACGGCGCCACCGAAGACAACCCATTTCCAGTCGAATCCTGGTTGAACTGCTCTGGAATTCTCATTCTCATCGATGGTTTTCGCTGCACTGGAGGGCTCTTGATCCAGGGGGCAACTGGAACTAGCAACAGATGTCTTGGTGGTTACTCGAGCCATGATGGCACTGCGAGAGAGGGTGTTCTCTGTATTCCTCATTTGCTGGTATGCTCTAAATCCGGACTGGAACTTCTTTACAGCACCCCACATGCCATGCCGGACACCCACCTTGGCGACATCTTTAGGGATGCCCATGTCCTCGTAGTGGACCAGTGTTACTTCACATGCGGATTGCTGTCCATCTTGTTTGGGTGATTGGACTGTGGTTTTCCAAACAGAAAAAGGAACAGAATGTCAAGGTCTAAACATTTGTGTTACTTCTTGACCAGAACTTGTGATGAAAAGAACGAATTCAGTTGAAGTAACAATAGTGGTAGGAACAAAAACTTACCAGCTCTAATACGCCAACTTGAGAAGTACAGTTCCACACGCCTTGGTTTTTCCTTCTTAGGCAAAGCTGGATAAGGAACTCCCTGCAAATGGTAGTGTTTCAGTGCTCGCAAGTCTCTCAAGTCTCAACCACCATATATGCTATAACAGATAGTAGTCAAATTTTCTACATGGTGCATTGCCAGCAATCTTCAAATACATGTCTTGCTAATGTTGATTATGCAAGAATGCTAGGCCATGGCATCTGGTTCTCTGGGCTGAGATCCAGGTTTGGAATTTGAACAAAATGTAAGAAGAGCTACATGCATGAGCTATGCAAAAGTATCCTCTAGCAGCCAGGCACTACTAAATGTGAGCTTGATCTCCGTTCACATCAACACACCTTCAACACCTTAAAATACTATGAGGGTATATTTCTGATCTAGCACTCTCAAAAAAAAGGAAGTAGAATCATATCGATATCAGAACTGTAATTTGCAGGAAGCCAGACAAGATTGCTATGCAACAAACAATGTTTAGTTTACCAGATCTTTTGTTCACTAAAAGATCTGCCCCATAGTCACTAATTAAGTCTAATTACCTTCTAGACCTAGAATCCTCATCATTTTTAGATAATTGAAAATTATCTGGCCTCTGCATCAAGATATGCACCCAGACCACTACCTAGAATCCTCACAAATCTGATACTACCTCTATTCATGACTATATCATCACTTTTGACCATATTTTTTCTGAATAAATATTTGTCACTTCATGTTCCTAAGAAGAATTTCCAGTTTCACCCTTATCCCCCTTTCCACTTTTGGTGGAAAACAGTAAGTTTACTTATTAGGGTCAATTTGGTCACATGTAAATAGCCTTGGCAACAGAACATTGGTTAAGACTCAAAAGTAATAAGCATTCATGAACAGAGGGATAGGTGCTCATACAATTACAGTAGTTAAGCACTAAGTTAATATCCCTATGAGAACATCAGCCAAAGCCAGGTTAGCATATCATAAAAATGCCTTGTGAAAATAGTAATACTGGCACATTGTGGTAGAAATACCTTTGTAACACAATAGTAAGTTTTCCCTGATTCCCATATCCGCCGCCCAAAAATGTATTCACGGTCACTGCAAAAGAAAGGGAACTAGAAAACAAACAACACGTTGAAATTACATAATTCAGTATATGGGTACAAAAGTCACTGAGATATGCTTGTCAAGTTGTCATACCTTTTTTATCCAGTGAATAATCATAGTTCCATTTTGGGGGAATTCCTCCAAAATTTTGAAATATGCAAGCATGGGATCCCACTTCAGACGAAATTCATCATCCCAGAAGAAATCTCTAACCAGTTCAGGAGTAGCATCCTCAAAAACAGTGCGACTACAGTACATGATAGGTCCCACCTACAAGCAAAGGAAGAGTAAATTAGAGATGTATATATGGAGATCATTCCATTAGATGTTGCACTATAACCTATGCTACTGATTTGGTCACATTAAACGTAGATTCAATGAAAAGACAAGATAGGTCTAACAGAAGAGAGAAAATGAACCAAAGGTGCAACAGAGCAAGGAAATGAATTAATATTATACCACGGCAAGCCAAGGACATCACAGACTTTTAAAAGTGTAAATTCTGGTCTTGGTACAGTTGATTCAACTTTCAGAATCCTTCTTTCAATTCAGATGCTACTATATAACTTATTTCTAATATAGGGCGCTATAATCATTTACGCAATTATGCTATACTATATTTTGGCATCTGTTTCTTTCCTGCAAGCCCACTGGAAAACATACCTCAGGCTCACGGCGCCAGGCCTTGTAAGTCATGTTGGAAGTGGTACGTTCCATCAAATGCTGCCATGTTGTATCCCCACTCTCCTTGTTATCAAGAAGTTGTACGAGGTGTTCTAGGTCCTTCTCAGTGACAACATGATGTCCGCCCTCAAAAAATGTTCTAATATGGACAGAAGAAAAGGATTTTAGCACAAAGTTTGTTGCATAAACCTATATTGAGGTCAGATTAAATAGATGCAATCATGCATTGAAAGCACTCTAGTCCTAATCAGCATTTGAAATTTCAGTCAGAAGCTCCCTACTATTTATGTCGATGAAAACTTGATGCATTTTATGTCAGTATATCGACTATTGATCACCCACTTGACCCAATGAACTCATTCACACCAAATTCAGTTGCTCAAGAAGAAGAGTAAATTTGTTACTCAACTCCACAATTTGGCAATAACAGTATTGGTCAAATTCAAAGGTGAAGTACAACGGATCATCTTATTAACAGTGGTTACTTAACAAATAGCAAACACATTTTCTTCTGCTAATCCTTCCACCGTATGATTTGAAAATTTGAATACAAGACATCGAAACCCTTGATAAGCACAACGACAAATTTCACTTAATTGTTATCAGTCAGAGCACAAACACTAAGGACATCAAGCATCTTAATTTCAACATGACATCGATAATTCGAAATACAAGCACGCCGTAAGCATAAATTCGCTCTGTTGGTATATACAGCATCATCATCATCATCATCAGTTCGGTTAAAATCATGTATTTTCACCAAAAGCTACAGCGCTCCTAATCTGCTCATCAGCATTCGTCACTAGTGATTGAGTTGCAAGCACATTGAATTCGATTATTAGTAACAAATTCAATTTCGAGATGGCGCACACCTAGTTCCGAACGGACGAAGTTAAACAAGGCAAACGCCGCACATTCCCACCTCCTACCACGCCAACCCACCGCGATAATACCCCACAGCGACAATAGATAATTGAACTCAGAGGATCCCCACCTGCCATCGACGCAATCGCCGGCGTCCCCGGAGGCGTCAGCGGCGTCATCGGCCAAGGCGGCGTCCTTGCGATGGTGCTTGCCGCCGCTGCCGAAGGCGGTGGAGAGGAGCCGCGGCGCGACGGAGAAGGCGGAGAGCGCGGTGCAGGCGAGCCAGAGGCGGCGCGCGCCGAGGCCGGGGGGCACGTAGAGGAGGCGGAGGCGGCTTCGGAAGCCCAGGTAGAGCAGCCCCGTCCAGCGCGGTCGCCACGCCCAGCCGATGACGAGCCCGATCATGACGGCCGCCCAGATCGGCACCGCGCAGAGCAGCACGTCCACCGCCATCTCCGCCAACGCCGGCCGCCGCAGCAGCCCCACCGCCTCCTCGTACCACCCCGCCATTGCTAGGGCTCGAAGCTTCCTCCCTCTCTCTCTCTCTCTCTCTCTTCTCTTCTCTTTTTTCCCCTTGCAAAAATGGAGAAGGGGAAGGGGAGAGAGAGAGGGACAAGGGCCAGGGCGACGAGTTGTTTTTGGAGGTGGGTGGGTGAAACATGTGTCGGTGAGGCTGGCCGGTGGGGCCAGGGGAATCTGGGCCCACCTGTCAGTGTCCTCTCGCCGGGCGGTAGGTGAGGCGGGCCCACTGTCAGTGGATAGGGGAAGCGGCATATGCCTCCGACATATACGGGTCGCGAGGTGAACGGTGGCGTAGGCAGGCGTACTCGTGTTTATCCGGAGGGGATAAAAAAAATTAATTAGCCCGCGCGAGATTCACGATGAGATCCCTCCGCTTGTGACGTGGCGGAGCGTTAATGGCCGCGGGTAATCGTTGAAACGGTACGAAGCAGTGGGGATTGGTCACTGGAGCTCGCTAGCCCCTGACACATGGGGCAGCCAATTAATTACTCAGGGCCCTGACATGTGGGTCCAGCCATCTGGTATATTAATCGATAACTCCATGCATAAATTCTTATTAATTTTGACTTATAATAATCAAATTTGACCAATGGTACAAAAGAAAATGCTCCATATTAGTTTAGTCAAGTTGGTACTATTATTGTGTGTTCTAGTCAATGTAGTTTATGGAGTAATGCCTTACAATAGCAGATATTAACTTTACTATTAAATCATCGATGGTACGAGCTGAAATTAACAAATATTCACAATTGGAATTTGGAAGATAGGTCATGTTTGATTTAGATTATTAAACGAATTATCTACATGATTATCGGGATAACTTTTTTTTCAAGAAATAAACATAATAAATAGCTTAGACAAGTTGTCTAAATAATGTGCTAGAAGAAATCTTTTTGAGAAAAAAAATATTTTTTTTAAAGCATGACGCAAATAATTCTGTAAATAAACTGAAGAGAGTATGACAGGAGTAATTATTTCTGTAGCAACACACATTCAGATGGATTCATGGAGTGCGTGGCGAAATTTTCAGAGTTGGTCGACCTTGTTGCTACCGGTTGAAGACCACAGAAGGAATCCAGTTAGGTGGCTGCCTCTTGCATATCCTAAGCGAAACTGCTAGGTCAGTTCAGTTCACTTTCTCGAATACATTTTCAAGAGGTAGCAACAGCTAATAGCACGAATACAATATGAGGCAGTTAAATGATGACACAAACAAAGGTGTACTGAATTGACATTTTGAGTCTCAACCCTCAACGATCAACCAGAACATATGATTGCATGACGACAATTATTCGATCAGAAAGGAAGATAAGAAACCATCCCACGGAACAAAAGGCAGAGATATCAGAAAAGGCGTATATGGATATATAAGCTCGTGCCTGTGTTAATTGAGATTCCAGAAGAGTTGTCACAAACCGTTGAGGAACATGAGCCTAGACGCTTAAGATACAATAATCTCAATCACATTAAACACGCGTGCAGGATGTACTGGCATCCGAGCAGAGAACAAAATTTGCAGAAATGTAGCTAGCACATATACTACTTGTACAATCCTCGAGTGCCATACATGGAAGAGCTACACTTGAAAACAAACTTCTCGAAATTACTCAAATTGAGCTACCTTTAGAAGAACTATATTGGCTTTGCAACTTTACTCAACCAACCATTTCTTGTCTTGCAAAATTCAGCAGCGCCATCCCTTGTTGATTTACCGAAATAGCC
This sequence comes from Oryza officinalis, assembly GCA_008326285.1. Lineage (NCBI taxonomy): Eukaryota > Viridiplantae > Streptophyta > Magnoliopsida > Poales > Poaceae > Oryza > Oryza officinalis. The sequence goes on from BDMV01000007.1 coordinate 10,768,473, forward strand.
TGTGCTCCCATAGTAAAACCTAATTTACCAATCAGCATCCTCCAATCCCTGCAACATCATGATGCATTGTAAATACTGAAGAAAGCAAGTACCACTTTTGAATTAACTAAACACTTAATTAGAATTGGGCTCCTAGCAACAACCGGTGATTTCTTTGCTACTCATAAAATTTTGGGGGCCTTTCAGTACTCTCAATCTATTCTGAAGTACAGCAATCTCTGTGGATGCTAAAAAAAAATCAAGGAAAAATATGTACCCTTGGCCCCTTTTAAATTAAATTTGCATACTATATTGTTGAATGTATTTGTGCATGGACAAGAGTAACCTTGTCTACTCCAAGCTCCAGCCAACATGAGTGCTACACACCATCTTGTCTCCATATCTCATCCTCTAACCTAGTCCACTACCATTAGTAGTGCCTCTTTTCTTCATAATGCATTGGCATACTCTACCGCCACACCTCCTTTGCACAGGGCAGGCTTTGACTGCATCAAGTGGGCTGAGGACACATTTCGGGTGGTTTGTTCAAGTCCATACAGAAACCGAGCACAACTAGAAGCTGATGAAACAGTTCACTATCTTTATTGGAATTCTAATGGTAGAACTAGCAGCGGCAAATGTATTCAAGTATTGCACTGAAGTGGGCAAGTGATCCATGCAATGAAATGAATCCAGTTCCAGACCTGACTTAAATGTGACATTGTTCATAGCGTTAACTGAAATGATTCATAGTATTAATAAGCTGACAAGGTTCGATACAGAAATCTCACATGGCTCTGACCAGTCTGGGTGGAGAAGCGACTCGACAGATCGATCCTCAGGATCTCCCTCCAGAGTGAAGTCAGCAGCACCAAAGCAGGGGTAGAACAGATTCCGGTTCACCTCGCTTTCGTGGCTGCCATGGCTCCTTCCAAGGTTGCCACTCGATCAAGGTTTTGGGGCCGGTTGGGAATAAGTTAGGGAATTCAGAGCTCAGGTCGGGGTGGAGCCAGGAATAGCCAGGGGTAAAAAACATCCAGTCAAAAATGCATATAGCTAAAGAAGATACGAAATGGGGCAAAGGGTATACAATGGCATGTTTAAAAGCAACGTCAGTTTTGGAGTGGCATATTTCTAAGCCTCAACTGATAAGGGTCATACGTCTAAAGTGGTAACTCTGGAGTGGCACCAATCTAGCTCATCCCATATCCAAACTGTTGGAACGAAATCCAACAGCTATGTATGTGATGCTAGTGTAGTGCTACATGATAAGCGAGACTTGAGTCAAATGGACAACCCCGCCCAGCCGAGATGGGGTTACGTGTTTATATAGTAAGTTCTAGTACATGGAAAATTACAGGATTGACCCAAAGTCTAGATACAGACGGCCCTAGGGACCTGGGCGGTCACAACCCCTGGGCACGCACATAACTCTACCGGGGTCCGCCCTTGGTGGCCCATCACACCAATGGGTCGACAGGAGCCCCATGGATCATGGGCCCGACAGGCAGGGATGGGCCCAGGATTCTCAGGACCTCAACTGCTGTCCGCCGCACGGAGTTCCGGAGCTGGGGCAGCTGGTAGGTGGGAGCATTGAATGCCCCCTGTCATTTCACGCCTTGATGGCTCCCGAAGCCTTCAGTTCTCGAGGGCTTCATCGTTTGTGCTTCCTGGCAAAACATGAAACTGACCTCCCCTGCGGAGGCTACCCAGAGGCCTCCGCTTCCGGAGGCCGAGGGTTCCCTTGGTGTAGTGAAGCTGGCCACTTCTGGGAGTAGGCTTCAGAGGCCGCCCGGAGGGTCCTCCGGAGCCATTTCCCCAACACAAGCTCAACCTCTACTGGTAATGGGAGCAAATGTTCTAGTTGTGATATCAACTTGGATTACCAGGCTGTAAATTGGGCTTCCCCAAGGCCCCACTTATACTACAGTGAAATTGATACCAATGTGTTCTTTTAGATTTACATATTAGTTAATGGTCAATGGAAAATAAAAGTATCATCTTGCAAGTATTCAATGATCTGTGATGCAATACAACTGAGAAAATAACTCTTAAAGAAAACACATTTAATATAGTTTACAGTCATTCAGATGTTCAAATTTCCAACTCTAAGATCCAATGAAGCTACATGTTTTAGATGGGAATAGCTGGTATGGTGGTCCAGAAAAAGGAGACGCATCAGAACTATTTGTTCACATTCAGCTTCAAGCTTTCAACTATCTTAACTGATCTGTAGTGAAATTTATATTTACCAGTCTAAGTTATAACATGATTACCTCTACTTTGGATCAAACTTCAACCCCACAGCACACTTCTAATGAACTTCTAAAATACTGTTTCAGACATCTAAGTAATCACTTATCACTGGAAAATTTAGGTGGAAAGGAACTGCATTCAATATGTGCACAACTGGACTTTAAGTGTGTCATCAGTCATATAAGTGCAAATTGTAAAACTGAAACCTTACATGTATTTTCTTGTGTCAATGAATAGGCACACTTGAGACTTGCAGTTATATCGGGTTTCCTATTGTTATCAAATTGCATTATTAAACCACCATGCAATAATTCCACACTTTGTTATCATAATAACCCAATATTCATCTGAAACAAAAAAAAAGATGGCCTATAACCTATGTTGGACATTTTTGGGCACAACCCTGTCGGTTAACTAGTAAGCTTCACTCTGGGAATTTCCTCAACACTACATGATGCAAGACTGGCTGTGATTGACATGTTACAAGTTTGTTTGATCACTTCCATGAGCAAAGTTTGTACCATAAAGGCCATTTCAACTCATTATGTTTGCACAAAATAGATACTGATTAACACATGAAACACCTCTAAATTGATATGGTTTACTCCACTTATCCCAAAATGCATAGAACCAGTTTCCATAACATAAGAACATGAATTGATAGAGGCAGCAAGATAATTTTTATTGTTTTCAGAACTCATTTGACATTACGAAATTCGACCTTTCATAGCCTTCCATTATCAATACAATCGCACACAAGTACACAACATTAATCACCATTTGCAATTTAAGATATAACCAAGTAGCTCATCCTCCAATGCACAGTGCATAAATGCCTAGCCCCTGAAGCATCTTCTAAAACATCTAACATGATTTTTTTTACTCTAGTTATGCATCTACTGCATAAATCATACACTAGTAAGCACAGATAATTATCTCCAAGCACAAGACTGCATACCATAACCACAAGGAGCAATCACATGCGTGGCTGCGGGCGCAGGATCATGATGATGATGTCAATGGCCATGAACGCGATGAGCGGGCTGAGGTCGAGCTTGCGGCCGAACACGGGGGGCATGACCTCGCGGCAGAGAGCGAGGAAAGGGTCGCAGAGGTCGCGCAGCGCCGAGAAGGGCTGGCGGTCCCATGGGATGTTGGGGAACCACGAGAACAGCACGCCGACGAGCAGCACCTCCCTGTAGACCCCCAGCCACCGCACCACCGCCGACATCGCCGCCGCCACCGGCGCCCGCAGCGGCGCGAGGTTGACGCTCCGCAGGCCGACCTCCAGCGTCGAGAGCGGGGCCAGGAGCCCGCCCACCGCCGACGCCGCGGCCTCCGCCGCGGCGCGCGGCGCCGGAGGGGACGAGCGGAGGCTGCGTGGGAGGGGGAGCGGGCGGAGGGCTAGGGTTTGGGGCGGAAGGAGGAGGGTGGCGGGGCTCGGGAAGGCGCGGCGGAGGAGAGGAGGGGGACGCAGGCACGGGGAGGTGAGGACGCCGTGCATCTCGCCGCCTATCGGGGTTCTGGAAGGTTCTAGAAGGGGTCAGGAGACGAGGAGGCGGAGGAGGAGGAAGGTGGGGGAAGAAACGAAGGGGGAGGCTTGCAAAGAGGAAAGGATATGGTGTGCTACTTCCTGGGTCTTGCTACTTGTGTGGGCTCCACTTGTAAGTGGGTGTATGTTTTGTATCCATGCCAAACTGGTATGCCCCTTTGCATCCTTAGTTCCACACAGCATTGATTTGCCTCCATTGTGATGAATTACCAGCTAGATTTTGAGTCCTTTTTAGCAAAACTCGTATGAAAAAGTAAAAACTATGAATTGAGCGTAGGTTAACTGGTTATGTTTTTTTTTGAAACCAGCCCACCCGAGCTAAATTTGACATGGATGTTCGCATTTACGGCTAATTATTATGCGATGTACCATTCGATAACGAGACGCCTGTGGTGACTTCGTCAATCTCAAGATATGTCGGCCCAGTCTTTTGGAGGGACTCATAGGGGTAGGGTGTGAGCGTGTTTCTAAAAAAAAATAGAAGTCCCAAATAATTAGAAAGATAATTAAAAATGTATCTTTATATGTTTGAGTTGGTTGTAGAGCAATTGCAGGAAAAACCTTATAGACGAAATCAACTAAGCTAAGCACGCCCACAATGCATCGGTGAGCTGTGGCAAATTAGTTCTTTAGTATTTTATGACGTTTTGGTTGTGTTTGTATCGATTACTATGGGATATCCATGTCAAACTTTGAAGTCATGTCAAATATATTTTGACATCTCTTTTTTTCTTTTAAAGACTTACCAGCTCCTAGGCCCTTTCCACCCATGGATAGTTGCTACCTGTGGCCTGTGAACTAGGGAGTAGTGGGAGAATATAGCAGCATTCCTTTTCAGTAAACAAATTTAGAAAAATGCTATGAACATGACCCAAATTGTCCGACTCACATACGAATAAATTTGATCAATGGCTATGATTCATATGAACATCCTCTCATTTGATTGATTTATGGTTGCAAATTGCTAGTCGTACGTGAGTTGTATCACTGGGTTATATCATATGTATAGCAGTACTCATAAATTTAAAGCTTTATACTTGGAATTAATTTTTGTAGTGAATTGTTGCAAAACTCAGCCGAGTAATGTATTGTTTCATTCCTAACAAAGATCTTTTGATGATACTAGTTCATACTTTAGAGTATATATAAGATGAACTCTTTGAAATCTTAGCCTCTTGCTCAACTTGTTGAATAAAATGTTGGCATCATGTACTTTTATATTATCAGATATAATAACAATAACAAATCACGTATTTGCTCTTTTTTTAACAGCAATATGAAACTCGAAGGTCAACTCCACAAGACAATTCAACACTAAGCTAAATCATCGGGCGAAATCACATATACCTTGGTATGTTAAGACACCAACTAGAGACATCATCGGCTACATAGACATCTAACCATCTTGTATTTAACTTTTTTGGTTTACTTCTACAAAAAAAATATACAAAATCACAAAGTTGAAAATAGATAGGGTAAAATCACAATTGGAGTTGAAAGCAGGGGTAAAAACTCAATTGTCCCTTATATTAATGATGAGTATAATATAGTCGCTGGCCTTTATCTTTAGACGGGTGAAATGATGAGCTATTAATAAACAAGGAAAGGAAAATAGGGGGAAGATTTGAGCATACATTCTTACAAAAATTTGCTGAAATTGTCATAAATTCCTAGGCACAATAATATAGCAATGACCATACGTTGAGTTGCAAGGCTAACAGGTCATGTAATGTGCAATGTCGTACTCATACTCCTTACTGGTCAAATGACATTTGAATACATAATAGCTCCATGGAAAATTCCATGAAATTTCAATAGTTAATTAGTTGTTTCAATATGAAATAGTTGCCTAATTCAAAAAAGCATCTTTGACACACAAATGATAGCATGATGATAGATGCCAAAGTAAATATTTCACAATCCCAGAGATCTACTTTCCCTGTGGAAAGATTATTACAATATCCTTGAAGGAAAACCATGCACCACCAACATAGAACAAGAGTTGTTTACGCCTAGTAGGATAGAAAAACATGCACCAAGTCAGTCATTATATTAACTGAACTAATCTAGTCAAATAAAACATTAGAAAAAAAACATGCATGATGAAGCATTGAGATAGAGAATCTATGAGATCCTAAATATGCAAAAGACAAATTAGCTTCTCTACCTTCTACAGCTTCTAGAAAATGCAACATCTGAGCAATGTGTGCTCAACACTTCGACTCCTGAACAATGCAATAACTTGCAAGTTAGAAATATTGATGCACATCGTCGAAAAAATACACTTGTTTTCCCTTTGCTAATTAAGTCCAGCGTTAACAGACAAAATAATCTTGCATGGTATCAAGTCATAGTATATGATTGTAATAGAGACAAGTAGACAACGTTGCAATCATAAATGACGACCACAACCAAATTTCAATTATGCTAATTGTGGCTGCTATGCTTGGCGAGGTATGTAAGAACTAAGAAAACAAGAAAGTTTGAACATATACACTTTCCAGGTTCACGACTAATCAAATTAATTGTGTTGTAATTTGTCCTCAAGGTCATTATTGTTACTTTCACTACTAAAAAAACATTTTTTCTAGTGGCTAAAACATATTTTTCTTGGAAGCCAAACGTTGCATGGTATCAAGTCATAGTAGAGACAAGTAGCCAACGTTGCAATCATAAATGACGATCACAACCAAATTTCAACTATGTTAATTGTGGCTGTAATGCTTGGCGAGGTATGTAAGAACTAAGAAGACAAGAGAGCTTGAACATATACACTTTGCAGGTTCACGACTAATCAAATTAATTGTGTTGTACTTTATCCTGAAGGTGATTACTGTTACTTTCGCTACTAAAAAAACATTTTTTTGGCGGCTAAAACATACTTTTCCTACAGGCCAAACATTCTGTCAGCAATTAAAAGTACATAAGGCAGCTGCCAGTGAAAATTGATTTTCACATGCATTCTAATTGGAAATTTAGAACATTTTTTAGATTAAATTCAGAAGTTTTTGATTTATAGGATTCGAACACAAGACCTCTCTCTCCACACATGTAATACATTACCATCTCACTATGAAGCACTTGTTGTCTTTATTTAGAATGCAATTGTTTTGATTTTCATTGTTTGAAACTTAAAATGCTTATTTGTCTCTCTAAATAATTTCAAATAAAAAAGCCATGAACTACAAAGTTGTAGATCTTGCAGAGCTCTACAATTTTGACATAGATCATGTGTCCATTGGAGGTTATTTAAATTTTAAAAAATAGATCTTGAATCTTATAACGAATATTTTGAACCCTAAATGATCTCAAATGGAAAAGTTTTCAACCAAAAAGTTCTCAAGTTTGTAAAATTGATTTTCACTAACGGATGCTCATGTTGTTCACCATTAAAGATAACGTGATTTTCACTTACGGACGTCTTAAGTGGCTGCCATTGAAAATCGATTTTGAATGATGGGTGCTTATGTCATCGCTAGTAAAAATAAACGTGATTTTCATTGGCGGCACCATTTTTGGTCCGCCTGAAAAATAAAAGAGAAGTGCTATGAAAAATCATTTTTAAGTAGTGTTTCATATGTTTTCTTGGTTGCAATTGTTAATTTGTTGCAAAACCTAAGCAGCCAGCTTTACCTATTCTAAGCCCTTTTGCAGCTCCAGATAAGCAACTGTTGCACATATGTGTACAACTAATAGTTCATTTGTGTGGTTAAGTGGAAATGCAAAAACCAGAAACATCTTGTTTTCCTCACTGCATAAGTTTATTTTCTAAACCCAAAAGACATAACTGAAAATATCATAACATGTTAATTAATTCATCTTATGCATTATAATGATAGTTGTAACTAATACACACAAAGTGTTTTTCAAGGAAAAATAGGCAATCAGTGCTAACAATAAGTGCAGAAACTTGTAGCGGCTTAGAGCAAGATCAATAGTATAGCTGCTTGCTAGCTCCAAAATTTCTCCATCTTATCAAGAGCTAATTTAGAGCTAACTTAGACAACATGCTAACTATAAGCTGGTTACAGGTTAAAGCATTGACAGATTTAATATTTGCATGGGCATATCAACTATTAGGATCAATGTTGTCAATTGTCATTCATCTTTGTGGCCACCAATGGTGCAGCAGTGGGCACTGGCTCACAACAAAAACAACATCAACTCAGGGAAAAATGGAACAAGCTTTTAGTAATCCCAGGTAGATAATGGCCTATAGATGAAACGATTACAGTGATCCGAAAGTCATGGTAATGAGCATGACATTGAACATGGTACTAAACATGTCATTGAACAAAAGGATAACTAAGCAGAGATAGAAGTTCTTGATCTAATTAAACACTAATATGCCACAAAAAGCAATTTTTCAGGACTACTGACATGACATTTAGCAAAAGAACAACTAAAATGAGATTAAAGTTTTTGATCTTCATTGACCACTGTCATCTTCATCACACCCAGAATATATCATTAACCTGAAATATAGACATAAGAATCTTCAGCATTTTATTGTACTGGCTATTAAAACTTTCCAATATGATATGTTCCTAGGTGTTCTATTGACTTTTAAAAAAAAACATGCATTCATAGAATATAGGGAAAAATGGCATAATTATAAATACCTGCCAATTTCCAATAGAATAACAAAATGCTTAACACTTATGATCACATGGTCTCACTTTCAAAATAACCAGTCCAAACCTCGCTAATGAGAGAGTAACTAGGTAATCTTCATAAGTTTCTAAGGCTCTGTTCGTTGGGGTGAGTTCCCAACTCACCTCACTCGTTTTTCGCGCGTACGCTTTTCAAACTGCTAAACGGTGTGTTTTTTGCAAAAAGTTTCTATATGAAAGTTGCTTTAAAAAATTATATTAATCCATTTTTTAAAAAAATTAGTAAATATTTAATTAATCATGTGCTAATGAGTCGCTTCGTTTTCCGTGCGGAGGGAATTTCTTTCCAACTCATACAAACAAACACACCCTAAGTATTGTAAATGTTGTGAAAGAGTACTATAATCTACATAATTTTCTGAGTAAAGAGGTACAGTACAATTAACTTCTGAAATACAAACAATATCTGCAAAGTTTCAGTGCAATCATAGTCAAACTGTTTCATATTTGTAGTGTTAAATGGTATGATCACTAGATTTCTGGATAAGGCTTGTAACATTCTTTTTAGTGAAACCACACTAAAAGAGTAAGCACCACATGCATTTTTCTTGGTGATGAAAAAGGGGACAACGATCTGACCAAAGTTTACACTTTTTTTTGAGTCGATACATATGTTCAGGTTTTATTTACATTGAAACTGCAAAAATAGGGGACCACTACTTACATTGAAATTACAAAAATAGGGGACCAACAAGTTACTTGTAGAAGTGCAGCACCTTGCAATGGACAACAAGTGTCATACCCTGAAGTTCTCCCAAATCGTAAAAACTGAATTTAATAATTTATTGGAGAAATCGTTTTAATTAATCGGGAGAAAAATCCAATTAATTCATGCATTAAAGAAGTGGAAATGGCAGGGTGGAATTTTTCTTGAGTTCCCCATGTCAAAATACATTAACAGGATTTTTAGTGCAATTTTCAGAGCCTTGGAAATAATTTTAAATCAATTAAAATCAAATTCGGAATTTAATTAATCCCATGAATCTTCTTTTCTTTTTCCTCTTCTTCTTCTTTTTGGGCCGTCGGCCCAGCCCAGCCGCGCGCGCGCGCGCCGTCTCCTCCCACTCAGGCCGGTCCAGCCGGCCTTCCTCCGCGCGCCCCCTCCTTTTCCTCTCGGGCCGGCCCAAGGCCGCCCGAGGCCCGCACCGCCTCCCTCCTCTGCCCTAGACCACCGACAGGTGGGCCCCACCCGTTGGGGTCGTCTCCCTCCTCCGGCCGGCGGAACCGGAGGGGAGCAACCGCCCGCGCTGCCGTTTCCGCCCACTTCCCCGCGCCCCGCGCGTCCCGCGCACGTGCGCGCCCACGCGCCGCCTCCCCGCGCCCACTCCGCCCGCAGCTGCCGAGTGAGAGGGGCGGGATCCGTTTTTCCCGGCCGCCTCTCTCTCTCCTCTCTCTCTCCCCACTCCGAAGAGAAATCCGCGCCCACTCGGCCCCGATCTCTCCTCCCCGAGCCCATTTAAACCATCCCCGCGTCCTCCTCTCCCTTTTTTCCCATTTCCGCCGCCGCTCCCGTGCCTCCTAGCGCCCGCGCCACCATCGACCCCTTGCGCCGCCGCCTCCGCCATCTCCAGCCAAGCCTCCGCGCCGCTAGCCGCCTTCCCGAGCCGCGCCGACCCCGCCGCCGTGCTCGCCGTCCGCCTCCGCTCCTCGGCTGTGCCTTGGCGCTGCCGGATCCACGCCGGAGCACCGTCGCCCTCCTCTCTTCTCCGCCTCCGGTGGAGCTCGGTGAGCCGCTCCATCTCTCTCTTCCCTCTCACTCTCCCGGCCGCACCGCTCTTTCTCGTGCACGCGCCCGCGAGCGCCGCTCTCCGCCGCCCTTGCGCCGCCGCCTCTGGCCACCGGTTGCGCCGTCGGTCGCCCCCTTCGGCCGCCGCACGCCATGGCCGTGTTGGCCAAGCTCGGGGCCGTGCCGCCCCAGCGCCCGCGCGTGTGAGCCGTTGGATCGGCCACTCGGGTCGATCCCGGCCGTTCCTCTCCCGTCCCGCGTGGCCGCCCACGTGGCTGCCCCGTGGCTGCCGCGCCGGCGCCACGTGTGCGCCACGTGGTGCACCGCCGCCACCACGGTCCCGTGGACCGAGTCCACGGTGGACCGGCCGCTGCCGCCCCTTGATGACGCCAGCCCTGGGATTAATTGCGCAATAATTCGGTTAAGGTTTTTTCTGTTTTAGTAAAAACACAGATAACTTCAAAAATTCATAACTAATTCATCCGAGCTCCGTTTAAGCCCATTCAAATTTCATTAAATTCATAAAAATGCAGAGAATCCATTAAAAATGGTTTTGTGCTTTGTTTCAGTAGACTTATAGCATGTATTGTTGTTTGCTTTGTTTGTCGCGTAGATTCCGGCAATTCCGACACTCCCGTTTATTTCGAGATCGTCGCTGAAGTTGCTTCAGCCCAAGAGCAAGGCAAGTCATGCTTCACATTGATCATATTGTACCTATATTTACAAATGTCTTATTTTTTCCGTAAACACTGCATTATTTCGCAATGTCATTTCATGTGGGTTTTTACCTATTGTACTCAGCCTATTATATTGATTATCATGTACCTTTGGTAGCTGGGGTAATTAATTAAGTATTCGCTGGTTTAGGAATGCTTAGCCATGCTTAGCTAACTTAGCTCACTAAAGGGGATCACCTTAAATAATTAAATTAATGTAGTCTCTATGGTGACACTTTGGTTTAGGAGCCACCATGGTAATAATATTAAATTAAAATATGCTAATGGCGGGCTGTGGGTGCATGGTTTTGATGGAAGCACCCATGGCAATTAAGGACCGGTTCGCGGGAAACCCTGGAAGAAATACCGTGCATACCACAAGCTAGCGTGGGCAACGGCTGGGCTTGTAGTGTAGCTTTCCTCTAGCTGACGTACACTGGCTAGGGTGAGCGTGATGGAGTTTGGATGGGCCCTGCGACGGTCTATGCGGCTGCCGGATTCACCAAGGCACGAGGGGAGGCTGCCCACTGTCTTTTGAGGGGTGGGGGCGAAACCCGAGGTGGTACGATTGGTTAAAGGGGGTTATGCGAAGGGTCCTGTCACAGTCCCTTTCCGGGGTACCGTGGTGGTATACCGGCACGCGGAAACGTGTCGTGGGGCTGTGTCTTGTGGGTATAGATGTACACCTCTGATCAGAGTAGAACTATTCGAATAGCCGTGCCCGTGGTTATGGGCGATCAACCAGATTCACCGTGATTAGTCTCACTTTCATGATAACTTGAATTATTGGAACTGGTTTAGTTCAGGTGGATGGTTTGGGCCTGTCGCAACGTGGTGTAGCGTTGGACAGTGATGGTTAATATTGATCAATTAATTCAACGTTTTACTACTGCTTTCAACTACTGTTTTTTAAATGCTTACTTTATGCAATTACACCCCTGCCTTCCTTTGGAATATCTTGCATCATGCCTCTTTTTCCGGCATGACTTGTTGAGTACCGTGGGTAGTACTCAGCCTTGCTTAATTTTTCCCCACACCAGAAGAGGAGTATGCGTCCGATGGAGGTTTCTCAGAGGAGTAGGCTTCGTCCGCCGTCGAGGATGCTTGTGGAATGGTGCCAGCCCGCTGCAAGAGTCCCGTTCTAGTTTAGTTTGTCTTTTCGTTTTTCCGCTGTATTTCTGTAAGACCTTTATTTTGTTTGTAAGACGTGGAACTGTATGTCAACTTTGTCGTTTGTGTACCCTGGCTGGTCCTGGACAGGGGTTTCAATACACAATCAGTTTCGGAAATTCTGTTCGTGAATTTCCGGGCGTGACAACAAGTCATGTTCCTGAAATAAATTTGAAACAAGGATTAAAAAAATGATCTATGTAGGGAAAAAAATGAAAAAAAACCATATGCTTCTTACCCTACCATGATTATGTACGCTGCATATTTCCAAACCGATTCCAAATGTGCTCAATTAAATCATTTTTTAGCTGAGTATGCACTGAACGAGCACGAATAGCAGATTTCCTACGTGGAACATCAGCAAAACATGGGTTATCACCAGTAGTTACTTCAGGAGGCAAAATTATTGGTGTCCTAGGAATTCTATTGAGATCAAGGTCACATATTGCATCCTCTCTCTCATCTTCAACAATCATATTGTGGGGAGAATCACACGAGCTAGCATGATTCTTCCAACACTTTTTCGTTTCCACTTCTTTGCTGGACGGCGCACAATGTTGAAACGGGCTTGTAATACCCCAAAAGCCTGCTCCACGTCCTTCCTTGCCCCTTCTTGACGTTCAGCAAATAACTTGTGCTTCTCTATTTGTGGAAGTGATATAGTCTTCATGAAGGCAGCCCATCTGGGTATATATCATTAGCAAGATAGTACCCATTGTTGTACTCATTCCTGTTGACGAAAAAATGAACACGAGGAGCTTCCCCTCTCACTTGTTCAAGGAATAAAGGTGATTGATTGAGCACATTGATGTTGTTGTTAGAACCAACGACACCAAAGAATGCAAGCAAATCCAAAGATCATGAGAAGCAACCGCTTCTAGGATAATTGTTAGGACCTTATAATCACCACGGGTGAATTGCCCCCTCCAAGCTCTCGGACAACTCTCCCACCTCCAGTGCATGCAATCAATACTCCCTAGCATACCCGGAAAGCCACGAGACTCATTAACCTGCAGTATACGCTCAATATCCACACTTGTGGGGCGTCGCAAATACTGTCCACCAAAAACCTGAATCACCCCTTGTGCAAAAGTGTCCAAGCACTCTAAGGAAGTGCTCTTGCCAATTAGTAAATACTCATCTAAGGCATTAGCAGACATGCCATATGCTAACATACGGATCGCAGCTGTGCATTTTTGAAGTGGAGAAAGGCCTGTGTGACCAAAACAATCTTCTCTTTGGGTAAAGTACGGAAACCACTAACCTAGGGCTTTCACAATACGTAAAAAGAGATGCTTTCGCATACGAAATTGTGTGCGAAACATTCTTTTAGGGTAGAGTGGATTATCTGCAAAGTAATCAGCCACCAGACGTCGATGACCTTCTCCATGATCCCTTGCAATGGTCTTCCTTGATCCACTTTGGCGCTTGAGTAGCCCAGCTGCAAACTTAGCCTTGATCTTCTCTATGATTCTAGTAGCAAAGGAGTCTAGTGCATTCTGATCAGAAATGTATTTCTCAAGAATTTTGGATGGGTCTAGGTCATCTCAGTAAGAGGATGTGTTTGAGGATGAGTGTGGCTGATTGGTTTGATAGATTCAGAATAGAAGAGTCAGTATATATAGATGGATGTTGTACTAGTTTTGCATGATCATTTGTACTACATACTATTTCAGACTGATGTGCACTTGGACTGATTGCAATAAATATAGTTTGATGTGCAGTTAGACTGATTGTAATAAATATTTGTGTTGACTGCATTTTTATTTGGACCAGCTGCAATCAGTCTAAAACTTTGGAGTGACTGCATGGTTATTTAGAGTGACTGCTGTTAGTCAGCATGAAATAGGGGACTAGCTCATATACATTTGGGTTGGCTGCCATTAATATCGCATAAAAAATTGATTGACTACATGGTTTTTGGACTACTGCAAATTAATTTCATTTGACTACATTTTAATATGGAGAAATGCCCACTGAACTGCTGAAAATAACATAGAAATATGCATGTTTTACTACTGAAAATAACATAGAAAGATACATACCTCACTTGTTTTTTTGTGAATATCTCTTCTCTCATGCATTTCAGCATGAACACAAACTCAGACCGCACATCATCAGGCATCTCTCAAGTGTCTTTGTTCATTGACTCTCGGTAGGTTTCAATCATAGCTGTCCAGCGAGTAAGCTTCTTAGCTTAAAGATTGTCAATAGAAACACGTCTTTGGGTCTCTAACATTTCGCTCTGCCCTTCCTTGGTTGCTTCATGCGCATCTATAAATTTGCGGATGCCATCTTCTAGCTCAATTTTGCAGTCCTGGATCTTGCCTTTTCATTTGCCACTCCGCAGCGCCTTAGCTGCCTTGGCTCCAATTGGTCGTGGGATATCTTCATCATCATAAGGGGGATGGTATCATTGATATCTAGCTTCCTTTTCTTTGACTTGTCAAGCTGATTCAAATATGCATGTCATTTTGGTTGGTTTTTTAGTTCATTCCAACAATGCATAAACAAGAATGGTCCATCCTTAAAGTCATTATCATATATTTTCGATGCCTTGTCCATTAGGTCAATTTGAGACTCCCCACTAGCATATAACGAATTAGCCTCCTTCCAAGCACAACAAAAATTCCCAACATTTTTCTTGATTTTACCAAAATGATCCTTGACTTGCTTAACTTGTCTAATCCGGTTTTTTGGGGTAGTGCTGTTATAAACAGCAGCAACATCCTTCCAATATTGTTTGTTTTTCTTGTAATTTGATTCAATTGGATCATTTGAGTTGTTCAGCCAAACGCTGACCTACAATTTCAACAAAAGTGTGTTATTGTTACTAGTAATGCTATTGAGATTTATATACCAATCTCAAGTCTTCATCCTTCATCCGTGCCAAGCGCTTCTCAGTCCTAGTGGCACCTTCATTTTTAGCATTGTCAGCATTGATTGGCTGCGATTGGTTTCCGTCCCTGTATAAAAACATGAACATGCAAATGCTGACCAAGTTCTGCGGAAATATGTCTACTGACTATTACAAATATTATCGGTTCACTTTGTTCCTTTGTAACCAGGTGTTATATTCACTGCTAAAAAGTAAACATGCATCGATCCAATATAGACTTAGAACTTATGAATATGAAGGCTTAACCTACACTTATCAGTTTTTAGTACTAAATGGATGTTGAAATCAAATTAGCAGTTATCAAAATATTTGAACAGCGAACTCCCCTTTCAACCTTTCAATTAAAAATCATCAAATTAGCAATCATCAAAATAAACAGACCATTCTTGTAGCCATCCTAATCAGTATGCCTACTAACTTGTATTATTAAGTTGAGCATGAACACATAAGTATCCAAATTCATATGATAGGAACTAAAATGAGAAACATACCATCCTTGAACATTAGGAAGCACATCCAACATGTCGGTTGTAGGGGGAGGGTAAGCACCAATGCTTCCACTGGTCGGATCAGCACACCTAGCCTTGGGAGCAGATGAGCCGGCCATGGCTTGTGATAGCGCTGAGGCAAACCGACCCGGTGGAAAAGGGCTCGACGTGAGACCTGCGATGGTGGTGTGGGGAAATAATGACCATATGGATATGGCAAAGGCACAGGGGCACCTCCAGTAGAAGAAGAGCCTGCAATGGTCTGAGGAGATGGCTCAACCTCCCTCTTCCAGCGAGACATGGGTGTTAGCATGGCTACGACTCGATTTTTTTGCTGGGAGATTGGGGAACTAGGATTGGTGTGCTAGCAGAGCAAAAGAGGGCAGTGAGGCTATTTTCCTTGTGCTGGCTAGGGAGATTAGGGGGGTGGAAGATGGATGGGGGAATATAGGGGAGGCATGAATCGATCTGGCTTTGACCTTGCGGGAGCTTCGAGGTGTTTTCGCGCGCATCGAGCAAGATTTGGCGGGGTGGGAGAGGGAGGCGGCGCAGAGGGATGGCGCAGAGGGATGGCGGGCACATGGAAGAGGAAGACGAGGCATCGGCGTTTTCATGCGGGAGATTGAAGGGAGAAGAAGCGATTTCACGTGAGAGAGAAAACGCGAGCGACGGCGGCGGTGTTGGCTTCGGCGGCGCTAGGGCTGAGAGGGGATCAATATGGGCGAGGTGGGTGGAGGGGATCAAGAGGTACGATTATGACGTATCCGTCGACGATCACAAGCGTCTCGATCATCCTGTTTAGTGTCAGCGGTATAATCATCATCCAAATTATCATCGACATGCTCATCATCAGTGTCGTCTTCATTACGCCAACCATTGTCCCTAGCTCGGCGGTCGTCAAAGTGCCTCAGGCGAGCAGCAAGGCTGGTGTCAATACGAGCAACCGAAGCCTCCAACCCTGTAAGCTTGGTGTTGACAGCAATCTATGTGGCCTCCAATTGCCCAATCTTGTCGTTCGTCACCTGCAAATCTGCATTAAGTCCTTCCGTGTGCCGTTTCACTTGCCTTTCAAAATGTTGTATGATGCCTTTGGTGCATGGAGAATGGGAGGCACCATGATCGTCTTCTGACCCTGCCATGGTTAGTAGCACAAAGACAATAAGACAACAGATGAAGAAAAACAAGCCCTACAACTATTAGGATGTAGCTACTGCAAGGCGCTCGCTCACTCTCAACCTGTCTCACAAGCTCTTATCAATTTTGTAACGCCCGTTTCGTCGTGGCGTTAGCGAGAAAACCTAATTCCTAAAAACTCTAATTGCGAAAATTTTGCTCTTCGGTTGTGTCTTGTCGTGTGCCCAGGATCTCGTGTTTCCCCTCTCAGCTCAATCCCGAAGAAAATCGTGAAATCGGAATTTGAATCCGAACCCTAATCCCTCCCAAAATCCAGTTCTCAAGAAAAGTCCATTTCACCTACCCCTGTCCTCGGGCCGGATTTCCGCTCGGCCTGTTCCCCCTCTCCCTCTCCTTCCCACGCCATCCCCCATTCGGCCCATCCCTTTCCCCCGTTGGGCCGCCGTCCAGCCCAGTCCCCCCTCCCTCTTCGGCCTCGTTCCCTTCCCGCTGGGCCACGCCGTCTGGCCCAGGCTGCTCGGCCCGAGCGCGTCGGGCACGTGCACGCACATGCACCGCACGCCCCGCGCGGGGGAGAGCTCCCTCGCTCTCTCTCTCTCTCTTGATCTTTCCCATCCTCTCTCTCTCGCCCTCGTTTTCTCTCTCTTCCTCTCGTCGTCTCCCGCCGGCGCCCTCCGATTTCGTCCCGCCCCTGGTCCCGCGCCCGCGCGTCGTGGCCGACAGCCCGGTCCGCTAACGGCCGTCACCCGGGCCGCCCCTGCGCCGCCTGCCTCCGCGCCGCGCCAAGCCGCCGACGCCATCGTCCCGGCCCCGCCGCTCAGAGGAGAGCCGCGGCCCCTCCCCGTTCTCTCCCTCTCCCCGTGTGCCCTTGCCCGTTTCGGCAAGGGGGCCGCTCCCCTTTTCCTCCCTCCCTTTCGCTTTTTCCCCGATCACCGCCGATGTCACCGGCTACCGCCGTTTTGGTCGCTAGCGCCGGAGAGCGCCAGCGCCCCCTCTCTGCGCAGCTCCACAGCCTCGCCCCCGAACCGACCTTGCCAAACCGACATTGCCCTCCCCTTTTTAATCCTCACCTCCTCCCTCTCGGCCGCACCCGTTTCGCCGTCGAGC
Organism: Oryza officinalis; assembly: GCA_008326285.1. Lineage (NCBI taxonomy): Eukaryota > Viridiplantae > Streptophyta > Magnoliopsida > Poales > Poaceae > Oryza > Oryza officinalis. Next base: position 10,786,173 of record BDMV01000007.1, read on the forward strand.
ACCCCCTCCAAATTCGCCGCTCGCCACCGTCATGCCGCGTCGCCACCCTCGCCGTCCGCCACCGGAGCCCGAGGATGCCCGAAGGGGACTCCAGGCGCCGCCGTCTTCCTCTCCCTCGGTCCGAAGTCGAGCCATGCCTCCCGCGCGCCGTCGGCCCCTCCGTCCTTGGCGAGCTCCCCCTCCCGCGGTAACCCTCTTCTCCCCTCCGTCTCCCTCCGTTTTCCCAGCCTAGGACGCTAGCTAGCGCCGCGAGCCTCCTCCGGGCACCGCCGTGGGTGCCGCCCCACTCCTCCGCTCCCTCCCCGCGCCGCCGCGCCCGCCGCCGCATAGCGCCGTCGCCGGCCGCCATCACGCCTTCTCTCCCCTATCCGAGCCATTGGCTCGCTCCCTCTCTCTCCCCTCTCCGCTCCGGTGCCCTTCCCCTCGCCGAACTCGCGTCGCGCCGTCCCGAGCTCCTCCGCCGTCGCACGCCGTCGATCTCGGCCTCCCTCTTCGTCCTCCTCCTGTCGGCCTCCGTGGCAGCCACGTCAGCGCCACGCGAGCGCCGACTGCCCTCTCTCCCACCGTGCGCCTCGTTCACGTGAACCGGGTCGCTGACCAGTGGGTCCCGCCCTAGCGCCCGCGCGGTGGACCTTGGTCCACCGATCCGGCCGCCCGCGTGGGCTGTGCCTTGCCTCGGCCCACTCGGCCTCCTCTCCTCTCCGGCCCAGTCGGCCCCGAGCCACTCAGGAGCCTAGTCGGCCCCGAGTCACTCAGGAGGCCGGACCAGGCCGCGCCACTCGGCCTCCGGCCCACTCGCTCCCCCTCCGCCTCGCGCGCTCCTTCCCGGCCTTGGGCCGTCCTTCCCGCGCGCCGACCTGTTCGCTCGGCCGTGCCCGTGCTTGTCCGTTGGGCCGCGCCACTCGACCTTCGGCCCATCGGCCTCCCTCGCTCGGCCTTAGGCCGTTATCCTCGCGCGCCGACCCATCTGTTCGGCCGCGCCCGCGCCAATCCATTGGGCCGCACCAAGCCGCCCAAAATAAAGTCCATTTGATGTCCCCCTTTCTTTTTCTTTTTCCATGGGATTTAATAAATCCTTTTCCTTTAGACAGAAAATCAATTAATCTTAGGAAATTCATATCTTCTCAACCGTTCGTTCGTTTGACTCCGTTCAACTTCCAAAATTCCTCAAAAATTGAGATCTATCTAAAGGCACGCTTAGTGGTCTTTAATAGGGCTTCCTTTTTAACCGTTGTGTTTAGTCGCCCTCGTTTCGCGTGTAGCATCGGAGCCAGAAGACTTGTAGTGCGTGGATTTCGAGGAAGAAGCTCAAGATCTCGAGCAAGGCAAGTCACCTTTGATCAATTGAACCTATAATTTAAAACTAAGTATTTTGATTCCGCAAACTATGCATACTTTAGGTTACAATTAACACTTGGCCTTGGTTTGCAATACAACCGACAGGCCCTACCCACTTGCTGCATTTAACCTCCTTGATTATTGAATACCCTAACACTCCCCTCGTCACCCTTCCGGTGAGTTCTCGGTATTCGCACCCCGCGTACGAATATCGAGGCTCCCCTCAAATTTAAAATGATCAACTGGGTAAAACTTGAGTTTACAAAATGCTTCGAAAACCCGACACTTGGGTCGGTGCCTTGAAAATAAAGTGAGTTTCCAAAACTCGCGGTGCAGGAGACGTACTGGAGGTACGGTCTACCCGTTCTCGCCTTAAGGACCGATTCCTTGGGAATTACATCTGAGCATATGTCAAGTACGACCACATGGGTGATATGGGACACCCTTGGCTGAGTAACTAGCTAGGCCAGGGAAATCTTGATGCCAAGGGACAAGTGGATTCGTCGGGGTGGTGTCGGGGAGGGACCCTGGGCTTCCTGGCACAGTATGGTCTGGGACCTAACCTGGTGTTGGTCCGTGGGACCCCTCCCGTTGGCATAAGATGATCCTGAGTCGGCTTTCGAAATGCCTTGTCATGAAAGCCTCAAGGTCACCAGACGTGGTTGTGAGGCACGGGCTGGGTGACCCGGGGTTAGTAACGTCGTGTGGGTAAAGTGTACCCCCTCTGCAGAGGTTAACAACTGTTCGAACAGCCGTGCCCACGGCCATGGGCGGATGTGAGGTGATTCCTTAGCGTAGTTTTGTTGACTACTTTGTGAACTGCTGTGGTGTGAGAAATCCTTTCAGTGCTTGAGTTGTGGCTGTTGGTACAGCCGGTGTCGGTGAACGATTGGCAGGGAGCCTCTCGTGCCGACGTGCTTGATTTGTGGCTGTTGGTGCAGTCAGTGTCGGTGAACGATTGGCAGGGAGTCTCTCGTGCCGACGTGCTTGACTTGTGGCTGTTGGTACAGCCGATGTCGGTGAATGATTGGCAGGGAGCCTCTCTTGCCGACGTGCCTGACTTGTGGCTGTTGGTACAGCCGGTGTCGGTGAACGATTGGCAGGGAGCCTCTCGTGCCAACAAGAATCAATCTACACATTTCACTGCTCCGGCCGAATGAGACGCACTTTCTTATCCGTGTCGTTGAGAAGCACTCACTTAGTTGTTTCCGAAAGTCTTAAAATAAAATCGAATATGAAAAATAACTGGCTCTCCTTTGAAGCTTGCATCAAACACTTAATTCCCTTGACTTGCTGAGTACTCCCGTACTCACCCTTGCTCTATATAAATAACCCCCCAGTTCTCGAAGATGAGGAGATGGACCCTACTGAAGAAGAGTTCTTCCAGGAGCAAGTAGACTACGACCAGTAGTAGGGTTTCGGCCTTTCCCCAAGGCTTTGCTTGTGGCTTAGGGCTAGTCTCCGTCTTTCCGCTTTCGCCTTTTTGTAATGCTGTTACGAACTCGGGGTCTGTCCGCAGTTCCAACCTTGATTGTAATTCTACTCTTAATAAAGAGACCGCTGTTGTTGTGATATGCTATCTTCCTGTTGTACCAGCACTGTTTTCTGGGACTGGTACAGGTATATAGGTTAATTTGGATCGCCTTACTCTGGCCGCCGTTCGGGGCTAGTTTGGGGCGTGACAAATTCTTACCAATTACTCACAGGAGGGAGACGGCAACCAACAAGTCTGCAACCGTGGAATGAGGTGTATCGGTGTTGTAGCAACAAGACCTGTCAAGCTGTAGCCGAGTGTGTGAAGCTGTGGGTGGGCTGAAAGCAATGCACAAGGAATAACTAGAAACCACGTTAGTCAAAGCAAGTGAAATAATCGTTCAATGTTGGTACCGTGCTGGTCCTAGGCTAGCCGAAGTAGAGACGCAAGCCTAACCACAAAGGACGCCACAAGACACAAACCCAAACAGGAACGATGACAATAGTGGCAACAAGAATGATGGAAGGTGCTCACAAGCTCACAAGTCGGCTCTTTTCACCTTTTATTTTTGTTGCTTTCTCTCGTGCTGAGGAGAGAGATACGACTTTTTTTATTTTTTTTCTTTTATTTTTTTGATATTTTTTTCACAACTAGGAGCACATTGGAAACAACCATAGGAATTCGTAGCTCAAACGAACAAAATATGAAGCCTGTAGAATTTTTCAAAGTTCTATCCAAAGGAGTCTTGAAGCTTGTCGCCTCGAAAACAGAATTTTGCAAGCGAAATTTGGCGATTTTAAATTTGCCGAACCGGACAAAGCGGGGAAGAATCAGATGTAACTTTTTCTGTAGATGTCCATGGATATATTATAAGCTTAATTTCGAGTCCGTATGAAAAAGATATGGCTATTTTAAGTAAGGTCACTTGAATCAGGGTTTTTTTTTTGGTGGCGGCAAACTCAAAGGCAAACTGAAAGTAATTTGGTAGGTGGCTGTGATGAAGATGGCGGCGATGTGCGTGGCAAGAACTCGAAACTCTAATCGAATAAACACTAAGATCAGCAACTTGACACAACCGATACAATCAAAGACTCAACAAGCCATAACTAAGCAGTACTAGCAAAAATGCTCAAGGGTTTATGGGATTACAGAGAACCAAATCTCCACAAGTATAACCTCATGGTCCTATTACCCGTGCTCGTGCATGTCAACTCAATTATCATGTGAGTTTATTCTTAAGTTCATGTTCATCTTATTTATACTCCGGAGATGCGTGCACTCTTGTTTTACTTGGGAATGATGGAGAGGATCAAAAGGGGAAAAGATTCGCACGTGCTGGATTCGGACTGCAAGACAGCGTCAACTTATGACGACCGTCACGACTTCATGAGAACTCCGATTTGGGTGTATAAGCACTTCATGGAAAGCTTATCAAGTCTACTTTCAAATGGATCCAGTCTCATGTCCATATCTGTTCTGGAACGGCCGCAATCATCATTTTACTACCAAGTCCTTTTCTGTCAAAGGTGCTATGTTACCTTATTTGGGGTCAATGGGCTATGTATCAATTTGGTCCACTAGGGACGCATCCTAGGGTTAGAGCATGACCCCAACACCCCATTAAATAGCTAGGTACCCGGTTTCTGGGGTTTTGTTGATTAGAGTTAGCGACTTGCTACTTGCATACAACGCGCGTGTTGGCTAAACCACCCGTCTGTTTGTCTTCGGAACCTCACCATATTGAGAATTCTTAGTGAAACTTTTATCTTCATCTAACAATTCCGTGTTTATTCTACTTGTTCTTCGATTGTTTGCAGGACGAGTGCCCTCGTGGTCGGATTGTCACGCACCGCGAGTTCGTGACGACCATTAGAGGTGGTGTATCGGTTGCTAAGGCGCAACGTCTTTGAACGGTTGTAGTCGGGCCGTGAACGTCGTCTCCTTCCCAGTCGAGTTATCTAACTCTCTTATCGAAATATCAGGCATCAAACCTCGTAGGTTCACATCAGGTTTCATTGTAGGACCCACGTAATGCGTTTTTTTATCGATTCTGTTGGCTCCACGCGAGCGATACGGTATGGGGCACGGTGCAAGCGCCTGGCGCTAGAAGAAGCGCTCACTTCCTTTCTCTCTCTTTGATTTTCTTCCCTTAATCTAGGATTAGGATGTGTGAGAAATTTTGGAGCCTGCTTAATCCTCCTATTGTACCTGCTCTTATAATGATTCGCAAACCCAATAGAGAAATGCATGCACGTATAATCACAATACATTTTATATCTCTAATCAAAATGCAAAGCTACAGCCATCCAGCTGATCTAGGACAGTGGGACTGTTAATATTATCACTTTAATAATAGGAAAAAAAACCCAATAAATTGATCAATCAGCTGCAGCAATTAGCCTTGGGTGAATAATCAGTAAATGTACGAGAAGCCAAAAATGCATACACTCAAATCTAGAACCATTGCACCGGAAGCAAGACTTCACTGTTCTCCACTTTCTTTTCACCCGCCACCCCTTGTTTTCTCCCTGAAACCTTATCTGTCCCTTGTTCCTACAGGCAACAATGAACTTAATTACCTAGCAGCACAAAACGCTCCAATGAAAGGAATGGTTATTAGTATTAAAGAGAACAATGGAGTTAAAAGAAAAAAGGTCATCAACCATTGTCTACTAAAGCAACATGTGTAGATATGGTAAATGATGCTAATAGGACTTGTATAACACCCGCAATACGTCCATCTGATGTTGGCGACAATGTGCCGCTTCTGAGGTGATATTGGGCAAGATAATAATCCGTGTGATGGTAAAAGATAATGGTGTCACCCTCAATGGTAGTAAACGCATTGGAGTTGACACACAGATTCCTCTTACCAAGGAAGAGGGAATTGCAGCCGATGCTGGTCATCGGGACAACCATTCCCAGCATAAGGTCGGCTAGCCTGTAAACTGAAAATTGCCGATGAACACTACTAAGATTTGAGGTGGTCACCAGAATCTCTGAGCCGCATTCCACCAAATTGTAGGATAAATATGCTTTGGGGTGTTCTTGCTGGACATTTGGCAATCAATCTTGGCGGCGGCGGCGAGGTGTTCGTCGGTGATCGAGAGTCGATCTGCAAGATCTCTTGTTCACCGTAAATGGCGTATTCATGTAACACATATATCTTGCCTTGGAATGACGATGGAGAGGTTGAAGAAACGGACGAACCCTCGCAGCTTGCCGTCGGGCAGCATCATCCACCGCCGCGGGTGGAAGCGCGCGTCGGCGACGCCGCGGCCGCGCGGGCAGGCGGTGCGCTGGCCCGCCAGTGGGCGCACGCGGCGCAGAAGGAAGTCGTCGCCGGCCCAGCACCCGCCATCCCATCAGGCTCACCAGATCCTCCGGGAGAGATGCCCACGACCACGAGGATGGATCATCCAGAGTGGCGGCGACGGCAGCGGCGGCGGCGGAGGCGGCATAAATGGCCATCAGCCGCCGCCGCGTGCTCCTGCTGCTGCCGCACGGGAATACGGGATCGAGGCCGCCGGGCGCTTGCTGCTGCTCGCGACCGAGGCCGATGCGCGGTTACGAGACCTCGACGGCGATGACAATGCCGCACGCGAAGACGATCGGTGCAGCCGTGCAGGCGGCGGACGACGAGGAAGTCTAGGGCATTTCGAAGTATCGGCCCAACTCTTTGTTTTTAGACTAGCCCAAAGCCCAACTATTGGGTCTTCCCCACCGGTGGCCCATGGGCCATTTCTACCTTGTGGCCCGTGGGCTATGGAGAATGCAAATAAATTCAGAGCTTTGTATTATTAGGAATCCAAGTTGTTCTTTTTCGCATTATTGCTACACAAACCCTTGGAGCTAGAAAGAGAGGAACAATCGAGTGTTCAATTGGTCCACTCGTTCGTGGTCGGAAGTGGTTGCAGCAATGGCGCAAGAAGCTGCTCTATGGTTGAACACTCCTGGCCGTCATTGCCAGCGCTGCTAGTTTAGTGCATTAGGTCGCTAGGTCGTTCCAAATGTTATCGTGTATTAAGAGTTTTATTCTTGTTAATACAAAGGTATGTAATCTTTTTGCGTATTAAAAAAAATGTTGTTGTAAAACTGATATGGGTAATGCATCATTTTCGACCAGTACAGAAGAGACGACTTATCGTATAAATCTTCACTTCTGAGCCTCTTTCTCAACTTGTTGAATGAACCTTGGTAGATGTGAAATGATCAGAATACTGATACATTTTCACATATAGTTACAATGACAAATCAATGCTTGCTCTTTTCCTTTAACGACAAATATTTGGGTATTATTACTATTTTTTGCCTAGCTAATTTCTGACGAATTTGTGCTTGATTTCATCACAAGTGACTCTGCTGCAATGATGCATTCTATCCATCCAATGGTTAGTCATCTCTCACGCAAATTTTGCCGACATGCTGCAGCCTCAAGATTGGTACAACCAAGCTACATTGCCATGATCGAGATGAGCTGGATGCAGACGTTGTACGTTCTGTACAATTCAAACAATCACATGATATAACTTCTACTACTACCTTTTTTCTAATATCTTCACCAAACAGCAAAGCTTTGAAATAGGATCGAGATTGTGACTGCCGACTAGACTAGCTTGTACTACGTATTGACAAAACTGAAAAAGAAAAAAAAAGAGAGAATTTTGTTGCTTCAAAATGTATGCAAATTCTTCATGTACACTCGCAAAGATGTAGTTATTGAACTAACTAAGTGCAGTGTAGGCAAACAATTCAGCAAAAAATATATGTACTGGATCGATCCATTAATCACATTGCTTGCTTAAATGTGTAGCTTTCTACTCCTCTTTAATGGTGTGGTAGGCTGTCAGTTGATGTACCAGTGAGTGATCATGGGATCTCGACAAGAATTATGGCACTAGCTAGGACAGTAGTACTCAGCAAATGGGGTGGAAGGCATCACTTTTTTTGGTCTGTGCAACCATCTTCAAGATCTCTACAGGATTATATATTGATGGTTCATATACTACTAGAAACAAAGTAGAAATTTCACGAACTATCCAAGAGAGATTCGCCAATCAACTGATCTAATGGCTCATACCACTCGGAGAGAAAATCGGACGGTCCATGTTTATTTTATGACCAGACGCTTTAGTTTGTGAGAAAGATTACTTTTTCATTAGATTAGATGGACTCTGAAGTACCATCTCTCATTCTGGGTTAAAATCCTGATACCATAAATATTACACACATGCAAATGGGTTTTCAACAGGATTTTAGTGAGATCAAAGATATGTCGCTGGTTTTCGTTTTTTAGAGCATGTGTTAGGGGACACATTCGTTGAAGTATGAGTGTGGTGTTGTGTGTATAGTGGTGTGTGCGTGTGTATCTATTGTGTAATCTCAAAAATATAAATATAAGACGGTTTAGACTTTTTAACAGTTAGTAAACTTGTTTCTTTAGTGCAAGTCATTTTGAAACTTCTACTATACATTTTTAATCTTTTTCCTCCACGTCTGCGCCTCCCAAATAAATAGTACTTATCTCATAAATATGACTCATTTTTTCTCAATGTATAACAAAGTGCAACAACTCATTTCATTTCTTAGTTCCTGCTTGTTTAATTTGTCATTAAAATTAAACTTATCAAATTTTGTTAATACTAAATTTTGGTTACATAAAGATGTTGATGTAATATTTGGTTTACAACCTTACCAAAATTGGATGCAGCATTTTTGGAGTGCAAGCTTTCGAAGTTGCCACAATTTGGGGATTTAATTATTTGCTACTCTTTACCATATCCGTCTCATCCTTATCACAAAGTGGCGATCTGTTGCCACTCATCTCTCTGGAGTGGCTAAAAGGTAATTATCACGCTAAAATTTGATAGGGTAGTGATGAGCGATACATGTTTGGTTTGTTGCCTTTACTTAAATTTAGCATCATCAAAATTTGACATGTTTAGTTCAGTAACAAACAAATCCGGCCTTTAATTAATTCTTATACATAACTCTAAAACAACTTATATTTAAAAATCAGTAACGCTACTTCTACGATTGTTCGAGAATGATAGGTGCAACACATATCACATAATTAATCACACTAATTCGAGCTTTAGGATAACCACCCTATCTGTTTTAGGGGGAAAAAACACGTAACATCCCCCAATGGACAAAATGTCAAGATCAGTGTTCCTTCCTTAAAATGCAAAAGGTGTCTGAATTTGCAAGGTGCAGCATCCCCATCTAAAATTTCACACTGCATGCTGAGGTGAGCTTGCAACATGTAGGTAAGATCAGATGGATCGGACACCATGAGTGGACAATGCTGGCCGGATAAAACCAAGCAAACTATTAGCGTTGCTTGCCTTAAGGAAGCTAAATAATTAAAGTTCATTTCACACTCACACCAACAATCTCTGTATATTCTGTGGCAAGATAATTAACATGGTGAGGTGATGTTGCTGTCTGCCATGCTGCATTAGTGTCCCCCATTAGCGAGCTAGCTAGCGTCGCTTTTGGATTAATTAAGGGTTTGGTGCTTTGTGCTAATCGAGCTTGGACTAATTAGATCCAGGCGATCCATCCATCCATCCATCCATCATTGAAGATGGCCACTCCTCCCCTGTGATGACTTCTATTTTGCTGCGCTATCTGAGTACCGCTGAACTGCAGCAGATCGATCGCGAGTGTACGTTGCCGACTACTCCCTCCGTCCCCTCCCCGTGAAAAAAAAAAACTAACCTAGATACTAATTTGACATCGTCTAAGACAATAAATTTGAATATATTTTTTTCAAATTTATTATTTTATGTGATATCAAATTATCCTCTAGATTAGTTTTTTTCGATGGATGAAGTATCTGAGTGAGGATGACACAGTTACTACTTACTACTGCTGACGGAGCGTGGGATTCCTCACCAAGAGACCGTGCAGGTCCCCCTTTTCCCGTTCTGCCGGGGGCGCAAGGTGAGATTCTTAGCCCCTGATCTGAGGAATATCAACGAGAGAAAATGCGTGGACACAGGCGATGTAGACAGGTTCGGGCCGCTGAGAAGCGTAACACCCTACTCCTGTGTTCTGGTAGATCTGGGAGTGTGAAGGAATCCAGAGAGAGCTCAGCCTCTAGAGCGAATTAGCCAGAGTCCGATCTTCTCTTTCCTAGGCCTGGGCCTCCTTTTATATGGCAAGGGGCTACCACATGGGCCACGAGTTGCCTAAGAAAAAAAACATTCTTTTACAATTAAGGCTATCCTACTGCCGAAAGCAGCCTCTGACGGACGCCGCAGCACGCCCCTGTCCTGCCAGCCGACCCATCCGGGGGACGCCCCTTTCAACCTTCATTAAATGGCGGGCGACTTTCTCGTCACGCCTGCGCCGAAATCTGGAATGCATCTGACCGGGACTGACATACCAACTCCAGGAGTTAGCACGCCAGCTCCGGCTTAGAGACGAGAGACAGAGGGCTCTCATCATTCTGACGGGACGGGGCGAGGCGTGCCGCAGGCTGCCTGGCGCCACCTAACCCGCGATCTGACCGGTCCGTGACCGGTCACGGACCGGATAGGCATGCGCCACACCGCATTAAATGCGGCGTAGTGCGCTCGTCTGAACCGCCATAAATGCGATTAGGTAAGCTCTGCCGTGCTCACCTAACCCGCGCACGTGGCGCCAAAATCACAGGGGGTCGGGGCGCCCCAGCCCTCGGGGCCGAAACGGGAGCAGCCCGACCCCGGGGGAAAACCAGGAGAGCAGCCGCCACGTCACCCTCGGGCCCGACCCCCCCCCCCCGGTGGGCACGGGCCACATGGATGACTGCGGCCGCCCTTCCCTCTGGTCTCGATACCCCTGGTCCCATGTCACCGACAGTAGCCCCCGGCGTTACGCCAGGGTGACCGCCCCCCGGGGGGGAGTGCCTAGGCATGACGCCACCCCTCGGGCCTGGTGACAGGTGGGACCGGTCCCCAAAGGCGGGCAGGACTCCTACGGTCGTGAACTGCGTGCATCGGTAAAGGCATACCGATCGACATTAATGAGCGGTCTCTTCGCAACCGCAACATTGCTCGAGACAGCGCGCGGATCGGGACACGTCGGTCTGTTTCGCCTAGGGATGTGATGATGGCGCTTTTTGCGGTAACCGAGCGCGATTAATGCGCACACGATCTGCCCCTCCTCAACCGCCACGGCAGCACGACTGCCGCGTGCGCCATAGACGGGCGAGTGGGGTTAGTGGAGGCGTGGACGCGAGAAACGAGAGGGCAAGGTAGTGGGCGCGGGAAACGAGGAGTCGGGCGTGGCATTGGCAAGGGTATAAAGGCGCCGAGGAAGGGATTCGTTTCCTTCCTCTCGCCACTTTTTCCTTGCCTCTGCCATTCGCGCTCTAGCTCTTCATTTCTCTCGCCCTACTCTCGCCGCACGCACTCGTTCCCAAGCTCTCCCTCCGCCGGCACCATGGCGCGGAGCTCCGCACCGCTCGACGGCAGCGTACTGCCGCCTTCTCGCATCACTAGCGAGAGGCAGGCCGGGCTGCTGCGCCGGTTCATGCCGGGATCTGCCATCGGCCGGGAGGTGGTCACGCTGGGCGAGGGACGCCCGGCGCCGCACTACCCGGGGCGGTCCGTTTTCTTTCTTTCATTCGCCATGGCGGGCCTAATCCTGCCATTCTCTGCATTTTTTATGGATGTTCTGGAGTTCTACGATCTCCAGATGGCGCACCTCACCCCCAACACGGTGATGACGTTGGCCATCTTCGCGCACCTATGCGAGATGTTCATCGGGGTGCGCCCATCCCTTCGGCTGTTTCGGTGGTTCTTCACCGTGCAGCCGGTATTGCCGCCGACAGTGGTCGGTGGCTGCTACTTCCAGCCGCGGGGGCAGGTGCTGAACCGCTATATGCCATGCGTCCTTCGCAAGAAGTGGGACGACTGGAAGAACGATTGGTTCTACACCCCCCTTGCCGACGAAGCACGCCTCCGACTCCCGAGCCAGCCCCCAGCGCAGGCGCCTAGCTGGCGGGCGACGGTGGATCTGGGGGACAGCTACGACGCCGTCCTGGACCACCTGGCGGGCCTGCGAACCCAGGGGCTCACGGGGGCCATGGTGTTCGGCGACTACCTCGGCCGCCGGATCGCGCCGCTCCAGCGACGCGCCCGGGGCGCCTGGGAGTACACCGGGACCGAGGACCTCCTGAGAACCCACCAGGGGCGTAAGTGGGACTGGGACCCCGAGGACTTCAGGATGGTAGTCCAGCGGGTGCTAAACCTTAGCTCCGTGGAAGCATCCCTCATCCCTCAAGGGCTCCTCCCCCTCTGCTGCGACCCAGAGCGCGCAAACATCCTGGCCATCATGCAGGTGGTCGGGGCGTCAGGGGAGCAGGCCCCCCGAGGCCACGATGGCGCGGGTGGCAGCCGCAGAGGGGATCAATCTACCCCCGGAGGGGGCCATGCTTCTGGGCCCCGCGGCGGGGGCCCGGGGGGCAGCCGCCCTGCCGACGCCAAGGGGAAGAGGAAGCAGGAGGCGACCCCTCCTCCATCTCCTCCCCGAGGGGGTGGGACGGTGCGCGTCAGCAGCAGACGCCCGGAGGGCGCCGCACCGACGCCCCAGCCCGAGGGGGAGCGGAAGAAAAAACGGCTCCGCAAAATGGGGGAGACCGAGCCGTGCCGGGGGAGCCTCATCACGCCCCCGAAGTGGTCGTTCAGCCGGCCACCCCGCGGGTTCGACCCCTCACCCACAGCAGTCGCATTCTTACTCCCATTTCCCAAGGCAAGTTTTTACTGACCTCTTTCTGTTTCTTGTTTTTCTTCTACCTCAGTGAGATTCTGTCCCGCCCCACGCGCCACCCTAAGACCGGCCGGTTCGAGGCCGAGGAGACGGCGACCGCGGAGGCCCGGAGGCGGGAGGCTGACCTGCAGGAAGCTGCAGACCGTCTCCGAGAAGCCCAAGAGGCTGCCCAAGATGCTGCCCGGGAGGCGGCCCGGGTCCGCCAGGCCGAGGAGGCCGCTCGGGAGGAGGCCAGGGTCCGCCGGGCCGAGGAGGCTGCCCGGGAGGCAGAGGCGGCGCGCGCGAGGCGCAGGCGGCCAAGGTCGCCGCCCAGGTCCCCAACCCGACCTCGCCCGAGGCGGAAGCCACCCCCGAGGCCGTCCGTGACGATGCCGAGGGGGCGCGCCCGGGGCACGACGCCCCGGGCGGCGCTCCGGACGAGCCGGCTTCGGGGGAGGCCCCCGAGGCCAGCGCGTCGATCGGTGAGCCGAGCCGCACTACACCACCACTGAGGTGGCCCTCCCCTCTTCCTTCCGCCGCTCCGCTGAGTGCGGAACCCCTCCTGCAGGCCCTGGCCACCGCGAACAGCACGGTGCTGGACGGGCTAAGCGCCCAGATGGAGGCCCTGCAGGCGGAGCGGGCGGAGATCGATGCGGCGTGGGCGCGCATCGAGGAGGGGTGGCGCTCTGTGAAGGCCATGGTGGAGGCGGGCCGTAAGGCGCACCACCTGCACACCTCGCAGCTCGAGACTCATCGCAGGAGCCTAGTGGAGATCGCCAAGAAGGTGGAGGAGGAGTGGGAGGCCGCCCTCATCGCCACCACCGTGCTTGACGGGGCGCGGGACGACCTCCGCCTCCAATACGGGAGCCGGGTGGTGGAGCTGGAGGGGAAGCTCGACGCCGCCCGGGGAGTTCTCGACGCCGCCGACGCCCGGGAGCGGCGAGCGACGGAGATCGAGGCGGCGACCCGCCAGCGCGAGGAGGCCCTTGAGGCCCGCACCATGGCGCTGGAGGAACGGCTCACCGCGTTCGGGGGGCGGGCCTCGCGCTTGCTCGCGCAAGAGGCCGCCGTGCGCCGGCGGGCCGAAGCCCTCGACGTCCGCGCCCGGGAGCTAGAGGCGCTGGAGGAGTGCGCCCGCGCCCTGGTGTTGGCGCAGAATTTGGACCCGTTCGACCACAAAACGGGTTTCGCGTTACCACGGCGGCCTGGGAGATCTGATTAACTCCAGTGCAGGTCCAAATTGGCTTACCTAGTCGTGTGCAGAGCGTGCCAGTTGATTTGATCTGCAATCAACAAGAAACAAGTAAACCATATCAGAAAACAATGATCGATCGGCTGATAGACCGATGTCACATTGTTATAGCCCAGCCGATAGGGCAAAGCTGTATCGGCTTACTCAAGATAATAAGTAAATTGAAACAGATCTAATCTCATCGGCCTATTTTAACATGTCTAAGGCAAATTACTAGAATCGGCCGATGAAGATTTCATGAAGATAACCACACTAGCTAGTACCCTAGTGCAAACTTATACAAGCCAATCGGCCAATATAAATACACCAATCACAAAGACATCTTGAAGACACCCTGCAACCGATACGTTTATATTCGTCGATCCACACGTACAAGTGGCAAACACATGCAAAAACATGAATAATCACATGCATTAGGTAAGATCGGCTGAAACCCCGGCGCTATCCTTAATTACAATCGAAAATAGGCTTTGTGTTAGACCTCGAAACAGGACTAAGGTCGATAGCAACTCAAAGTGTGAATCGAGACTTAACACAAAGAAAATCAAGCCGTCGATTGCTTTTGGGGATGGTAAATGCCTTAGATAATCTGAACGAGTAAACCAATTCAATCATCGTCGGCAACAAACCCTAAAACGAGTTAACCGCTGGCGAGATGGAATTAGCAAACCACATCTAGATTAGCTAAAACACGATAAATGACGATCACATCATCAGGGCTTAACGTGCCTAAAGCGACACGCTAGCCCCGACGATGCAAATCGTCGGGTACGAGTTCTTACCTTGCTCTAGGGAAGTAAGAACTCGTCAGGAGTCGACCTCTTACGAGGGTTGGCGATGCGCCGAAAGTAGATTGATTTGATTGTGTGATTGATTGAGAGAGAGATTACATGTACAAACTATACCCGAGGTTACAACAGAACCCTTGTAGGGCACGATCTTATCTACAACTAACAAACAAGTCCTTGCGGCAGACTTAAGCCACAGATTAGATCTAAACTACTTAATTTACAAGATACAATTGCCTAAAACCGAGCTTTATCTCTATTTGGGAACTTCCTTGAAGCTTATTTCGAGCCCAGACCAAGCCCACGTTAACACTGTCAACTCACAACCCGTATCGGCCCACGACCAAACCAAATCCGTATCGGCCGATACGCTTTCTATAGCAACATCTCCCCAGTCCGATACGGTTACCGGGTCCGATACGAAGCCTGGTCCGACTCCAACTCAACCTTTCCTCTCTGCTTCGGTTTTCTCTTTTCTCTCCAAGTCGATTACCAAAATCCGTCGTTAACACATGCCCCCCAATTCCGCTTCATTATATAATGTGGCGGAATTAGCTCCGAGGAACTCATCGACTTTTTTGCTAGGTCTAACCTGAAAACCGCGCAGATCCAGATTCGAATACTCTCGCCGCCGATTCAACAAACACTTCATGTTCTTCAACTCCGGCGACCCCTCGACATCTCGTCAACATTGACCCCCTTCACAGCGACCCCTTCGACAGCAACGATGGCCTCTGCCCCGTTCTACGCCTCCGAGATCCCTGCGGTAAGTCAATTCCTTCAAAGTCCGCATTATCACCTTTTCCGCCGATTTCTCCAAGTCAAGGCCTTTACTCTCTGCCCCCCGGGTCTTATATCTTTATCGCCATTCTCATGATTTAGGTCTTCAAAAACCAAATCCTAATTCCCACCGACGACAAATCTCACCGCTTTCTGCTAGGCCCCATGGGCGACTACGACCCAACTTGGCTAATCAACGCCGAGACTGACAGAATCCCCTTCAGGCAAGCCAAGCCCACTGTTTCTGCATGGAAACATACCTTCAGGTCATGGCCGTCGAAGCTGAACGGATATAGAACCTGGCATAAGAGGATTGCTGCCACCAAGCAAGTCCACTGGGACGAGATCGGGATCGGCCAATGCATAACTCTGTCCCTGGCCGATACCAAGAAGAATGAGACACTCATGTCGGCTGCTAGCTACTTCTGGTCCAGTACCTTGAATGCCTTCATATTCAAGCAGGGTCCGATGACCCCAACCCTTATAGATATCAAGATACTAACAGGATTGGATATCGACTCCGAGATCAACCCCTTCAGCCTCCTGGTAAACAGCAGCCACAAGTTGAAGACCAAGAAAATCGGAGGCTGGTCCGGATACATCTCTGAACACATGGAACAGGGATCAGTCTCAGAGCGAGAACACGTAACTTTCCTGACATTGTGGTTGGAGAGATTTGTCTTTTGTGGATCGACCTGTGGCCCCACTACAAACTGTCAACACTTGGCTCAGGCTTTGGTCGACAAGAGACAAATCCCCTTGGGCTGATACCTTCTAGGAGTTGTATATCGGCTACTCCATGTTTCCACACAAGACTTGATGCTAAAACAGACTGTGGCTCATGGAGGACCATGGTGGTTCATTCAACTCTGGCTAACCATTTACACCAATACCATGGTCGATCGGCCACCTCTATCGGACTCTCGCTTTCCATCAAAATACGCCGATCACGAAGACCCCAGGAGCAGAAGATGCATGTCCTATGGGGAAGCAGCCTCCATTTATCCAGGAGCAGACCAATCGGCCGAAGACATGTCCACATGGTTCATCCGCTTCTTCACCGGTCCTCCATCAGCCAGGATGGACATGTTTGTCTATACATCAGACCGAGATTTTGAACTCCCTAACGACCTCCAGCTGAGCTTGATCAATGATGACATGGAGTCACGGGAATTATTCACGATCGGCCTCACTCCGTACCTGCTCCCAGTAGGCATATTTCAGGGAAGGAGCACCAGCCTATCCTATGAGTTTTACAACCCAATGGTAGCTGCTAGACAGTGCGGACTCGGGCAACTCCCCATCAGCCTGTATCTTCATAAGCTCCTAGAGAGCAGAGGCACGGTTCCATCAGCGCTGATTATGAGCAAGGCGTTTGAAATTGAGCTCCCAAATCTCGGTGACTGCGATCGGCTGCATCTGAACACTTTCGTCCACATCAATTTCCAAACATGGTGGCAAGAGTGGGCCGCTCACATTTTCCATCAATCGGCCAGGTTTTATGTGACAGAACTTATCCAAGGCATCAGCCCCCAAGTTCCAGACGAGCCGATTCCATCTGTGAGCAACAGTGGACGGAAGATCTTCTACACTCAAGCCATAGCTCCATCAGGGTCAACCATCCTGGAGTCCATCATCGGCCTCACTGCCCCAAAAGTGGCGTCGCTTCTCCAAGGTCCGATGCCTAAAGAAAACCCCAAGAGGAAAGCGCCGGCCAAAGGCAAATCGCAGAAAGCCAGCAAGAAGGCTAAAACCGATGACCAGACCGATGCCGAAGAGCTAGACCCCTCCTTGGAAGAATTCCTCGAAGAACAAGTGATGGAGGAGGAAGTCGATGCAGCAGCGGCCGACGCACACGAAGAAGAAAACCCGTCGGTCGAAACCACCCAGGAGCCATCGGCCGAAGCTGCGGAGATCCCACCGGCTGATGACCAAGATGATGCCCCGCAACCAAAAAGGACCAGACACGCAGTTCGCAAGGTCAATATGATCTCTTCCTTGTGTTTACATAATCCCCTTCTACTGCTACACTTTAATTCGATATCCTTTTCAGGCTGCGGTGTCATCTGTACTGAAGGAGAGAACTCAATCGGCCCCTTTACCAAGAACCAAGAAAGCCACCTTACAACGGCGTGAACGAGCCAAGGCACGATTGAGGACTCCTTCTCCTTTTCCATCACCCTCTCCGACTGTCTCGGTAAGAGTTGATTTTCACATTATCTTGTTATTTACATAACCCTATTTACCAATTTATTGCTTTTCAGCCTAGGGCTCCATCACCTTCAACACATCGGCCAACCCCTTCACCTACTGCCTCAACACAGCAAAGGGAGGCCGATGCAAGCACCATCGATGCTCCAACACAGGTAACCACGATTACCCTGACCCCCTTTCTGCCGATTCCTGATTAACGAGGCTGACCTTGACCCATGTTGATATTTGCAGAACCTAGCCGATATGTTCTCCTTTGATATCGGCCAGTTTCTTGACGATGAGGACAAGGAGCTACCCAGCACAGCCAGGGCACCAATCTCTGATGATCTGAAGAACCGGCTGACCGATATCGCCAATCGACTGGAGTCCTCGCTGGAGTACTTGGTGGAAGATTGCACCCCCATCAGGGTCAGGGTACAAGAAATTCAAGACGAACTGCCTGAAGACCTGATGGAGGTCCTAACACCGGCCGTCTTCTTGGAGCAGTACCGATTCAAGCTCAACAAAGCCAAAGAAAGACTCGCAGAGCAACGAGAGCGTGACCAACTGGAATCGGCTTTATCCGCCAGCAAGGCCCAAGTTAACACTGATAAAACCAAGCTGGACGAGTTAGCGGTAGAGCCGATTGTCTTAAAGCACAAACTCGAAGAGCTCCGTCGCCTCGAGGCAGAGCTGGTATCGAAGCTGGAATCGACACGTCGAGAAATCCAAGAAGTCGAAGCCGGAATAGCTGCATCACCTAAAGCCATAGAAGACCAGACGGCAAAGCTCAAGGCATCGGCCAAGTACCTCGCGACCCTAAGCAAATCACTGAAGCCGATCCCAGGGTCGGCGGCCGATGATGCCCAGGCTATAGAAGACGTTGAGCAGATTCGCCGCAAAGCCATTGCCGCTATTGCAGATTTCATAGGGTGATGTAGCGCATTTTGTCCTCGTACTGTGTAAATATGAACCTTATTGGCCATGTAGCCGAATTTGCTCTAAAAATTCTAGTCTGAATATCCCTTTACTGTAACCAACCTCATCGGCCAGGAAGCCGAATTCGATCTTACTCTGAAGAAGAAAATTCCTTGAAAAATTCCGCGAAGAAAATTCCTTGAAAAATTCCACGCTTTTCCACGCTTGTATATATATATGCCCCCCAAATTTTAGAAGATGAGGGCTCATGTTGTAAAATTTGAACTAAGGGCGATAGTATGTATCGGCCATCTAAAGACGATGCATAACACATCGGCTGTAATCATAAATCGGCTGGAGGGCCGATCACGAGTCGATCCAGACGCTGGGATAATATTTCTTCAAGTACTTGCCATTAAGAGCTCGTCCATAAATCTCGCCATCCAACCCCTTGAGCAAATAAGCGTTGCGAGGAACACAGCGATGAACTTGAAAAGGACCTTCCCAATTAGGTGGCCACTTGCCGAATTTATTATCTCTGGAACCAATCGGCATTATTAATTTCCATACAAGATCCCCTTCTTCAAACGACTTGGCGACAACTTTTTTGTTGTAATGACGAGCCACTCTATTTTTATCACGTTTGATCTTTTCTAGGGCCCGTAATCGGACATGCGCCAAATCGTCTAACTCGTCCACCATAAGATTATGGTACTCATCGGCTGTCAAGTCGTCTTGCAAAGCAATCCTTCTTGAGCCGATGTTGGTTTCCCACGGCAGCACCGCTTCATGTCCATAAACCAACTGATACGGAGGCACTTGAATTGCACCATGGCAAGCCATCCGATACGCCCAAAGGGAATCGGCCAGCGTTGTGTGCCATTGCCTTGGCTGTTCGTCGATTTTCCTCTTGATTAACTTGATTAAAGTCTTATTAGAAGCCTCTGCCTGTCCATTAGCTTGCGCGTAGTAAGGAGAAGAATTTAATAATTTAATGCCCATGCTATCGGCGAACTGGACGAACTCATCGGACACGAAGATTGATCCTTGATCGGTGGTTATCGTCTGAGGTAACCCAAACCGATATATAATATATTCCTTGACAAACTGAATTGCATCTTTGGAATCAACCTTCTTAAGGAGAACGGCCTCAACCCACTTTGTGAAGTAATCGGTAGCCACCAAGATATATTTGTGTCCCTTGCTCGATGGCGGGTTGATCTGGCCGATCATATCTATTCCTCATCCACGAAACGGCCACGGCTTTATGATGGGATGCATAGCCGATGCCGGTGCTCTTTGAATTGCTCCAAACTTCTGACAATCCTGACATCCTTTATAATACTTGAAACAATCCTCTAGCATGGTTGGCCAAAAGTACCCAACGCGTTTCAACAGCCATCTCATTTTATGGGCCGATTGATGTGTTCCACAAATCTCTTCATGGACCTCGCTCATAACGACTTTGGCCTCCTCAGGACCTAGGCACTTGAGCAAGACACCATCAATCGTCCAATGGTATAAATCATCATCTAACAGGACATACTGCAATACTTTGTATTTCATCTTTCGTGACGTCGATTGGGAAGGATTCTTCAAATAATCAATGATAGCAAATCTCCAATCGTCGGCATCCACGGTGGCGATTTGAACTCGTGTATCCTTGGCCATCGGCCTGTATCCCGTTGCCCCCTGAGCCAGGTCATTGGCCTCGAAGTTTTGCTTCCTGGGTATATGCCTCATCGTTACGATCTTGAATGCCTCAAGCAACACCTTGCACTCTTCATTGTAGACTTTGAGGATGTCATCTTTGCATTCGTACTCTCCAGAAAGTTGATTAATTACCAGTTGCGAGTCACCAATGATCTCTACGGAATCGGCCTCGACTTCTTTTAATAACTGCAAGCCTTTAAGCACCGCTTCGTACTCTGCTTGATTGTTAGTATAATAAGGCTTGATAGTAAAAGCAAACTCAAAGCTTGCCCCCCGAGGGGATATGATAACTAGGCCGATACCGCATCCATGTCTGCAGACGGATCCATCGAAATACAAGGTCCATGGCACGATATCTGCATACGCGACTGACTCGTCTCTGTGTTGAACAATGAAATCGGCCAGGGCTTGTCCTTTGACTGCTTTGGCCGATTCATATCTGAGATCAAACTCTGTTAAGGCAAAAATCCACTTTCCAATTCTTCCTTTTAACACAGGGGCCGATAACATATATTTCATCACATCGGCCTTACTCACCACAATGCACTCGTTGGAAAGTAAATAATGCCTCAATTTAGTACATGAAAAATATAAGCACAAACATAATTTCTCCACCGGTGTGTACCTTGTCTCAGCGTCTAACATCCTCCTACTGAGATAAAAAATAGCTCTTTCCTTACCATCAATATTCTGAACCAAGACTGAGCCGATGGATTTCTCATCGGCCGATAGGTACAGTCTGAATGGAACCCCTTTCTGTGGAGGGATCAGAACTGGCGGAGAAGTTAAATACTCCTTGATATCGTCCAGCGCCTTCTGCTGCCTATCACCCCATACGAACTCTTTATCCTCTTTTATCTTCAATAACGGAGTGAACGGCTCTATTCTTCCTGATAGGTTCGATATAAAGCGCCGAACAAAATTGATCTTGCCGAGCAGAGATTGTAACTTGGTCTTGTTCGTCGGAGGCTTGATTTTCTTTATAGCATCGATATTCTTCTGTGTGATCTCGATTCCTCTTTCGTGGACCAAGAAACCCAGGAACTGACCGGCCGATACGCCAAAGACACACTTGTTAGGATTCATTTTTAAGCCATACTTCCTCGCTCTTTCAAGCACCTTGCGTAAATCGGCCAAGTGCATATCATATTCTCGTGACTTCACGACGACATCATCAATGTAAACTTCAATCAAAGAGCCGATGAGATCATGAAAGATATAATTCATGGCCCTCTGATACGTAGCTCCAGCATTCTTCAAACCAAATGTCATGACAACCCATTCATATAGGCCGATTGCCCCTGGGCATCGGAAGGCTATTTTGTGAACATCTTCTTCGGCCATGAAAATTTGGTTGTAGCCTGCGTTCCCATCCATGAAGCTTATAACCTTGTGTCCAGACGCGGCATCGACCAGCAAGTCGGCCAGAGGCATAGGGTACTCGTCTTTCGGTGTTGCTTTGTTCAAGTCTCTGAAGTCAATACATACCCTAAGCATGCCATTTTTCTTCACTACTAGAACTATGTTGGAGACCCACTCTGCGTATCGGCAAGGTCTGATGAAGTTGGCATCATAAAGTCGTGTGATCTCTGCCTTGATAGCTTCATGCATATCGGCCTTGAATCTCCTAGGAGCTTGTTTAAACGGCCGATGGCCTGGTTTGATTGGTAGCTAATGTTCTACAATCGATCGGCTTAATCCTGGCATTTCATGATATTCCCATGCAAAACAATCCATGAATTCTTTTAACAGATTTATAAGATTACTCTTGTATTCCTTTGACAGTTTAGCACTTATGTATGTCGGCCTAGGCTTATCACCTATCCCTATATCAATCTCTTTAAGTTCATCGGCCGACGTAAAACCGTGTCCCAACTTGCCGTCTAGCTCGTCCACCGCATCATCTGTGTAGGGACTAGCTTGCCCATCTTCAACGGCGGACGGCGCTTCTCTGCTAAAGTAACTGCTTGTCTTGATCTTCGATCGTCTCGATGTCGCAGTCCGTTACTTTGAGGAAATCGGCGTCCCAGACTCGTCCGGACAAGCAGTCGATTTCCTCCATCTCCCATACTGCGAGATCGGCATTGGCCACGTGTACTGTCCGATCGGCCTGCACGATCTCAACTTGGTCCCCTTGCCATTGCATGAGGCATTGGTGCATTGTTGAAGGGACGCAACAGTTTGCGTGGATCCAATCCCGTCCCAACAACAAGCTGTAGGAACCCTTTTCGTCGAAGACGAAGAAGGTGGTGGGTATTGTTTTGCTGCCCACGGTGAGTTCCACGTTTAGGACCCCCTTCGCTTCGGACGCGTTGCCACCGAAATCCTTTAATACCATGTTGGTCTTGATAAGGTCTTCAGGTACCTTCCCAAGCTTCCTGAAGGTTGTGTATGGCATTAAATTGACCGCCGCGCCGCCATCGACCAGCATCTTCGTCATCGGCCGTCCATTGATGAATCCCTTGATGTATAGCGGCCGCAAGTGTCTGTAGCTGGCGTCAACTGGCTTGTCGAAGATGGCTTGATCTGGTGACAACTGTAGCCTAGCCGAAGATTGTTCATCGTCGGCCGCTGCTTCATCGGCTGCCTGCACGCTGTACTCTGCTGGCAGTATAAAAACCATGTTAACAGGCGCCGATGTCGCTCGTTTACCTTTTGAAGCCGCAGAGGCCCGGGCTGTATTGGAGGTGCCCTCATCGGCCGTTACCACCGTGGATTTTATCCTCCACTCTTTCTTGGTCTTGGCCGGCCGATGGGTTATTGCCACCTGTTGCTCTTGGTTGTTCTTTCCTCCTTAGCCTCTGAACTCGTCGTTTTTGTGTCTTAGTGAATACATCGCTTGGGCACCATTGAGGGTTCTGGACCTGTTCCTCAGCTTCTGTCTGTTGGTCTTGGTGCATCGGCCCTAACCTCTCATGAACAGATTTCCTTTGCTTGGCCGGCCGATGCGCTTGCATGCTTGAGCTGCCCTGATAAGAATCTTCAGCACCATTGCATGCAGGGCACTCCTGGATAGATGGCCTCATTCCCTCATTCCAGCAGAACCGGAAAAACTCGCACTCCCAATGCGGGTCATAGGAGTTGTCTTGATCAGCGTGGTCTTGAGCTTGTTCCTCCTGTCTCCGCTGGTATTTTCTGATCAGGCCCTCGGAGGTCTGATGAGGCCGCTTGCCAGCCCGATGGCTACCGCCATCGGCCCTATCCGCCCGTACCATGTTGACTGGGAACGGGTGGCCTTCAATCTTCATTGGCCGCTTGGCATCATCGATTTTGATCCTGCCTTGCTCGATGGCCGATTGAATCTGTTGCCGGAAGATCTTGCATTCATTTGTATGGTGTGAATAAGAGTTGTGCCATTTGCAATATCTCCGTTTCTTGATCTCCTCGGCCGATGGCAATATATGACCTACTGGCAACTGGATTTGCTTTTCTTGCAACAGTAGATCAAATATCTTATCGGCCTTGTTGATGTCGAAATCATATTTATCTTCTTTGTCGCCCTTCTTGGCCCATTGACAAGTCGTTGACTTCCTCATCCGGGCCCACTCGACCAGGTCGACATCAACGTCTTCTTCGTCGTCATCGTCGGAGGCATACTGATAAACTATGTTAATCTTCTTCGCGAACTTCTTTGCCTCCTGGAATCGTTGCTCGTGGGCCGATACTCGTTGTGCCAGCTGAGCTAGGCTGTCAAATTCCTGCGAGGAGAACCTCTCGCGTATCGGCCCTAGCAATCCCTGAAATGCCAAGTCGGCCAACTGGGAATCGGTCAAACTGAGGCTGTAACACCTGTTCTGTATGTCTCTAAATCTCTGGATGTACTCTGGGACCGATTCATCCACTCGTTGCCTGATGGCAGTTAGATCGGACAGTTTCATCTCTTGTACGCCATTGTAGAAATACCTGTGAAACTGTTTCTCCATATCTATCCATCCTCTGATGGAATTGCAGGGTAAAGAAGAAAACCACGTGAATGCAGACCCTGATAAGGACAGAGGGAAAAATCTCACCCTCAACGCCTCGATAGCCCATGCCTCCCCGCACTGTGCTAGGAATCGGCTGACATGCTCGTACGTCGAGACGTTGTCCTGTCCCGAAAACTTGGAGAAGTCCGGGATCTTGTATCGGCCTGGCAATGGCACTCTGTCGAATTCCTCGGGATACGGATGCCGATACACTGTAGAATTCTCCTTGGGCTTCAAGCCGAATTGATCTCGCATCACTTCAGCTATCATATCGACCCAGTATCCTGCGGGCCGATGTGGGAGGTCTTGCTGATATGACTGCTGCAAGCCCTCTGCTTGATACTGCCTGGGGGAGTACGGCTGGTAATGGTGATCAAGATTTTGCGCGCTGTACTGCCCTGCGGTGTGCTGCTGGTAGCCTTGTGGCGCATTGTATGCAGCTTGAGGCGGAGGATTGCTGAACACCGGGGCTTGTGGCTGTCCGGCCGATGGTTGGTGAACCGGAACTTGCTGCATCGGCTCGATCACTGGTTGCTTCCCCTTGGTCCACTGAGCATATTGCTCCTCCGTAATGTGCTGAGGGCTCCCCCCTGTCTGATTGGTGAGGACCAGAGCCAGTGTTGTTGTTGGCTGCGCCGATGGGGGTGGCTCGGCGCTGTCGGCTGAGCCGTGCTCAGGTCGTTCCTCAGGGTCCGATAGGCAGGGAACTTATTTTCTGGTAAGAAAATCGGTCCCTGAGGCTTGTACTAGTGAATCGACCCATCTAGGATCGATTTGACCGTATTGGTCAATGTGTTCACCAGGATCCCCGATTGGTTGACTAGCGCAGAATGAACTGCGGAGTCAATCCTATCTTGCAACGTCGGCGCTGTAGTATCTTCAGTCTTGATGGTGTGGTCGTGCGCCGCCGCCGACGTGCCAGCTCCATCCCCAGGACTCGGCATAACTACCTTGGATTTTTGGATCAAGGTACCTTGCCGAGTCCTAGAATATGTTTGCAGGTACATATTCTGGAACTGCTCGACCAGATTTTTCATCTCAGCCTTCTGCTCTGCATTGAGCTGGTCGGCGGTCACAGGGACGATGTTCTCCTCGAAAATCTCGACCTGCTTCGACATCTTGAGGAGATTTGTTGTTGTTGCAGAATTCGCGTTCTTGGTCCCACCGGGCGTGCCAAAAGCGTGTTGGCGCAGAATTTGGACCCGTTCGACCACAAAACGGGTTCCGCGTTACCACGGCGGCCTGGGAGATCTGATTAACTCCAGTGCAGGTCCAAATTGGCTTACCTAGTCGTGTGCAGAGTGTGCCAGTTGATTTGATCTGCAATCAACAAGAAACAAGTAAACCATATCAGAAAACAATGATCGATCAGCCGATAGACCGATGTCACATTGTTATAGCCCAGCCGATAGGGCAAAGCTGTATCAGCTTACTCAAGATAATAAGTAAATTGAAACAGATCTAATCTCATCGACCTATTTTAACATGTCTAAGGCAAATTACTAGAATCGGCCGATGAAGATTTCATGAAGATAACCACACTAGCTAGTACCCTAGTGCAAACTTATACAAGCCAATCGGCCAATATAAATACACCAATCACAAAGACATCTTGAAGACACCCTGCAACCGATACGTTTATATTCGTCGATCCACACGTACAAGTGGCAAACACATGCAAAAACATGAATAATCACATGCATTAGGTAAGACCGGCTGAAACCCCGGCGCTATCCTTAATTACAATCGAAAACAGGCTTTGTGTTAGACCTCGAAACAGGACTAAGGTCGATAGCAACTCAAAGTGTGAATCGAGACTTAACACAAAGAAAATCAAGCCGTCGATTGCTTTTGGGGATGGTAAATGCCTTAGATAATCTGAACGAGTAAACCAATTCAATCATCGTCGGCAACAAACCCTAAAACGAGTTAACCGCTGGCGAGATGGAATTAGCAAACCACATTTAGATTAGCTAAAACACGATAAACGACGATCACATCATCAGGGCTTAACGTGCCTAAAGCGACACGCTAGCCCCGACGATGCAAATCGTCGGGTACGAGTTCTTACCTTGCTCTAGGGAAGCAAGAACTCGTCAGGAGTCGACCTCTTACGAGGGTTGGCGATGCGCCGAAAGTAGATTGATTTGATTGTGTGATTGATTGAGAGAGAGATTACATGTACAAACTATCGGGATATTTATACCCGAGGTTACAATAGAACCCTTGTAGGGCACGATCTTATCTACAACTAACAAACAAATCCTTGCGGCAGACTTAAGCCACAGATTAGATCTAAACTACTTAATTTACAAGATACAATTGCCTAAAACCGAGCTTTATCTCTATTTGGGAACTTCCTTGAAGCTTATTTCGAGCCCAGACCAAGCCCACGTTAACACTGTCAACTCACAACCCGTATCGGCCCACGACCAAACCAAATCCGTATCGGCCGATACGCTTTCTATAGCAACACCTCCCCAGTCCGATACGGTTACCTGGTTCGATACGAAGCCTGGTCTGACTCCAACTCAACCTTTCCTCTCTGCTTCGGTTTCCTCTTTTCTCTCCAAGTTGATTACCAAAATCCGTCTTTAACACCTGGACGCGAAGCAGGCGGCACTGGCGGACCGCGAGGCCGCCGCCGCCACATGGGAGGCAACGCTGGCGGCGCACGAGGCCGCCTCCGCCGAAGAGGAGTCCGCACTCCGCCTCCGCGAAGACGCGCTCGCCGAGCGGGGGCGAGCACTTGAGGAGGCCAAGGCCGCAGCGCAACGGCTGGCGGATAGCCTGTTCCTCCGCGAGGCGGCGCGAGAGGAGCAGGCGCGCCGCAATCTGGAGAGCGCCCGCGCCGAGAGGGACGCGCTGAACCAGCGGGCCTCTGAGCTCGAGGCGCGGGCGAAGGAGCTGGACGCGAGAGCGCGCGGCGGCGGGGCGGCCGCGGGCCACGGCGATCTAGCCGCCCGCCTCGCAGCCGCCGAGCACACCATCGCCGAGCTGCAGGACGCTCTGGACTCGTCCGTCGGGGAGGTTGAGGCCCTCCGGCTGGCGAGCAAGATAGGGCCCGGCATGCTTCGGGATGTCGTCTCCCGCCTCGACCGCGCAGGGCGGCAGGCGGGCATCTGGGGCGGGCGATACGCAAAGTACGTCGCCAATCAGGGGGGCCTCGCCCAGCGCCTCTCGGAGATGGCCGGGGCCCTTGAGAGGCTCCCTGAGGAGCTCAAGGAGACGATCAAGTCTTCCTCAAGAGACCTCGCTCGAGGAGCGGTGGAGCTCGTTCTGGCGAGCTACCAGGCCCGGGACCCCGACTTCTCCCCGTGGACGGTACTGGAAGAGTTCCTTCCCGGGACCGAGGACGGCGCGCGCGCAAGTCTGGGATGCCGCCGACCACATCGTCCACAGCTTCGAGGGGACAGCCCCTCGGCTCGTTTTTGCCCTCGACTCCGACGAGGAGGAGGACGGCGATGACGGCGCGGACGACAGCGGCGGCGAGGCCGGTGACCCGGGCGCGTCGGAGTGAGCCCCCGGGCCCCCACGGATCTTAATAATTTTTCCTTCTTCTTCTGAGGCCTTCGAGCCCCTGCTTGTACAGGCTGGTTTTACCTGCAATCAAATAGGATTTTAATTTCTATGTCAGTTACATTTGCTATATACATGAGATAAGGATGGTTTGTGTTGCGATCCTTCTGTGTCTTGGCTTGAACGAGGGTTCGTGCCCGGGCCCCAACCTCAAACGGCGCGGGTCGAAGCTAGTGCCTGGGGAGATCCGCATGTCGAGACTGGTCAGGCCGGGAGCGCGATGACAGAGGGTTAGGAGGACCCGATTGTGGGCCATTGCCGATTCCCCCCGGAGTTCACCGCGTCCCGGGGCGCGGCTCGGTTCTGGGCCCCGTTTGGCGGTTTTAGACGACCCGGGCCACCGAGGGCAAGGTCGAGCACGAGCAGACTGATTCAAGTCAAGACTTTTCAAAAGGAAACGATAACACAGACACGGTCCTTAGGAAATCGAAAATGCTTATTATTGAAATGCTGGGAAATGAATTAAACAAGTATATGCATGTGGTAGCCCCCGGCCAACCCTGCGCGCCCGAGGGGGGCGCGGGGTTGGCCCGAGCCCGAGGTACGACACCCGACCCATTGGACATGTGCTGAAATAGTTTTATTATTCCTTGAACAATTTTATGACTCAATTGTTGTTCTGTCTGGTGTTTATTATCCAACATCTTCACTAATTATGCATCACATTCTTGAGGTTACTGGACATCTAAACACTTATGAGAATGATGTTAACCTTCCAAATGTTGTTGTCCCCATGAAAAATAAGTTCATGGCCTACTGGTCTGATATTCCAATTTTTTATTCATTTCCTTTTATCTTGGATCCTAGGGCCAAGATCAGGGGATTTAGTAAAGTGCTTCAGATTATGTCTCAACTCATTGGTAATGATTACTCTATTTATTTAACTACTGTTAGGGCTGCATTGTCTGATTTTTTTGCTAAGTATGAAAATAAGTTTAGTGCTGTGAGATTAGAAAGGGCCAAAATTCTAGGCCCTTCCACTGGTAAGAAAAAGACTGCTTGGGAAAAGATATTTGGTGTTTCTGCTGGTGCCAATCCTGGTGTTGGGCTTGGTGCTTGTTTAAGGCTTGGTTCTGGTATCAATTCATGTGCTGGGTTTGGTGCTTGTGCCAGTCTAGGTGCTGGGCTTGGTGCTGGTGCCAGTTCATGTGCTAGATTTGGTGCTTGTGCCAGTCGAGGTGCTGGGCTTGGTGCTGGTCCATTATCTAAGATGACATCTGCTAGTGCTTTGCTTCAAGCAGCTTCTTCAACTGCTAATCTCAATGCTTCTGCTTCTTCAACTGCTAATCTCAATGCTTCTGAACTGTCTGCATATCTTGACAGTGATACTGTCATTCTATATGACGATGACTTTAATATCCTTAACTGGTGGCAACAACACAAACTCACTTATCCTGTTCTTTTCATCTTAGTTAGAGATGTTTTGACTGTTCCTGTATCTACTATATCGTCCGAGTCTACTTTTAGCCTAACTGGCAGGATCATTGAGGAGCATCGGCGGCGTCTAGGTCCTGGGATGGTGGAACTGTTGACAGTGACCAAGGATTGGGAGCTAACAGATGCAAAGGCTTAACATACCACTGATAATCTGGAGCTTCAAAATGCTTTTGAGAACTTGTATCTCGATGTTGATGATGTAAAAACTGGAACTATATGACTGTAACTATTAAGACTATGAACATTTTAAAACTGTGGACTGTACTCTTTTCCTTTCTAGGGTTTTCTCACGAGGTGTGAGTTTTTACCTAGAAAGGTTTTTAACAAGGCAACCATTGCACTAAGCAGCTTCTTTGAGTATGTGAATTGTTGAAATCTATGTGACTGATTGTGAAGGATAAACCTCTTTACTTGAATGCGACTGAAAAATTTGAAGTGTTAAAATCTGTAGTTGTACTTGAATTTGAATATGATTGTGAAGTGTTCAAATCTGAAAAAATGAATTTGAATGTGATTGTGAAGTGTTCACATTTGATTATGTGAATTTGTTGTGAAAAAATAAACTGTTGAAGGGGTTATTTACAAGTCGTGTCTAGGCCAGCACGGACACGGTGGGCTAGCCGTGCTTTCAGGCCGGCATGGCACGGCCCGCGCCTTATTGGACCGTGCCTGGGCCATAGGTTCAACCTATGGGCTAGCCCGGCACGACACGAAGAGCATGTCGGGCTGTGCCGGCCCGACATGCCTTGGGCCGTGTCTTAGTCGTGCTCGGGCCGTGTCGGGCCGGGCTGCCCATTTGGCCATCTATAGATGGATCCACCATTGACTGGAGGGAGTAATAGCAACCATGTCAAGGGTACATGACCATTATTGGCTCGGGAGTAATAGCAACCATGTCAAGGGTACATGACCATTATTGGCTCGGGAATACATTGATTTTGTTGAGATGACGACACATATTTTCTATCGATTGGGTTGCAAATAAATTTAACGCGCTAAAATTAATTTATCATAATATGCTATAGATGATGTCGAAGTGATTTTTAGTTTTTCGATGGTTTTAAAACTCAAATGTGGTATAATATATGTACTCGTGATGCCAGATTATTTAAAATCTAATACATTTTGTATGAAAATGGTTAAGGGCGGATACAAGTGAAATATGCTGCGAGTTCCTCAATAGTTTCTACGAAATCTACGTATAAGCTCGCCTTACGCGGAAATGCGTGTGCAAGTAGCACGAACACTGCACCGGCCTAAAGGATTGAAGACTCCAAAACTGCTTTGGATTTGATTAACAACCATCTCAAAATACGTTAAAAAAGCACTTGATGCACACGGGTGACGAGAGAATCCACCTGGCCTTACGAACAACCGGGCAGCCACTTTCGGTGCTCTCCCCTATACGTTGGCTGGCGTCACTTGGAAATACAGTTCAAACTTCGAAGCATCCTGACTTCTGCTTCCCATCTCGGAGAAAGAAATCATTTGTATTTTCGTTTTCGAGGCGATTCTGAAATGTGGGAGCATACATATCCACAACAAACCAAAAATTCTTTGTGGCTCACTGGCTACTTGGCTTTGTTACCGGTGACAGAAGAAAAAAAAACTCTATGAAATCAATTATCATTACTGAATATTTCAGTGAGATCATTTATGTATTTTTTTTATGAATTTGCATGAAAAATTTAAGACTCTCAAGAGTGATTGTGAAAAGGCTATAGGGTTAGCCGACCCTACAACTTATAATGGATTCGTCACTAAATTTGTTACCGTATTATAATAAAAAAGAAAACGACAGTAGCTCAAGTTTTTTTTTCTCTTTTGGAGTACTTCTCTTCTTCACGGAGTATAAATTGATTCATGTGAGGTTTCCATAAGGATCATATGAAATTGCTATGTACAAAGCGGAGTGTAAACACACAAGTACGATTCACCTCAAAAATTAAGATGACATAAAAAAAAAGAAGAGCAATATGTCAGTAAATTTGACACCCATCACTGTCAGCCCAGCTATTTCCATTGTAAATTACTCTTGGAACTTCTTAATACTAAAAACAATCAAATTAAGGTAAATATTCTCTATAGAAAAAAAGATGGGTAACACATTTCATAACAAATACTATATTTCAATTTATTTTAGGCGATATTATAATATATTTTATTTGATTCATAGCAAAGCACGGGCATCGGACTAATGTATGTAAAATTTTATAACCAAGAAACCTTATAAAATTCTAGTGAAATAGGCACATGTGTGTAAACAGTGGATAATGTATATGTCATGATTCCATATACTTAGTTAAGGCTGAGAAACCGACAATTTCAAATTGTTTTCATATGTTAGTTGAGAAAACCAAGCATGCATGGTACCACTATAAGATTCAATGGCTTATATATGATAATGAGCTTCCCATGCAATATATCCTATTATACTCTTTGAAAGAAATGTTTCTGGACAAACAAAATCTTTATATGAAAAACTCGAATGGTTTTCATATGTTGGTTGAGAAAATCAAGCATGGACCACTACATGATTAAGTGACTATGATAGTGAGCCTCCCATGCAATGTCCTACTATACTCCTTGAAAGAAGTGTTTTTAGAAAAAAAAAATAATTCTTTAGGTGTTAATTTTTTCCACTACAAAATAAAGAAAAATGTTCTGGGTCATTCTACATATAATTTGGATGGTAGTGATTTCTTCAAAGAAAAGGACATATCAGGACCATATGTAGTTGTGTACAACCACTTCTTGTGGAAAAAAATAACACAAATTAAATGGCATCAAGTATTCAATCTTAGATATAAAGAATAGTGTCTTTTTCTCCATTACTTTGAAGCAACATGAAGATTCTCCTTGCCTTTTCAGAAAGTTAATAGGAAGAGTGCAAGACAAATAATATATACGGATCATATGAAAACTCCACCCAGCCTTAAACAAGAAAACAAACCGACCCTAATTTACTTTGTAAGAGATTTCAATCAAATTTCACTTCCTTATTCTGAAAAGATAGCCGTGCGTAAGTACAATTGTCTAAAGCAACAATATGTACAAGATCATATGAAAATTCCACCGAATTTCCATCAACTCCATTCCTCATCATGCATTCGTTTTTACCCCTTTCTCAATGCTAAAATTTGTATATATCTAACAAACAATCATTTCTACCTCATCCACAACCATTGCCAATGTGAAAAAACCCAGCCCAAAGAAATAGTTCTAAACTCGAGAGAACATCCCCTCATTATTTATGTCATTTAAATGGTTATAAAAAAATCAACAAAACAGATTAATATATAATAGATCAATCTACAACTATGCAAGATCAAATTTAACTTCTACAAGTTATGATAAAAAAATAAATTTAATTGTGCATATACCTTAACTAGCTATAATTTAATTAGTTTTTTTAACTTGTATAAGTTAAAATTTAACTTAGATTTATGTAATGATATATAACATACTAACCTATCTTATTGATTTTTTTAAAAAAATATAACTATTTAGATACATACAAACAATAATAAGATATTCTCTCGAGAGTATACTACTTTCTCCATTTCAAAATAAGTTAACCTATTATGAAGTATGACATATTCTAATACTACAAATCTAAACATGCATATATTCAGATTTATAGTGTTAGAATATGTTATATTTTATATTGGGTTAACTTATTTTAAAACAGTAGTGATTAGTCCTCCTCACTCCCCTGCTACACAAGAGCAAATGAAAGTTTGCTTTGGAGTGAGCCTGGATATTGTTGGTTGGGCTCGTTGCTGCTGACACCGGAGACAGGAAGCGGACCCCACCCACCCATTGATTTTTCAACGCCTTGGACAAGGACGCGCGGGCAAACAGCCGGCCCAGCCACAGAAGATCCCGGCCCACCGCGCCGCTCCAAAACCGGCGGGCTTTCAAAAGCGCCGGAGACCACCGACGTGTCCTAGTACCCCGTCCCCACCAAATCCCAGCCGTCCTTTCCCACACCAACGTCCCAGATCTCCTCCCCCTTCTCGAGGTGACCGTGATGGGGTTAGTGACGTAATTGTTCCCACCTAAGAGTATGGATAATACTGGGTTATAAGCCAACTATAAACTTATTAAACTTATGTAGAAGAGAGAAAAAAAAGATGTGTTGGCTCTCATGCAAGAGTTAGGTATATTCATGCTTCAAGATATTTACATTAAACTAGCAAAAATGCACGTCCATTGTAATGGGTGAAGATAAACTTTTGATCGTTCATCTCCTCGCACGTTGCAAAAGAAAACTAAAATTATAACAGGCATTAGATGATTAGGTTTCAATTTCTAATATCAATAGTACCCTTTAATTTTGAAGATGATTGAAGATGTTGCAATGTGAACTATGAATTTAATGGTGTAAGAGTAGCTGTTCGAATTAGGGTCCATCCGGTTTTTTCTTCGGTGATAATGAAATAAATGAAGCGATGAATTTGAGCTGGCGGCGCTGGCACAGGAGGTTGATGCGGTCCAAACGGTCATTTGGTTCACTGGTTTTTTTGTAAATACAAATAAACACAATGATACATTCTAGCTTGAGATTTAATTGTTTCTATATTAGAAAAAACATTGTCTAACATTGCAAGCCTAAATAGCCCTATCATACAATCATAGACGGAGTAATAATCAAAACTGATGACCAACATTTGTCTTTTTGTAGTGAATCTAAGCACCATTATTGGTGTAAGATGGTCAGTAGTTAAGTCATTCACAAATGTAAATTTAATTATGCTATAAATTATAGGAGCCAGAAAATTAATTCTTCTTAGTTGCTTATGACAAATTGGTAAATACACACATAGAGTTGATAAACCTGTAAACTATATGTATTCAGTCAGATAAATAGATCCACACCTAATAGTAGCATTTAAGAGTTAGTATCAAATACACAAACAAACTGGGTGGTGGATAAATAAAGAGTTCCAAATTTATCTCAAAATATATATTAGCTTTTTCACCCGTCACCTCATCTCTATCAACTATATATGTAGTTCTAGAGACTTAATTTGATCTCTCATTTTAATTTAACGATGATTAAAGAGAGGGGTCGCATTAAATGAGGATAGTTGTGATTGTTTGAGAGAAAAAAATATATGAAGAAATTAAATGAGAGGGATGAGGATACCAGGATTGAGTTGTGCTAGTGATTGTGATGCACTAAGGTAGCACGTGTTGTTCCTGTGAACTGTTGCATGTTCATCTCATGTAGCTCTCTCAACGGCTTGGCAAGCACAACAAGTTCGTAGATGAGTAGCATATCAACGAAGCTATCGTCACAACAGAGCAACTGCATTGGCCAGTCAGCACCCACATTGAGACACAAAGACACCTCAATCTGACGAGATCGCTTCCTAGCGTCTCAATTCCATCACAACTCCTACACATCGGGCGTGCCTGATTCCCGGCTAGGAAGAACGGGGCTAGTAGGAGCCTGGCAAAAGTTTGACGAAGGAGAACATGCATGAAGATGGCGCATGGCGGGGATATACCTATATGATAAGGGATCAAGCTGGATTGCACAAAATCATTGTCTCACTGGAGTCACCTTTCAGATAGCTGGATGAGGTTGTGGGGTATGCAATGGGGAGAGATAGTGCTTAGTTCTTCGACTCCGCATGCGACCGCTAAGCGTCGCCGTCGGCTGGTCGTCCTCCTCGTCCTCTGATATGAGGACACACGGCTGGTTGGTGGCGGCGATAGGAGTTTTATGGAGAAAAGGAGCAGTGTCGGGAGAGAGGCGTTGTCATCGCAGTAGTGCGACATGATATTTGGCAGGCTGGTTACGTACAGAATGTCTCTCAACGTGCGATGGTGATTACCCTTCTCAGGTTGCTCGTAGAGGCACATCGCATGAGAAAAATTGAATCGGAAACGAAGCGAGTTCGCAGGCGGACGCGCGCTTGAATCAGATGCGTGCGGCAAGCGACAGTGCAAAAGCTAAAGCCAACGTGAACGACAAGGGCAAAGGGCAAGCTGAGGAGTCAGACGAGGACATATGAAGAAATCACGTGGTTTCCTTCACATCGCTCGATCTGAGCGTGACTCGGATGACGGACCAAGAGAAGGTGAATACAAAATCATCTTTATTTTTTAAATAAATAAAGAAAAAGTATATATTTTCAGTGTCGGTATGTCTGATGGGACAATAAAAACACTACGAATTTTTTAAGTAGGTAAAGATGAAGATAAA
The DNA here is from genome assembly GCA_008326285.1 of Oryza officinalis. Classification (NCBI taxonomy): domain Eukaryota; kingdom Viridiplantae; phylum Streptophyta; class Magnoliopsida; order Poales; family Poaceae; genus Oryza; species Oryza officinalis. The sequence goes on from BDMV01000007.1 coordinate 10,821,565, forward strand.
AATTTATAGTGAGAGAAAGAGAGAGAAAAAATAAAGCCAACCTGATAGTTAATCTATTAGGCTATGTTCTTTCCTCTTCTTTCCCAATTCATCTCTCTTGTTTTTCACACACACACTTTTCAAATTAGTAAACAATACTGTTTTGCAAAAGTTTTCTAGAAAGTTTCTCGAAAAAATCATATTAATCTATTTTTTTAAAAAAATAGCTAATACTTAATTAATCATGCGCTAATAAGATATCTCGTTTTTCGTGTGGAGGGAATTAGTTTCCAACACAAGGAAACAAACACAACCTTATACATGTTAGTTATAATATAAGCTAATAGCTAGGGGTGAAAACGAATTGGATAATATCCGATCCGTCCGCAATGAGGATATAGTATTGTTTTTAGAAATCTGATGATATGGATGCAGATTTGAATGTGGATATGGTATCTTCAAAATCCGGCGGATGCGGATTATCTGACCTTTCTATCAGATTATCCGATCAGCCGCTTGCCGGATAATTCGAAATTATTAACCCATGTAACCACTCTGTATGTTACATATAACATGAGGCCGGTCCATCCAACGTCCTAATTTATCAATTAACCTAGACTCCTTAGTTTGAAGCTTTCATCCTTTCATCTAACAGTTCGTAGGTACGGTTTTATATTATGGACATCATATATTTATGTTGTTTAGCACCTAAGTATATAATTATTTCGATGGATTATTTATTGACTATTTTATTGTTGCCCCATGCATTGCTAATTCGAATGCTGTATTGATTGCATCTACACGTAACATCCGACAAATTTAATCCGTTTTCGAACCGAGTCCGCACCAACTCCACACCATTTCCAACATTCGAAATAATTCACTCTGCATCCGCCCCATTCCGAATCCAGTTAAAAATATGATTTAGGATATGGTATGACCATTATTCATCAGAATGCGCTTTGTTTTCATCCCTACTAATAGCTAATAGTTAGCTATACTATTAAACTTATTATACTTGCTCTGATAACGCGAGTCTCCGTCGCGATTAGAACGCTGAGGTGGCAAGGATTAAAAATACCGTGGTCAGGCGGGCCAGCTACGGTCGATGACGTGTGGGCCCTGGGAGCGGCGGGGCCCAGGTGGGTGTGGGTGTGTGGATTGCGGTGGTTAGGGTGGGTCCCGCATCTGCGGTGTGTTTCGCTGTGGGTCGCGTCACCGCGGAACGGAACGGATCAGCGGAGTCTCGTGGTGTACCCGTTCCGTTTTGCTGGTTTGGGTGTGTGGTAGTTAATTAGGGAGTGCTTAGCTTGGGAGATTATTACAACCTTAATCATGCCGTTTTCGTTATCTCACATCTGACAAGTGGTGTGTAAGATGTTGTTTAAAATGGGGTGGTTGGGTTGACCTCAATCGTTGGCTATTTTATCATAATTCAAGATACGCACGATTCATCTGTTGAAATAGCAAATAAAAAAAACCCAGCTAACTAAGATAGTAGACCATGTTGTTACTTAAAATGATGATGATAATTATTCGGTTTACTCATTGTTTGTGAACCTTCATTAACACAGCCTAGCATTTGGGAGATTTACCCAGCCTAGCAATGCCTAGAGTTTGAGTTTTGCATATGTTTTAAATCTCGTGTTTTCAAATCAAGTATTCTTTAGATCGATCCGAATTTAGACATGCAAACACATAACATAATAAGTGGTGTTTGCATGTAGTGACGAAGCATCCAATATAGCAGGTGATCAAGCTAGCCACCAAAGAGAACGCCTACACTACGTCGCAAGGCCGCCTCTGTTAGGTATGCCACCGATACAATCTATATTGTTGTCGAGAGAAAGACAAATTAAAGGACGTTTGATTGTCTTTAAGTTTATAACTATGTTGATGGGTCATTAATTGCTATGATTGGTGCCTTAGTGGGTCGACAAGTGGCATCAGTGAACAAAACCGACGCGTAAACGCTCAACGTCCTTGCCCCTAGCCGCCCAACGCCTCAACCCTAGCATCGATGCAGTTTTACGCCACCACCTATCCTATTCATTGCTCATCGTAACCACTCACTTGTCTTATCTACCTGTCGCCTAAATGACCGTTGTCCGTCTCATTTGACCTACATATATATATTTTTTGACACGGTCCATCATGGTTTGCATGTACTCCCTACCTTTTTCAAAGGTTATTGAAACAATACATTACTGTTTTTCAAATTACATGTAATACAAGATATAAAAATTAAATAAACAAAAATAGTAAAGCAAACATTATTTTTGGAGAGTATATCTCGACAAACATACATGCACATACTACACTAATACTATAATACACACGCGTACGTATCTTCTACGCCCATTTGAACACCGTCGGCTTCGTCAAACCACTTAACCACATAACTTTATTGAACAATGAATGTTCAATAAAAATTATATGATACGAGACCATCATGCATAGGTCCTTTTTCTCACACCATACACCAAGCAAATTAACGTAATCACACAGGTGAGAGGTCGCCGCTCCTCGCAAGGACAAAACACGACTCCAATCTCATTTAATTTAATTATTTTAGTTATTTATTACGATTTCCAGAATCAGAATAGCCAACGAAATGCTAACTAACTGAATTTCCACGTGGCTGGTCAAAATGAATCACCCCCTCCCCTTCCCTCCTCCGCGCCTCCGCGCGGTAACCTCACCGGTGGGCCCCACCTCCCGCCCCCACAAACAACCGGCCGCTCCTCCTCCTGGCCGCGACCCACGCCCAAACTCTCTCTCACACACGCACGCACGTCGCGAGGTCGCCGAGCTGAGCAAGCGAGGACTTGGAGAGGGAGAGGGAGGGAGAAGCGGTGGTGGTGGTGGTGGTGGTGGAGGTGGAGGCGAGGTCACCGGCGGCGCTGCTGCTCCCTGACGGCGGGGGAAGGCGAGGCGAGGAGGGGGAAGGGGAGGCGTTGAGCGCGGAGGGAGGGGTCCGGAGGCTAGGCACCACGGCGGCGGCGGCGGAGGATAACGGAGGGGGAGGGGGAGGGGACGCCGGGGCGGCGGCGAGGCGGCGGTGGGATCTGCCCGGCAAGGCGGCCGACAGCACGTAATGTCGATGGCTTTTAGCTAGTTTTGGCCCTTTTTTTTGCGAGGTTTTCGGGGGGCTAATGGTGTGTTGGCGTGTGGTTGTCGGTGGATCTGGGTGGCTCTTTGGTCGATTCCGGTGGAGTTCTGGGGAAATTTTCTCGAGTTTTTGGTGGGATTTTTTGGATTGGTTTGGGATGACTAGGGTTTCGCTTGCGGGGGGAAAAGCAAATGGTAGTCGAATGGTTCCTAGTGGTTTGCTATAGCTCAATGTCTGTGTTTCCATTTTTATTGCCGCAAATGGTCGTTGTTCTAATCGCATTTTCGGTTTAGTCAATGCCATGGGCGTGTTAATAGTTTCACTGCAAGGACTAGTGCGGTTTCGCGGACGCGTTCGTGCGGATCTTCAATAATTCGAGCGATTTGGGCTCTGGCTGGCCATTTCATCAGTTGTTTTTTGCGAAAGGATATCAAATTGGCATGCTGTAGTCGCGCTGTTTTTTTTTTGAATGCTTCTATTGGACGTGGCGTTGAACTTGTCGAGGGGAAATTATATTCTCGCGTGACGTGTTGCGAAGCATTTTAAAAGAGTTGCTATTTCGAAGCTATTTGTTTGGATAAATTTGTGATTTTGTCTTAGTGGCCAAGGTGTTAGGACTGCACCACTTAAATTTTATATTGCTCCCTTGGGGATGTTGCGGGCTTAATGATTCAAAGTTAACTAATTCTTTTGGCTAGTGGTATTTATAATCAGAAATTATTCCTCAGGATTGTGGAATCGATATTGATTCTTCAAAATATAGTTTCGCAAATTGTTACATGAATTGAAGTAGAATTTATGTGAGTAATTTGGAGTTCTGGCTATGATAGCACTTGCTTAAATTACTACAAGGATTTACTTGTTGATATAAGGTGAACAAAAAATAAGTATGGTGCACTGATTATTCTAGAACAATGTAGTACAATTGGAGTTTGAAATGATTAAGAGACATCACCAAATGTACTGATAATACTTCAAGTTTACACTAAGCTCTTGGTTAAAACTTACAAATAAATGCATAATCATTGTGATATTTGTCGTTTTAGGAAGCTTCGACAGCCCCCCTCCTTTTTTTTGTGATGGCTCTACATGCACACACCTGTTTCGTTAGCATTTTAGCATATGTGGAATTCTTCTGCTTGTCTTTAGTCATAGTTGCTTGCATGTCATTGATAATTCATATTCATATGATTGGGTAGTTATCCTTTTTTATTTTAAGATAGTGCAATATAAAATACTACGTTAGCTTATTGTTTGACTCTTTAATAAGTAATAATTCTGTTGTTTTTGCTGGTCTATTGTGAGGGGCTTCAAGGCTCCAGCTATGCAGTCATGCATGTATTTATACCTTTTAATTTTTTTTGCAGTCCAAGTGGCAAAGGGGTTGTAGAAATGTCCACGGATGACGAATCAGATTGTATGGTTATATGTCCCCCAAATGGGAAAGCTGATCATACAGAAGTTATGAGTGGCCGGCATGATGAAGATTCTCCAAGAGGGCAAGAAATCCCTTCTACTATAGACTCGCATATGAATGGGAATGTCCAGGATGGAGTGCCTACAGATCAAGATGTGCCGAATCTGATTGATCAGCAGAAGTCTTCTCTTCCCAGTTCACCAATAAACCATGGTATAGCTGAACAGGAAGAGTCAAACCACACTATTCCTCAGCCATTCACTCCTGCAATCGAAAGGGAGGATTCTGGAGAAGGAGATTGTACTCCAGTGCCTCATCCCACCTGCAACGGCGAAAAACACACTGATAAAAGTAGCACCTCGCTAGCAAGTATGGCGAAGAAGGTCTGACATACTCTATTTCACATTGTATGATATATGTTTCATCTCCATTTTTGTTGGAAAATCTCCTGGATACTATTGATTTTTGCAATAAATGTCATGATGCATCATTGTGTTGGTATTATCTCAGTAAATTTCTATATTCTTTTAGCTTTAGCCTTCAGGTATGGGTCATCTTTCACTTGAAATGGTTCAACATATGCTTCAATTTGGAAATTGGGATGACATTTGGAAGATCCTATACAGTTATCTAAATAAGCCACGATTTTGTTGCATCAAACTGAACCCCTATGGACACAAGAAATTTTTTGTTCAGATAGTTTCTTTTCTGTTTACTTGAGTATGCCTGTGACTGCAGTTCTGCTTGGCTGGCATAAACTGTAGTAAGCTCTTTTGAGATGAAATAATTCAGTTCTATTGACATTATTTTCCATGGTTATGGATTGCAGAGTCCATCAGCGACACCCAGGAAGCCTCTGCAAGCTGACAGTACTTCCCATAGTCACGAAGACGATTCATATTCTGTTACTTCGTATCCTTTCAGATATTGACTTGATTTCTCTTGTGTGCCTTATTCTTCACATCCACACCTACACTATTCATAAATAGCTACAATTGGGATATAACTGCATGCTTTGAACATTTTGTTCCTTGAACTACTAAAACACGACAAATTTATCTGCATAACTTTTTCTTTATATGTCTTCAACTCTTCATAACTGGTGGAACCGTGGAAATATACTATGTTCTCTTCATTTCTATTGGGCTTTCCTGAGGTTCATTCATACAGAACTGTAACTTCAGCAAGGACTGGAAAAACTAAGAAGACAACAGTTCCTGTTGCACCTACTTTTATATGTGGTAATCGTCTTGAGAAGAGGGGAGAGGTACGTATTTAATTTCATCATACCGTAGAGACATGGCTTTGTAAGTTAAAGGGGATAGCCTTGTAATAATTATTCTAGTACTGTTCAGTTTTACACAAAATTGGAAGAAAAGCGCAAGGCCTTGGAAGAGGAGAAACTAGAAGCTGAGGCAAGAAAAAAGGTAGGTTTTGTTTCTCTTGTTATTTGATTCCTGTAGAGCCATTGTGATAGTGGCATGTAGAGTAACACAATTATTCAAGCTTGGTTATTCCTAAATAATGAAAATCTGTAATACTCCTTTGTGATGTTGTGTCCAAATTGTGCTTTGCTTCAGACAATTTTACCTCCTCATGAATCATGTCTTATCTTTTGAAATTTTGTTATTTGAAATTAAAAAATCTACAGTTCAAATGTTTAATTCACACCATTCTATCTAGTTTCACTTTTATGTAAATGGAATCTCAAAGCCTTTTTCGGACTTTGAATTTTTTTTTTTGGAATAACTGGAAATGCTTTCAGTAAACCATCCCAATTTGGTAGTCTAGTAAATGATTCCCAACTATCATTGGCTTTCAATCACCATTAGTGTGGATCTTGAGACTGCTGTCAGATGACACAACAATCATGCTGAAAATTCTAGTCTGCCATTGTGATATGGAGCTGTTTAGCAGTTCAATTGATTCTTTTTTTTTTAACATATAAGCACACATACCAGATTTTGCTCTTGTTCAGCAAATCAGTTTGCTTTTAATCATGAAATATCCATCCTGATTTGATTTGGAAAAACTAATGGTCAGAAATATCAGTTAGTGTAACCTGACTTGTGGAGGAAACAAGTGTTATATGTAGGTATCATCCCCTTACATGACACTGACAGCTGACGGTTTTTTTCTCTCAAATAGGCAGCCCTAATGATATTCCTTGTCATGATCAGGGCAGCCCTACAGAGTATTTGACACTGATTATGGCCTCTGACCTGTCATTAGACACCACATGTATGATTTGGATTCACTGAATGGTTTGTGCTATCTGTTGTTACTGATGACTGTTAATATTATGTTGCTTCTTCTGCGCTGTTAGAAATTTATGACATGGCAGTTGGCATAGACAAGTTGGATCTATTGATTAATTTAACTTTGCATTATCAGGGTCATTTTCCCTTTTGCTAATATTGTTGCCATACCTTCTGACTGTCCCAAGTATCAACTTTTATAGGAAGAGCAAGAAGAAGCTCTGAAACAACTAAGGAAGAACCTGGTTATTAGAGCAAAACCCATGCCGAGCTTCTATCAAGAGGGTCCCCCACCTAAGGTTGAACTTAAGAAGGTGATGAACTGTTCTCCTGCTATATCTTGAGCTAAAATGGTTGTTTCTGTTTTTCGATGTATACTCTTTATTGTTTATGCTGTTGAATGTAATTTTAATTCAAGTGGTAATATCTCAGCCTGTCACTGTTCGTAGTTTTTCCCCATTTAATTGAACTGATTGCGTATCTGTAAAAACTCACTCAACTACAGGCTTGTTCCTATTGTTATCTACATTACTACATTAAATTGGGAACACCCTGAATGAACAAGAAGAGCATGAGAGATGTCCTGGGCTCTTACATTTCTTTAAAAATAGCTAATGTAAATGCATTATTTATGTTTCCTGCATAATAACAATGTAAGTGCATAGTGTGGTCTGAAGCATTGGTATGCAAGCTGCTGGTTCAACTGGTGTTAGCACGGATGCACCATTAACTTGCCAGCCTTTATAGGAGTATGTGCTAAGGTATTCACTTTGCCTCTTATTATAGGTGCCTCCAACTCGTGCCAAATCACCAAAATTGACACGGAGAAAGAGCTGCAGCGATACCCCTCATACACCAGAGGGTAAAAATGGAAGTGCAGCTTGCTGCCGGTTACACCGTCACAGTATTGGGAACTCCAAAGAAGTTAACAGCAGGACCCAATGTTCTCCAAAGAGCGCTCCAAAGACTGGAGTAGCCGCGAAACCCAGAACGACCAAGGGCATCATGAAGAATGTGGGAAAGCCAGGTGCTGCGAATGTTGCTGTACAAACCTAACTCATGATCCATTCCCATTCCCGTGCAATTTTTCGATTTAATTTATACCTCACATCACCGATGATGGCATCATGTCCCGACAGTAGTGTGTTTGTTGCTGGATTATTTTTTGCATTCTCCTTGTAAGAACCTTGGTACAGAGACCATGTGGTATTCCGTGTTGTAAATTTGTCGAGGTTTTGTAAGGGGGTAACGGAGTCAGTGCTGTAAGAACTAATCTGGCAGCCGATAGGCTGTTGGTATGACATTGTTGTTGATGTATGGCGGCGTTCGCTGATCCTATGGTATTGTATTTAAGCATCAACTTGTTATTGTTGATATTGTTGCAAAATCTGTGAAGAATGCCTAAATATTTGAATTTGGGATCGAGCTTCCTTTTAGCCAAAATTCTGGGAAAAAAGAAGAGAGGGGGACTGAAATGGCAAATACCTCCCTCATGCATATGTACTTTCTCTGAATTCTGCGGTTGCCATTTGGTTCAACCCCATTATTACATCGAAGCACAAAACTTTGAAATGTTGGATGCACACTTTTTTCTTTGCATCCAAAAGGAATTGTCAAAAGACTTAAGGTCCACATTTGTACGATTCGGTTGATATGATCTGAGTCGTGTGCAGAATTGACTCTGCAAAATCTTTCTTGCAGTGAGCCAACTGAGGAAGCCATGCGAAAGGCAAGCAATGCATGCACGCCACCGACCGGCTATATATATCGGCATGTGCATATGGTTAGTGTCATGACTCATGAGCAGTTGTCAACATGTCAGGCGCTTCTAGTACAGCGACCTGACGAAGCAAAAAAAAGTTGGAAAGCGGCAAAACACACTTTTGAGTCATCAAGAATGTCTTTAAAGCCATTGGTTGGCTCAATCTTTCCAAGGAGACTTCTGAGCCATTTCTGAAACAACTTATTTGAAATCAAGGAACATTTTTTTTTTGAAAAAAAACGTTTGTAAAAGCCCCGAGCCCAGGGAAGAACTGAACTAAACATACATCTCTCGCAGAGCGACGGAGCTCAGGGTTCACAGTTTGGGAATGCAACAATCGTTTTAGAGGTAGCAAAACTTCTAAATTTCGCCAATTGAATTATTCTCTTTTTTAGTTTGAACAAAGTTTACTGTTTCTTAAAAAAAAATTTCTAGAAAATCATCGTATAGAAACCCCGGTACATCAGAAAATTCGAGAAATTAAGGTGGTAGTTGAATGGCATTGACGGATAATTTTGTTACAAATCTATGGGTATATTTGAAAGGCGATTGAAGTTGAAGTTATAAAACGACTATAATGCTACTCCACACTACTAGTTTTTTTTTCCAAAACGATCCAGCCTACTCTATTTTTTTTTGGAGCTGATCGATTGGTTGGACTCTGGCTCCACGTAAAATGGATCTAGAGCTAGAACTATACCATACTACTGGCCCTAAGTCCGATATCATTAGAGATCGAGAAAAAATATGCTTGTATGAACAAATATCCTTTAGAAAATTTCAAAAATTTTGATCCGAAATTGTGAATGTTTGGATGGTTTACTAACCATTTTTCTTGGCAAATGTGTCTAATTAGGCCTCTAACTAAAAATCCACCGTGATCCGCGTGGTTACTTGAATTCTATGCTCCCGATTTCTGACAACTCGGACAACACGCAGCTGACCTTTGAGAAAGGCTATTGTGATCGAGTTAGGCCCGTGCCATGACGGGTGGTTATCCGATCCTCCAAGTTTTGATTGATTCAGTTGGTGGCCTGCAGGCCAATGGTTAATTAGGCTCTGGTTTGACATTTCTGATAGCAGCGGCACACATTTTCTTCCATCGGTTTTTCCTTTTGCCACGCGTACGTGCATGCTGCCGGTTAAAAGCACATTTTGCTTCCGTGTTTAGGGTTCCTTTTGTCTAATAATAAAGAATGGTCTCACGTGCACCGGCTCAATCTTTTACATTAATCATTTTACAATTCACTGAGCAGGGTGAATTTTTCAATAAAAAATGTTTAACAACAACTATGAATTTTACAACAAGGACATGAAGAGTGATTTAAACAGTTATTGTCTATGTAATCTTTTCACGTTATATTCTAGACGATATATAGATAACTCATATGTTTATAGTAAGCTAATGATTTAGTTCTATAGTTAGCATATCAAATGTATATAGTATTAAGATGTCTATTAGATCGTGTGTTAATCAAATAGGTGTCATTCTTTTCTCTCCTATCTTTCTCTTGCTTTCACATTATAAATAATCCAATATGACATTTATCATAGACAGTGACATAACACCATTGTTCATGGCCTAATTTCATAGAAAATAGTTCAACATGTATAGAATTGTAGCATCTAGAGGATAGTAAAATAACTTGGTAACGTAGCGGATGTTTTACTTATCAATTCTCTTTTAAAATTCTATAATAATCAACGGATTGATGGGCTGATATATAGTGTTGGAGCCAAGAATTTTGTAAATTCATGACGGACCTTACAACCCAAATTAGCTAAGACTATGTTACAAATATGTAGCTCTGCTCAATACTTGGTGTTTCTAGCAGAGGATGTCACTCCGTGATAGCGGAGCCATGTTCAACCTATGGGTTCAACTTATCTCACATTTTATTTACAAATAGGTACTATATACCATTGATATTTGAATCAAAATCTATGAAATTTTGAAGTTTATTGAGGAGTTGACCCCCTTGCAGGGTTTTGGTTTTAGCTTCATTATTATCGCTCAAACCTCAATGACATAAGGGCATGAACTCTTGGAGGCAATCCATTCTGCCCAAAAGGTGAATCCGCCCCTAACGGATGATCATCGAATCTAACTAGTGTTATCTTAGAGATTCTAAGGATATGGAGCTAGAACCTAGAAATAGAGTACCTATTGAGGAATATGCGCTTAGCTTCAACTTTCTAACAACATATATATACATACATGCATCTAAAAGTTGACAAAACCCTAATTAACCATTCACTGTTGCTAAATGAGATCGTGCACACAACATTCTCCTCTTTTTGACATATCAGCAGAGAAAAGGTCACCAGCGCACCCATGCATTTCCATGTTGCTTCCCCTGGAAAAATGCATGCACGTAACGTACGGCAATCTGAAAACGACATTACTGATCACTGATGAGTCGCACACCTTGGTCGCTTCTGTGGATTGATGATATCCATTGACAACCTCCTTATCTTGGTCGTCTCCCTCTCCCCTTTGCGACAAATTATTAACGTTGTTTCCAGGTCAAGTTCCAACCCAAAACGTCTCTCTCCATACTTCACAAGTGCAAGCTCTGTGCACACAACTGACGGGTGGACCCATGATTTTAAGTTTCTTTTTCAAACACGTATGTAATATCTATACTATTTTTTTAAAAAATATAGTGGTGGTGACAGTAAATCTATCACTCATCACTCCATCCACAATAGTTTTGTAAATTACCTCTCAATTTTATTTTTTAATATTAAAAATCAATCAAATTTGAATGGATAGCCATATATATAGTTAAATTAAGATGAATATTCTGTATAGCAAAATAATAGGTAACGCATTTCATGAAAAATATATTTTTGTTATTTTAGGTAATATTATAATATATTTTATTATTTGTAACAAAACAAAGGCATTCAGCTTGTATTAGTCGGGATTTGAAGGTTGAGAATTTAAAATGTGAAAGGGTAAAAAAGATACTGAATTGGACCATCAAACTTGTGGGAATTAGGCCATCAAACAAGAAAGGAGGGAGCCAGGGTAAAGAAAATAGATTTATTTGCTTCTTAAGTTAAATACATCCTTTTATAAACACATACTAGATAGTACATATACCTTTTTTTTTAAAAAAAAAGTCCAAATAACCCCTTAAACTTTGGATGGAAGTCCGTCTAGCACCTTGAGCTTTGAAACTGGACATTCAACCCTTAAACTTTATAATACCGTTTATATAATCCCCTAAAATGGTTTTGCATAGTGGTTTTTATTTAATCTGTATATAAGTTAGATGATTTTGATCACATGACATACACATTGAACATATATATTAAAATTCTGACTTAACTCTTTTTTTTACTCCTTACAAACAGGTACAAATATAATAATAGTATGATATAACTGTACAAGGATAAATTGATAACTTACAACCGATGATATGCAAATATGTTATATTAGTTATTCAAAGTTGTTCGGTTAAACTTTCAAAATATGCAAAACCACCATCCAAAATCACCTTGAAGGTAATATGAATGGTATGGCAAAGTTTAGGAGGTTGGATGAAAGTTCAGAGTGCTAGACGAACTTTCATCCAAATTTTAGGAGGATATTTAGACTTTTTTTTAAAAAAAAACTTAGCTATACATATGAATATCCTAAATTGAATTGGGTCCACCCCTGCTGACTCTATGTCCATGCATGCATCCCTGCGTGTATAAATACACGCAGAGAGTGCAAGAACCTACTGCAGATTGGGCATCTCGAACTATCCAACCACAAATCGATCGATCGACGATGAGGTTTGTAACAATAGTGGCAGCTGTTGCTGCGGTGATTCTTCTCTTCTTCCTCAGCTCCGGTGGGGTGGCGGCGGCACGGCCGATAGCGAGCGCGGAGAAGACGACGACGATGGCAAAGGGGGATATTGGTGGTGCAATGATGGAGTCGTGGACGATGGCCGAGAGCTCATCACAGCCGTCCGGCTGCACCAACGGGAATGGCACCGGCGGCTACTGCCGCCCTCCTGTTCCTGCCGGCCACTAATTAGTTAAGTTGCCGTCAATAACCATCATATGCTTGGGTAATTACATGCAACCATGTAAGGTTTATCGATCACAAATTTGATCATGCATATATATAGCTAAGATTTAGCTGAAGCTTGATTCCTATATTCCTGTAGAAACAGGATGGAAAAAAATGTATGAGCATGATGTCAATTCTTGATACCACGCCTCGAAATTTGTGACCCCACAATTAAACATGATATATTTATATGATATTGAAAATATTTGCCATCCGGTACCACCACCGGTAATAAGTATTTGATGTAGTGGAGTATATGAGTTGTTCAAAATTTTCGTTGTATGATCGTCTGCACATGCTGAGTTTTTTTTTATCTCAATGAATAATCAGCATATATTATATTAGCAGAGAGCTGCTCCAATTCAGGTTTACCTTTCCATTTTCGAAATGAAAAACGCTCCCCATCTGTTTATCAAAAGCCGGCTAAAAACCGATGACTTTCAATCAACACATATGTAAACCAGCTAAAATCAATCGCAAACCGACAACCGACGATTTCATCAAAACTGACTATTTCATGAGAAAACCGATCGGTTCTTTTAACCCCAATCTAACTGTGCGTGGCAGTTGCAATTAGTTGTTGGATTCTTTGTGATTTGAACTACTATGATCAACGCCAGTGCTCCAACGGTAACAAAATAGTAGACTGCAGCGGAAGCACTAGTTCAAATATTGATACCCACAAATCTTACGCATGTGTAGGTGGATTTTTCACAGATGTGAATGTGGTATTGCATGTGTAGTAATTTGTGTGCACGTATGTCTGTCGTGTAATAAAAAATAATAGTATGAATGCATATATAAGGCAAATAATCGTTTACTCCGAAACTTTGATATTTGCATGATGAAATGTTTAACACCGGGGTGTATGGTAAAAAGATTTACGTTTTGCAACCCCAAGGTGCCTTAAGGCTGAGTTTGAAGGAGCATCTTGGTTTAGCTAATACCTTATTTTTCATAAGCACATCTTCCAAACTGCAAAATGATACTTTAAGTTTATTTTTTATCCATCTCATACATACCAATACAAAACAAAAAACTATAATATTTTTATTTTATCAAATCCCAACGCAATTATTACTCACTTTATCTACTCACAATGTAATTATTTTTTACTTTCACAAACTCCAATGCAATGATTACTTAAAAATAAACTTATTGGACAAATGTGAGGAGCCAAAATTTAATTTATTATGAGGAGTACACCGTTTACAAAATATCTTTTAATATAGAAATTTATTTTTAAAATTAAATAAATCTTTTTTAAGTTTGTAAGAGTTAATACTCTATTAATCATATCATATGTTAATGACTTTTTTGTTTTACATGTCACATAATAGCCTAACTGTTCTGGTCATCAAACGGACTCACCCTTAGACATCTCTCCGTAACTTAAAAGGGATTTGACCAACCAAAATCAACTAATATAGAGATTTGATCTATGTTCATCTTAGATAAACTAATCCAGCACAATATAATTGAGATAACGTGACTCTACAATAGATGGGAGAATTATTGCCATCTATGTTTGGTGAGTGAGTCCCAGCCGTATATATAGATCCAATGAATATGGCCGCTCACGTATAGTATATAGCTAGCACTAATACTCCAGCTGGGACATATATACCAGGCCCCGGGTCGCCCGGGCCTGGAGCAGTGGGGCCAAATACCCACTAAGTTCATTCTCCTCCTGCTATAAAAATTAATTTAACTTTTAGATAAGTTCTATCCTTGACCATCAATAATTTCTCAAATGCTTAATATAAAAACATTAAAAATGACATGCATAAATCTATCTTGAAACGTATAATAATATCCACAAATTTATTATATTTTATAAATTATTTTACTAATAGTCAATGTTTCGAAAGTTTAACATGATGTCATTTTAAATGTCAAATATTTATAACAAGGGGAATAGCACTAGTATTCATCGTGGTAGCAACAATGTATCCTAAACGAACAAACATGGACTTCCCTTAGCGATAACCTATCTTGGTTTTCTCATGACCCATATCGTCTAAACTTCGAAGAATATACCACAGTGCAAATCACTCTGTGTATTATCCATCTTTTTTTCTTGAGGGGCTAATATTCATACTGTTCCATAATTCCATTGGTTTGTTTGTGCTACGAATTCAAAGGTAATAAATAGTACAAAACGCCATGTTAGGACTATAACTACAACGATGATGATCAGAATATCAAATCACACTGCAGTGTGGCCTCAGTGGGAGAAAGAAAAAAGGTTCAATTTGACTTCCTCAGAAGTCAGAAAGGAAAGAATCGTGAGAGTCATTTTAAACTGTTTTAATAATTGGAAGGATCGATATCCCATTTTGCGGTTAAGGGCGAATTAGACCCAACCTATATTTGAAGGGAGTACAATTGGACTTTTCCCTGGGAGAAAAAGCAGCCACTCCTGGGCCGACGGCCCATACCTCGTCAACCCCACCACCAGGGCCCATGAGCCCATCGTCCCTCGTACTCGACCGGTCCCACCACTCCCCCTTGAAAAACAAAAAGAAAAAATTCCAGATTTCCCACCGCCGCTTCGTTCGCCGGCGATCGATGAGCGCGGCGGAGCTGTGCGACGCCCTCGCCGCCGCCGGGTTCGATGGCGACGGCCCGCTCGATCCGGACAGCCTCGAGTGGTCGTTCCTCCAGGGGGACGGCGCCCGCCGCCTGCTCGCCTGGGTCTCCTCCAGGCTCCGCCCCGCCAACGTCCTCTCCGCCACCGACCTCGCCCTGTACCACTCCCCATCGCTCAATCCCCCCCCTCCCCCCCCCCCCACCCCACGGCCCCACCCACGAAATTCTCTCTGGTCGTCGCGTGCTAGATGTTTTGGGGGGCGTTTTTGCGGAATTACGCTTGGTTGGGGCCTTGGGGGGTTGATTGGAATACGATGAGGGGGTATTGGGTGTAAATTGTTCGGAGGTTTGAGGGGTTGGATGGACTTTGGTGTGTGCTGGGATGCGAAATGGTGATGGCCAATCGGAGTTGTTTGTGAAACTTGAGGAAGAGAAGGGCTTGGATGAGAAAAGCGCACTATTGCACATGCTGAAGTTTGATGGACAAATGTGTAGTATAAACCATAGAAGTCAGAAGTTGCATGGCACTATCTAGTTAAGCTTGTAGGTGTAATTAGAGCTGGTTTACTTGTTACGATAATATGGCTCATAATGTTTTTTGTTACTAATTTTATGTATCGATTCCTCTGCTGTTGGATATCCTATGACAGTTTCTGATGATGCTTACGGCTTAAATTGGTGCTCTTATTTTTTTGGTGAACGCAGGTGTGAGCAGCTTGAACTAGAAGGGAAACTTTTGGAGGTATAGAGCCTTGAGGTTTCTTTGTTTGATAAACTTAATTAATTGGACTGTGAATTACATGTGACAGTGATTGGTTAGGTGAAAGCTATGTTGGTTAACAAAATTTACTGTTACCGTTATGATTAGGCTTGTTTTCGCTTATCGTAATGTGTTAGCTCTGTCCAGTGAGAGGCATGCTGCTAATTGAGCACCGACTTATAGGGGGAGGATTTGGATTTTGCGTTTGACAGTATTTCGGCCTTCTCAGAGACTGGAGATAACCAGGAAGACACATTTCTGACAGAAGAAAGTCTTGAACACATCCGGTATGGCATGTCTTGTCTTATACGGAAAAGCATCCGATGCTCCTCTTGTTTGGAACTGCATTTTCCTTTTACCTTCCCATTCCCATCCAGCATATCTCTTGTAAGAAACTAAGGAGGTGATTCTCTCCTTTTTCCCTTGTTTTTCCCTTGTTATAGAATCTTCCCTTTGTTTGATGAACCAACGGGGGGCTGTAGGTTTTCATCCTCTGTTATGATGTTTACAGATCACAAGTATAAATATTTATTTGGTTTAACACGTGTTATAAAATGGCTTCATTCCCTAATTTATTTGTTTTAGATGCTTACTTTGGTAAAACTTGACTCCTATATTGAGAGTGACTGACAGATGGTTCTGTCAGTTGTAGTGCTGTCCCACATGATTTGCTCCATGTCAACACCTAGTCTTGTCTTGTTAGCCTGCTGTTTTGATCTCTCCGTTAACATAGGATTTTCTGGTTATTTGTTACAGCGACTCAAAGTTTACACTCAGAGATGAAATTTCTGATTTGGAAAAGCAGCTTGCTTCTCTTGAATGGCAGCTTGATTTGCTTACAGCACAAGCTACCACCATTACTCAGGGAAAGAAGTCACGTGTATCTGCTAAAACTAGTCCTAATATACAAATTTCAAGATTAGATGAGAAACTTGCTAAGAGAAGTTTAGAGGTAAAATGTTCCTTTGTTTTATCATCCAAATAAGAGGCCAAATTACTGTATGCTACTCTTCTTTGCTGTATTTTCATGAGATAGATGGAACTGAAATATGCTTTTCATATTACACCATGATACTCATGTCTGGCTTTAGAACCTGTCACCTATTATCTAGCCTATAATTGTCGGAGCATGATAATGTTTGATAACTAACCAGACAAGTAAACTTCATGATCTAATGGCCTAAGGCTATAGCCATAGACGCTAAAAAAGGAAAGCATTCACTAGGCTGTTTGTTTTCACAGATTTATATGCATGCTGCTGTTCTGTTTTATGGCATAATCAGCACTCCATGACTAATGTGAATTAAAGTGTATGGTCCTCTCTAGCCTGTTGTTCAGTGTTGTGCACCATAAAGAAGGTTTGCTCTCTGATATTTTATTTTTCCTTTTGTTTTTGTAATTCTAGCAGATGAATTCAGTACTTGGAAAACTTTCTGCTACCACCCAGGAGTTGTCTTATTATCATTCAGAAGCTGGTATTCCTGCTATCTTTCACATGGAATTATGTAAAGATTATATTCATCTTATCAGATTGCATTACTTATATTAAAATGTGCAGAAAGCATGATAACTCCATTTTGACTTGCATGTATGCACATAGAGAAATACTGAGATAAAGATCATCATATGACTCCGATGTTTGTTTTTATTTTCTTATTATTCTTTTGAATACATTTTGTCTTCCACTCTTCCTCCTTACAGATATTGGAATTTACTTGTCATACAGTGACTTCCAGTCTTACATAATCCATAACTTTGCTTGTATCAAGGAACTAAACAGATGGTTCTCCAAGAAGTTTGAGAAGGTATTTTTCCCTTCATGGTCTTGTTATTCCATATTAACTGATTTTATGCCTAAAGGGACTAACATAGTGTTCGAACGTATCTTGATACTTGAACATGCAAAGGTGAGCTTATTTGATCCTACACAAGAATTATTAAAGTGAACTCAAGGCAATTTTCGCTTATTTTTCTATTTGATCTGATTCATATCTCATATGTTGATAAATACTATAAAAGACCATAGTATATTAATTTGTTTAACCAACATCTTTTGTTTTTATACAGTAAATTAAATGCAAAATTATGATAAATTGCCATTTTGGATGGTCTTCGTATGTAAAATAAACCAAAGTAAATTAATCTTAAATTCACAATTTAGTTATAACCTTTTATTTATCATCTGCTGAATTTTTTGGGGGTGGGGTTTGTCAAGCAGGGACCTCTCCAATTTGTGGCCAAAGAAGACGTGTCAAGAGGTAAGGATTTTATTGTTACGTAATCATCATGCATGTAGTTTCTCCATACCATACATTTCTCATTCAATACTTGTTCTCGTGTCTGCATAATATTTTTGGAGAAGGATTCTCAGCAATATATTATTTCTTATGTGAAATGTTAGAAGTTCAAATTTTGCATGGCCACATGTTATTAAACAAATGTGAACAAGTCCTGTTATTTTATTCGATAACTCAAGCTTCCTGGTAAAAGGATCATGATTAGGTAACCACATAGATTTCCTATTTTTGTGCCTGAAGAATTTGTGCTGTTTAATTTGCCATAAAAATTCTGTCTTCTTCACTGAGTAAGCTTAACTGGCTTAAATTGACCTGAACCATGGCAGGAGATATTATGCATGTCCTTAAATTGATAGTATACATAATTGTCCAACTGCTTCTCTAAAAATTTAAAAATATAAGAGTGGCACGTTCTTTCTCCCTTAGGCCTTGTTCATTTAAACCCCAAGAGGGGTATTGGAGAGGATTAGAGATGGCAACGGGGAATTCACCTTTGGGGGTCACATCCGCGTCTCCGTCCCTGCGGTGTTAAAATTTCATCGTCCCCGCCCCTGCCAACCACGATGGGGCTGCATTTTATCCACCCCTATCCCCCACGCAGGGAATTCATCCCCACAGTTGCCCCCGTCCCCGCGGATTGTAGCATGTGCTCACCTTGCTTCGTCGCAGTCGGAGCTTGTTGGGAGGGGGGAGGGGGGAAGGGGGAGGGGAGGCCGAAGACATGGTCAGCAGGGGAATCGGTGGCGCGGATGGCATGCTAGCAACGGCCAACGGAGTGCGCTGGCGGAGTGCGCCTCCGGCGTACGCTTGTGGCCGTGTCTCCTCTTCACGTGAGCGCGGCGCGAGAACGGCTGGAGACGGGACCGCACGCGAGGGGTAACGGGACTTGGGCGGCAAGGCCACACGCAAGGGGAGGCGGCGCCTTGCCCGCGCGCGTTGGGAATGAGCAGCAACGACGACGGTTGTGGGGATACCCAGTTTGAGTACAGTATCCCAACACTACCCGCGATCGTCCAGGATTTCGATCGCGCACAGATTGATAAACAGACCTGCTTGCAATACATATACCTATGTTTTTATATAAATTATTACATAAGAGTAAGCTAGAATATGTTTTAGGGGCCGACAGGCCAAAATTACTACAACACTCCCTAAAAACAAAAAAACCCATACACAAGATAAGATAAAACACTAGAGGCAACGCCTAAGAGCAGATCGACCTAGAACAAGAACTCGTCAGCACCGAAGAAATCTTCCCCTTCCTGCGCCTCCTCAGGAAAGAATTGATTGTCTGAACCACAATTTATGCAAGAGGTGAGTACCGAGGTACCCAGCAAGCCACAAATCAAATAATTTAAATATAATAAGTGCAAGGAGTACAAGGGAATAAGGTTCATCAAGGAGGGTTTATAACAAGCCTATCTTATATAGTTTTTCCCTACTTTGAGAAATATTTTATTTGCAAACAATTATAAATCGATACTTTCAAATGGTAACAATATTAAATCTCCATCATCCTTATCTTAATCATCATTATATTTTATTTATGAAATCTACTTATACCAATATGAATAGGAATCACCCAATGACATAGCTTCTTAACTGGAAGCACGGGACATTCGAATGATTTGGTTTCATCTCTGCAGAGACTGCCTAGCTTTCTCCATAAGATACCATGACCTGATCAGGGCCGAGTTAACATAGCCATTCGAGAGTCCCACTCACTACTAGTTACTGCACAATGGGGTCTAGTCCGTCATAGCAGTCGAGCAGTTGCCGGGCCCCAGGCAACGCATAGAATTGTCGTCATGCTTTCACGGATCCCATTGTTGTTAAGACATGTCAACCTGGTCCAGTGGCCCCTTCCACATGTCCACCCCTACCGCTCATAGAGCCACCCAACAGTCTTTCATATAGCGGGACAATGTACTAGGCTAAGTCTGATTACTCGGTCCTATGGATGGGCGCAAATTATACCACTTTTCATGGCATAAGGGGTTTGTCCTTATATCCGAGGAAGCAACCAAACTAGCACAGGCCCATGCACATTTCAACCACAGTAATGCATGGCCTCACACTTCACAATATCCATCTTCGCATGGAATAATCTTCCATGTCACTCTAGGCGAGTGACTTATATAAAAAAATCACACTTTATATCGCCCGATAACGCCATCACGTGACAACGGGCAAAACGAGTATATGAGTATAATGATTGGTGGTATTATCCACTAAAATAGTAATGTGATTCAGTTAAATCTATGCCTAGGTTATCAAAGGACAAGGTATAGCAATTCAAGAGTTTGGCTATAGTAACAGATTATATAATGGGCAATAACTAATGTAACATGATTATTCAAAATTAATTCATACTCCAAATAATTTTGTAAAAAGTAAATGCATAAAAATAACTAAGTGGTTCTCTAAACTTAGGCTCTCGATATGATCAAAGATTGGAACTGTGACTTGCCTTGCAGAACGTGATCTTCTGAAGCTTCAGCGTAGTCTTCTAGGTCCACGTCAGTTCCTGTGAGTACGACAGGATATTCAACGCGATCTAACGTACGCACGCAAAGAAAGAATCACAAATAAGCCTACAAGTAAAAAGTGCTACAAATAAACGACAAGTAAATATCGATATTTGGAGCCAGAATGGAGGAAATGATTGAATTGATGATTGAATAGGTTAAACGGCTATAGATCAACTTTAGAGATATGATTTGTGATATATGTGGAATATGGTGTGGTGTAGGTTTTGTGTATTATGCACTACAGAAGAAAACCGGAAGAAATTTTATTTAGAAAGTGGCTGACAGAGATGAACCTGTTGGAAACCCTATTGAATTAACAAGAACTGGTTTTACAAGGGCTCAGAACTATGGTTGGGTTGAATCAAGAGGGAACAATGCTGGCCTGGCACTGTTCGTCTTCTTCCTTGGCTGAAGACGAGAGAGAGAGGGAAGGAGGGGATGGGGCGCCGGTGCTCCGATGGGGAAACGACAGAGTTGGTGATAGCAGGTTGCGTCCCATGGAACAACACCTCCGAAGAAGGTGTTTGCCAGTGCAGAAAACGGTGGTGATGACCGAAACGTGGTAAAATTGGGCGGCGAGCTCCGGTGGCGAACATGACCAGGTGAGCGCATCAAAACGCGTTCCCGGACGAGGAGGTTCCATTTTTGTGGTTGGTTGATAGAGAGGAGATGCTGGCCATGCCGACCACGGTGGCGGCCATGGTGGCGAACAAGAGCATGATAAGAAACTCAGTTGCTTCCATAGGAAGGAGAAGAAAGGAAAATGATAAGAAACTCAGTTGCTTCCATAGGAAGGAGAAGAAAAGGATAAGCACGGTGAACTCACCGGACGACCGGGGATAGAGATCGATGGCTGCGTGAGTATAGCTGTGCGTCAAGATCGGTGCAGGGGAGGCAGTTTGGGCGGGCGTGCGCACGCGCATGGCGGCATGCGGAGTGGCGTTGGCAAGCGTGAGGCGGCACATGGTCGGCATGGGACAGGCGCGGGGCTGCGCACGCGTAGCAAGAGAGGGCACAGGTGGCGCGAGCGAGGCAGAGGGAGAATAGTAGTTGTGGAGAATATGGGTACCGAGTACCCACACGGCCTCCATATTCGACTAGAGATAGGGGGTGGACCGGATCCATATATTATGTAATAGAGTAGGACTCGGTCATAATATTGCCTTGTGTTCTATGGCATGGCCTAGAGTCTCGATTGAATACTACCGTGTAATAGATTAGGAAACTGATGTTGTATATGGCTAGGTTTTCCTCCTTGTAAATTCTGATATGTGAAACTTTGTTCCATTAATGGCGAACTCATGTCAATGATTAGTCGGGCAGAGTGTTTAAATGTGAGGAGTCATCTACTCGGGGAAATCAAAACCAACAAGAGGAGAAATACATACTTGTAAATATTTTAAAATGCTTAAATTTTCCTCAAGTACTATATTTACATCAGATACTACTCATCCTACATATTTATATTGCAGGATCCAAATCCAGATATGCATAGTAGGGATCCATGGCTATAAGCTTATCTCCTACGTTTCGGGAATGGATCAGTCAGAACATCATCGTCGGCCTGCCTTCGCCGCCGCCGACTGGTGTCTTCGTCTACACGGTTGGTTGGTCACACCACCGTTGTTGGGCGTCTACGTCTTCATTGTCGGCCTGACTTCGCCGTCGCCGACTAATGTCTCCGCCTACACGGTTGGTTGGTTACACCACCGTTGTTGGGCGTCTACGTCTTCATCGTCGGCTTGCCTTCGCGGCCGCCGACTGGTGTCTGTCGGCCTGCCTTCGCCGTCGCCGACTGGTGTCTCCGCCTACACAGTTGGCTGGTCACACCATCATTGTTGGGCGTCTACGTCTTCATCGTCGGCTTGCCTTCGCCGCCGCCGACTGGTGTCTATCGGCCTGCCTTCGCCGTCGACTGGTGTCTCTGCCTACACGGTTGGTTGGTCACACCTCCATTGTTGGGCGTCTACGTCTTCATTGTCGACCTGTCTACACTACCGCTGACTGGTGTCTCCGCCTACACGATTGGTTGGTCACACCACCGTTGTTGGGCGTCTACATCTTCATAGCCGACTTGCCTTCGCCGCCGCCGACTAGTGCCTCCGCTTATACGGTTGGTTGGTCACACCACCGTTGTTGGGTGTCTACGTCTTTATCGCCTTTTTGCCTTCGTCGCCGCCGACTGGTGTCTCCGCCTACACGGTTGGTTGGTCACACCATCGTTGTTGGGCGTCTACGTTTTCATCACCGACTTGCCTTCGTCGCCGCTAACTGGTGTCTCCGCCTACACGGTTGGTTGGTCACACCACCGTTGTTGGGTGTCTACGTTTTTATCGCCGGCTTGCCTTCGTCGTTGTCGACTGGTGTCTCCGCTACACGGTTGGTTGGTCACACCACCGTTGTTGGGCGTCTGTGTTTTCATCGCCTACACGGTTGACATGGCTGGCCTATTATGTCGCCGCTCATGGACGTCTTTGTTTTCACCATCATTCTGCCTCTTCCGTCGACGACTGTTTTTTCCGCCATCGACTGGTGGTTTTGACTTCACGACTACGTGTCTTCGACATCGTTGTTGGAACCTTGTCTTCGCCACCGGTTTGTCTCTATTGCTGTCAACTCATGTCCACGTCATCACAGCTGTGCAATTCTGTCACCATTGTGGAGCGACTTCATCTTTATTGTCTTCGGCACCAGCAAATTCTATTGCATCTACTTCACAAGCTTCGTTACTTCACCAACCACGACGTCTTCAAGAGCCTCAACATGTGGGCATGCGCCACCAAATACGACGCCATGTTAATCTACTACAACAAATGGTGTTTCAATGCTCAAGATTTCTACACAGGACATCCTCAATGCGTATCTTCACTCAAGCAATGACTACTCAATGACAAGCTATAGTTCTTGACTCTATGTTTAGTTGTTTCCCAACTAAGCATAGAGTCGGGGGGCTACACAAATACAAGACTCAAAACTCTGAGTGTTATGACAAGATGAAGCAATTAATTAACCAGTTAGCAAGTTCTACGAAATCAACTTCGGAATCATCAGCTTCGTCTTCACTCCAGAGCAGGCTTTCTACTTCAGCAACTCCAACATTTTCACCGATAACTTTGGCTCTCAGTTGATGCTACAGTCTACTCCAAGTTTTTCAAATGTCAAGTTCAAGGGAGTTTGGAATCATCAACCAATCAACTCAGATTCGACAAGTTGGTCAGCAATATCAACATCTACCTTCTCCTATGGAAGTATCTTCAACGACTACGATATCAAGTTCTACTACCATCATCATAAATCAAGAGGCGTTGCATGTCATCAATATCGCCATCTTCATCAACATCTTGCCATGTCTTTTCGGCCTGATCAATTCTGCCACCGTTGACGGACAACTTTGTCTCTACAACCAGCTGTTTCTCCTGTTGTGGATCGTCATCACCACTGGTTGCGTCTATCATAATTGGTGGCCTATTACGCCGCAACTGATTAGCATTTTCGTCTTCATCGTTCGGCTATCTCCATCATTGCCGACTGGTGGTCTCGCCGTCATTGCCGGCTTATGTCGTCGCTGCTGATGTGCGTCTTCATCTTCAACACCGACTTGCCTTGGTCGCCGCCGACTGGTATTCTCTCCTTCAAGGTTGGCCTATTACGTCGCCATTGATAGGCGTCATCGTCTTTACTGCTAGTCGCCTCGTCTGTTGTTGCCGACTGATCTTCTCGACTCCACGGCTACGCGTCTCCGTCACCGTTGTTGAGAAACTTCGTCTTCATAGCCGACCATCTCTGTTACCGCCAGTCGTCATTACTGCTGGTCATATTTGCCGTTGCCGACTGTTTTCTTCGTCTTCATGGTTGGTGGATTTCGCCATCGCCGTTAATGGGCAACTATGTCCCCACCACCAACATCTTTGTCACCTCTGATGGGCAATTTAATCTTCATATTGGTGAGCTTACTTCCATGTCGACTGCATCAGTTGCCACCAATGGATGACCTCGACTGCGACAGAAGGACAAGTAACATGCTCAGGGGCTTACTAGCTCTAGCATGAGGATCATACCTTTAATCTGGATTTATTCTGGATATATGCAACGTGAATTCATGGCCGCGAGCTTATTTCCTGCGCTCAAGGTCTGGACCAATCATTATTCCCACAAGGGTCACAAGTTGAGTTCTTGCGCCAGTCAGGATTCAATTATCAAATCTATTTTGGTACACCTCATGAGGGATAACTACTTGAAACAAAAACTTTGCTCAGATGAGATGCGCTACATCACCCGAGAGATTTGTTACTCGGGAGCTTATTAAAAGGCGTGCTATACATGTTATTTTTAAGGGTATCGGTGGGCATATTTTGGGCTTGATCCCAATATGTCTGCAACCCGTATTTTCAGGTGTGGCTTGACATGTGTCTCTAGGGACTTAAGCAAATTTGCCTTCGCAATATGTGCGTGCTCTATTGCCCGATGCCTTCAAAATCCTTTCATACAGCAGTTACACAACTTTTTAGGAGTTGGTACGATGCAATTTGAAATGTGACAAACAGTAAAGTTTTTTATAGCTGTCCTGGTAACTTTTTTATAGGTTGCAGGAGCTGTTTGGTTTTTTACAAAGCAATTGATTTTATATTATATCAATGCTAATTTGCTACCTTGGTGTGCTTTTCTGATTAAGACCAATATTATGGCTTAGGCTAATTATATTTCAGTCGTATTCTTCAAGCGGTTGGTAAATCTATTTATGGGTTTTATTAACTCGGATTTTATACCACAAATGCCATATATTTCTGAGGATGGTGAAGTTGTGTGTATCGAGGGGACTCGGACATGACTGTTTTGGCAGCATGTGCACAATGTGATGCCAGTACTCGGGGTCATTATGCACCGTGCCTTATTAATGAGGTTATGTGCTATATGATTTTTCAGGATGCTTTTGGCTTTGGCTAAGCATTTATTTATATAAGACCACTCGGATGGGTGGGATGATTAAAAGTTCTTGACTACATGCTTAGTTTGTTCAACTAAACACATAGTCGGGGGCTACGCCTAATTAGGTGCATTAGTCGATGCACCTAGGTATATTTTTTATTGAATTGTCTCAGCCCTTCACAACCTTTTGATTTGGTAAAAGTACTCGGGAGACTATGGCAAAGATGATTGAAGCACTTGGCTTTGGATTTATTTGGTTCGAAGTGAAGTTATCTCGTCGACTGTGAAGGTCTCAGGGGCTACTGTGGAGAATATGGGTACCGGGTACCCACACGGCCTCCATATTTGACTAGAGATAGGGGGTGGACCGGATCCATATATTATGTAATAGAGTAGGACTCGGTCATAATATTGTCTTGTGTTCTATGGCATGGCCTAGAGTCCCGATTGAATACTACCGTGTAATAGATTAGGAAACTGATGTCGTATATGGCTAGGTTTTCCTCCTTGTAACCCTGCTCCCCAACCTATATAAGGTGGGCAGGGAGCCCTCTAGGGGTGGGATCATAGAGAATCACAATATGATCACAGAGATATTCACAACTTGATCGTCAGATCAATAAACACCCGGCAAATACAATCCCCAAACAGGAGTAGGGTATTACCTCTCATTGAGAGGGTCTGAACCTGTCTAAATCCTTGTCTTCCGCATCCATCCACTTTTAGGTCTCGTGCGCTACCCCCTTTTATTATTGCCGAATTCCAGTTTCGACAGTAGTGGCTCAGTGGGCTGGTGTAAGAACCACCGAGAAGATTTTTAAATTGGACTTTAGTACCTGGTACGAATAGTAATTGATTGTTTTGTTGATTTTCTTTGTGATATATGAGATTTGGTTTGGAGAGGAAACCAAATGAAGTTATGTGGAAGGTGAAAAACTTAAGGGAACAAAAGAAAGATAAGAATTGGGAGGCTCCAAATTCAAAAGAACGAAGAATGACTTTAAAGATTTTTGCAAAAATTTACCCTGAAAAATCTAGTATGTTATAGCGGCGCTATGGATCGGTTCTCGGTGGACTGGGTGGAGTGGTGGAGATGGGGATGAGACAAAGGGTTGACCTTGTCTAGGGTTAGGAACTTAAATACTTGGTCATTGGGCTTTAATTTTATGGGCCAGACAAGCTATTTTTTCTGAAAAAGTCTAAACTTGGTCCCTAGGTACAGTTAACACAGGTCACCGTGGGGGGCGGGGACGGGGAATGGAGCACCATCCCCGCCCCCGCCATCCCTGATGGTGATGATTTTTGGACCATTAAATTCCCCATGGATGGTAGATAGCAACCATCCCCATCCCCTAATATGAGAATTCACCGCATGGAATCGGTGATCGGGTCCCCATTGCCATCTCTAGAGAAGATTGAGGGGGGATAATTCCACACCATAATAGATGTGGAATAAATCCCCTTCAAATCCTCCTCAATCCCTTTGTGGGAGGGATTAATCGAAGAAGGCCTTAAAAGGGTACAGGAGGGTCATTGTAAACGAAGGGTTTGATATCTTTCTTCTTCACTGGTCCATGGTTCACTTTGCTGCTATGTGCTATGCACTGTTCATATGTTTATTAATATGTAGACTTGGGTTAGGTATTCAATATAAAGTTTAACAACTTTAGGCACAGTTGAATTAGAAAGCAACCAATTTTCCGTTCATCTTTTTGCACAGGAGATTATGAAAGGTCACACCATTTTTCTGTTGAACTGAAGCGAATTAATTCCATGTAAGTATTTATTAGTCTGCGGATGTCACTGTTATACTTTTTTTTGTCTTTCTATTGCATATCATTTAGCTCATTTATTAGTTAGTTCTTCCTCAAATGGATCAACCTTTTTTTTTGACGAAAACAAATGGATCAACCTTCCAACCACCCACTTCCCAAACTTTGTTAACAACATGCTTAAGGTGGAAAACTTGTGACCTGATTACCCCTATTAAATCTGTTTTATCTCTAATTTAGCCTCCAACTGCCTCAGTCATTCAGGTGTTTTGCCATGGTGGGCAGCATCGTACGAGGTGGTCAAGCTCAAGGGCATTCATATCTATTAGCATTTAATAAGGATAATTAGGGAAAACAGTACCTAGGAAACCTAAAACAAAATCTATTTTAGAACAAAATCAACATCGTAAAAAGTCATAAAAAACGGAGGGAGTACGCACACATGGATTATCCATCTATGTTGGCATAACAATTTCCCCTCTCATTATGAGAGTTGTTCATTTATTTTTCCTACTTTGTTGTAAAGTTCATAAAAGAGTTAACATATCAATGCATAGAATTACTTAATATGCTTCAGATAGTCGCATAACATCAACTCAGATTTTTACATTTTATTTGATATTTTAAGATGCATGATTATTGTCATACTGATGTTTGCTTGTTAACAGATTCGCTAGAAGTAAAAGACAGTACATAGAAGCACAAGCAGAATATGCTAAGGAGGAGGCCATACTCTCAACACTCAGAACCCAATTGGCATCCCAGCAATCACTTGTTCATCAGGACGTCCACTCTCTAAGGTATGCAGGACATGGGTAATCACAGCCACTTTATTATTTTTTTAAAAAATATGCATTGTACTGATTACTGAAATAGCACAGCATCATTATTTTGAGCTGAAACTTTTGAGAACATGGTACTATCCCTATGGGACACCTCTAAATGAAACAGCTTGGTTGCATTGTATTATAATGACATATAATTTTTTCTAAAAGTAGATTGAATGAAAACTACCAGAAAGCGCTTCATCTTTTTATGAGAACATTTAGGTTGTATGGATTGTTTACCTAATTGTATGGTAGTACTTGAACAAACCTTTGTACATGAGATGTTTTGGGAAAAAATCACATTTCATTAATTATCTGCGATTTTTCTGGATTTGCCCATGTCATCCTCAGGAGGAAAAACTCTGAGTTTGCTGAAGAACTTAGGGATCTTTCACTTCAAGTGAAGAAATGCCTATCCGAGGTAAATTATGTTCATAAAATTTGGTTTTCAATATACCATGGACAAGCAAAAGGTTTATCTCCTCAGATGCTTCAGAGTTCTTTAATTGTATTCTGTGATACCTTGGGTCAATGTTGTATTCCTATGAAGCATACTTTATGAATATGGTGACACAGGCCCAGCAAAATAATAAAAAGAATGTACAGTTAAGCTAAAGATTTCTTAAAAAATGCAAACTACAGACGACTGACATGTTCACTGGTTTGTCTTTGGCAATTAATCTGTCATCCATTCTTCAATTTACTCTGTTCCCGCTGCTTATAGCCAATTTTTGTGTCCTTTTCATCCATATGGCTATCTTATGCATTATCTATGACATTATTTTCTTCGTGAGTGATGTAAAAAATTAATGATGTTTTTTTTCCTTAGATAACAAGCCTGTGTGCTGACCTTGCTCAACTTGAGGGTGCAAATATTTTGCAAGGTGTGATCTTCTCATGAATCATCATTTGAAAATGCTTTGCTTTGTTGCGGCAATAGAATTGTATGTTCCTTACTGTGACCTTCCAGGGGATCATAATTTGAAGGTTCTGCGTCAGGAATGCTACATAAGCCAGCAGAAAAGGGTATCTTATGAACAGTCTGTTGTTTTGGTGCAAACCAATTTCCTACATAAATAGGTGGTCACTTAGGAATTTCTTCTCATTCTTGCAGTTCATCACTTATCTGGTTAATCAACTTGCTGCTCATCAGTTTCTAAAGATAGCTTGCCAGATCGAAGGACAGGCAAAAATTTCAAGTGCCTATTCACTGCTAAAAGCAGTTGCAATGGAACTGCAGGGTTACTTATCAGTTGTTAATGGCCGCCTGGTATTGCTTGCTGATGCCATATTTTTTATCTGTGTAGTACATTTTGTTGGTTAGCTTCTTATCACTATCCACTTTGTTTACTTTCTTACAAAATATATTCTATACTTCACAAATGCATAGGACCGATATCATTTAATTGATCAAGCTGCATCTGAAATGCTTGAAGAAGGATCTGTTGATGATCGTGATACTTTTCTTCATGCTGTGAGGGATATTCTTAGTACTCACTCAGGTAAGCACACTTAGGTTGTAAATTGTATCCACATTCTGTACCAGAAGTTGAACCATTCAATCCCCTTTCAATTTTCTCAGGTGCTCAAGCAATGACTCCATCATATGTTTCAGCATATGGTTTAGTTGAGCAGATCTCAGATCTGCAAAATGAGCTCGACTATCTTCATCATGAGCTTGAAAATGTTCTTCCACGTGAACGCAAAAGATGTATTGATGAACTGTAAGTAATGCTCGCATATTGTTCCCTGAATTTTCCCCCTTGAAAAATTTAGCCATTTTCTATGCACTGTGTAGTTGAACGGTTGAACCTCCCTTACTGTGCATTATCAACAGGAGGAATGCGTTAAAATTGAACTTTGCATTGACCAACACCTATTGATAGGACGATGTTAGATCTTTGGTTCAATCACTACCCATGCTTTCTCCTTTTGCAGATGTAGGATGATCCAAACACTCGAGCAAATTCTGTCTGTACTGTTTACATATGTGCAACCAACATTGACACCATGGGTTCATTTCTTCTCATATGTCTGTACCCTCTCATACCACTTCGTAGCTTGTTCTGATGTACTTTTCTTCTGCATGATTTATCACAGCCTCTAGCACAAGCGCTTGAAGAATTGGAAATAATCAACCAGCAAGTCTCTGCTTGTGTTAACGAAGTGACGATGGCTCGAGATAAAAAGGCCGAGGTACTTTTCATCTGTCACTTCCTCACATTGGTAGTGTTCAACAGCTTTAGGTAGTAGAGGAAAATGCATGGAGGGTCATTAAACTTAGATGTGTCATATAGGTCACTCTATTTTCAAAATACACATTTGGATCACTAATGTGAGGTAAATGAGTCATTTATCCATCGAACTATCCACGCGAGCGTACTTTGTACACATGGCATGCCACGTAGGATTAAAAAAAATTACATCTGATATGTACAAAACCTCCTATGGATTAAATCGACTCATACCAGTCCCTACAAATGAATAGGATTTCACTGATTACATGAATCGACTCATACCACGTAGGATTTTCACATTCATTAATTTTTTTTGGAATTGGTACGAGTCTATTTAATCACAATGCATAGGGGATTTTCTGCATATTTCCAAATGCAATTTTTTTAATCCTACGTGGTATGCCATGTATACGAGGTACGCCCACATGGATTGTTAGATGGGAAATGACTCATTCAACTCTCATATTAGTGACTCAAATGTGTATTTTAAAAGTAGAATGATATATATAACACACCTAAACAAGTTTAATGACCCTTCATGCATTTTACTCTGAGATAGTATCTTCTGCATGTGGATTGAGAAGTGATGCTCCTCAACTGTTTTCATCACCTCAAATTTACAAATGGTTTGCAGATGTTACAACAACCTTCACGCAATGTGCAGCAGGAAAGACGAGTATTTGTCGATTTCTTCTGCCACCCAGGACGGCTTGAGAATCAAGTCAGAGAGATGAGTTCCCATGTTAGAGCACTCCAAGAGTGATCTTCGATTTTGCTGTGAAGAAGGGAGCAACAAATAATTCTTTTGATTCTTAAAAGAAATCAGCATCACGCATCCTGTCTTCTGTTGGCCAGGCCAGGAAATTTGGCAGAACGCAGGTTTCTTGCAGTTGTATATCCTCAACATCACAAAAACATAATATCGTATAGATTTTCTTCTATATCATCCATAAAAATATACGCAGCATAGTGCTTCAAGAATAGCTGAATAAGAAATGAAACAGTTGTATATAATCACAGTTCTCAAAACTCTGTTCGTTAGAACTTTTGTGGTAACTAACAGTGTAGCCTTTACGCCTTAATATTGTTATTGCCATTCTGAGCATGGATTTTGTCTTACCCCATGTGACAAACTGACAATGTAGCATCTTTTCTGGCTATTCGAGTTTAAACACTTCTGTTGCAATAATAGATTGATGAAAAAAGTTCAAAAAAAAACCTACCTCCGTCCCATAGCTAAAACTACTTCAAGGTAGTGATTGAAAAACATATTTTAATAAACTACCTAACCCATTAGGTAGTATGATTTTTGAGGAATATAAAAAGGAAACTGAAGGAGCTGAAATTAATATTTCTCAAGCTATAACTTTCGTGTTCAAACAATCAAGGAAAATATGCACAGGAATACAAACCCAAAGGTCAATGAAACATTCTGATTATAATTTTTGCAATAAAATAGTACAAATACCTTTATCATATGAAGAAGATAGGCCTAGAAATAAAAGAAACCATAGACATCAAAGTAGAAATAACAATAATATAAGGACAAAGAAAAGGTACTTTTTAAAAAGATCAGATAATAGAGTACCTTTCTTATATAAACGAAATGTCAGAAGGTATAACCCAAAGAAAACTTATGATAGAACATGCAGATGTTTCATATGTAATTCATCAGATCATTTAAGTAGAACTTGCCCAAATAAAAATCAAAAGAGATATTCTAGTAAATATGAAGAACAAGAAAAAGTCTTAATTATAGATAGCGTAAATGAAAATATATTAGTATGTGATGATGAAATAAAAGATGACGAATCAATATATTCTATCATAGAAACAGACGAAATTGAAAACACCAATGAAGAGTATGAATCAACCGACAAAGAGTTAGATTTAATTGACGAACTAGCAGGGTTAAAAATTGAAATGATGGATCAATTAAACTGTGAACATGATTGGATTAGAGAGAAAGGATACTATAATATTAATTGTGCTTTTTGCATCTATTACCCAAGTCAAGACAATAGAGTAACATGTAGTATATGCCTAAAACAAGCTTGTGCTGAATATATAAAAGCAAATAAACGAAAATGGAAAAAAGAGATAGAATTAGAATCAGATGAAAGCATATTATCTAGTAGAGTACGAGTGTTAGAAAATAGAATAAATAAACTAGAAGTAGAATTAGAGAACCTAAAAATTAACTGTGATATTAAGGCATTACCAGAAAATAAGGACATACAAAACACCAAATTTAATACTGCTAAAATAATTCAGCTGAGAGATGCCATAACTAATTTTGGAAATAAATATATAGTAAAATTGCCTTTCAAAGAAATTTTGGGAATAAGAACACCGGTAAAAGTAAAATTATCACCAAAGTATCCTATAAAATATTAGCACTAGTAGACACGGGGTGTACAAAAAATATTATTCATGATAAGTACTTCATAAAATGTCTAGAAATAGTTCATACGATTGGTGATAATAAGGCAGAAGTCTCTACAGACATGTCCGGAATAAAGAAAATTCATAATCAGTTAGCTTATAATGTTGAAGTATACATTAATGGAACTAAATATATAATAGATGAAATTACAATAAGAAACTTATCCATGATAAATGATGACATGATAATTGGCCTAAGGTTTTTACAACAATCGGTACAAACCACAGTAATACATGAGCAAGGAATTACTTTTATCCCATATCAAAATAATATTTCATATATCTCAGAGGTACGAAAGCGTGGTGGAACCTCCTCCCCCCCCCCCGCCCCCCCGCCCCCGAAAACTCGACAACTTTGAAGTACCCAATCTTGAGTCTGAAAAAAAAATTAATGAATATGAGCTTAGTGAGAATATAGACAACTATTATATATCAAATTCCAATATAGAGTGCATAGGACTACAAACATTTGCACTAAATTGGTATAGGGATATTAAGTCTAAAAGGGATATAGAAAAAATTGTTCAAAAATTAGAGGATATCCAAATTATAGGAGAAATTCCTATGAAATATTGGGAGAAAAATGCTATCGAGTGTAAAATTAATATAATAAATCTAGAATATATTATTAAGACTAGCCTAATAGAAGCAACTCCGAAAGACATAGAAGAATTTAAAATGCATATAGAAGAACTGCTGAAACTAGGAACCATAAGAGAAAGTAGAAGTCCACATAGGTCTGCAGCATTCATAGTAAGAAATTATGCAGAAGAAGTTAGAGGTAAATCTAGGATGGTCATAAATTATAAAAGACTAAATGATAACACTATAGAAGATGCCTATAATATCCCAAATAAGCAAGAATGGATCAATAAGATACAAGGTAGCAAATATTTCTCGAAATTTAATTTAAAAGCTGGATTTTGGCAAGTAAAAATGGCAGAAGAGTCTATAGAATGGACGACATTCACCTGTCCTCAGGGACACTATGAATGGTTGGTGAGACCACTAGGATTGAAAAATGCACCTGCCCTATTTCAAAGAAAAATGCAAAATATTTTTAACGATAATCAAGAATTTGTGTTAGTATACATAGATGACTTGTTAGTATTTTCAAAAACTTATAAGGACCATATTGCTCATTTAGAATTATTTTTTAGGAAGGTTGAGCAAAATCGATTAATCCTATCAAAGAAGAAGATAGAAATATGCAAAGAAAAAAATTAACTTCCTTGGAAATGAAATAGGAGAAGGCAAAATTCATTTGCAAGAACATATTGCTAAGAAAATTTTACAATATTCTGATGCTATGAATGATAAAAAGAAATTACAACAATTCTTAAGACTTATAAATTATGCTAGAAATCACATCAATAATTTAGCAAAGCTAGCAGGACCTTTATATGCTAAATTAAGAAAAAATGGTCAGAAATATTTTAATTCTGAAGACATTAAATTAGTAAGATTAATAAAAAGAAAGGGTGAAAGAACTAAAACCTCTAGAATTACCATTAGAAGAGAGTTACTTTATCATTGAAACAGATGCATCACAACAAGGTTGGGGTGCTATATTAAAGCAAAGACCTACTAAATTTTTCACTAAATCAGAAGAAAAAATATGTAGGTATGCTTCTGGAGGTTATAAATTAAAAACTGTCAATAATACAGATAGAGAGATCATGGCAATAATCAATGCAATCAATGCCTTTAGGCTGTACTTAGGGTTTAAAGAATTCACGGTTATAACCGATTGTGAAGCCATTTGTAGGTATTATAATCAGCTTAATAGCAAGAAAAGCTCAACTAGAAGATGTGTTTTATTTGAAGATATTACTACAGGAAATGGCTATAAAGTTATATATGAACATATTAAGGGAAAAGATAATAATTTGCCTGACATGCTTTCTCGTTTACCTGAATTGCAGGTATGAAAAGATCAATGAATTACAGCGGAGTCGAATGCTTCACATTTGGAGATGACAACAAGCTCAGAATATTTCCACCAAATTCATATAAATTTAAGTCAAAAGACCATATAATCTTAGATGAAGTTCAAGAATGCATCTTGGATAATTTTTGCTACCAATACAATAATAAAAGGGAAGAAAAAGGATATATGTTATCAATATTGAATAGCTTCTCTGAATATTTTCACCTAATAAACGGGTTATTAATGCCAGCTAATGAAGATCAAGAAGTAATCCAACAGAAGCCTATATATGTGGTATTTGATGGAAAGCTCCCGGGGTCTACATATCTTTTGAAAAAATTGTGGCCCAAAAGATAGATGTTAAATTAATGGGAGGAATATCTTGGAAGAAATATAAAGACATTGATGAAGCACTAAGCCAAACTAGAAAAATATTAGGAATAAATTATTATCTAGAGCCTGCCGCAAAAGAATATATTCAAAAATGCAAAAAAGCTAAAGGAAAGAAGGCTCCAGAAATACCTATTAAAATGACTATAAAAGAAGAAGGGTTTTCTAAAAGACGCACATACAAGGAATGCCTAACAAAAGAAGTGGATCCATTAGATGGGGAATATATTGATTGAAAGATAATAGAAAAATTTGAAGAAGCCTTCCCACAATTAAAGAAGGAATTAAAGTAAGGAATACTTAAAGAATTAAAATAAGAAATGGATCAGAAATTTGAACAAATAAAGAAGGCAGTAGATGAGAAATTAGAACTTTCTTTTTCTGATTTGGACACAATGGATCTTGGTGGCCATGGGCAACCAGATGAATAGATTTCATCTGTCCAATATTGTCCCTTTATGTTTTTCAATATATATTGATAATAAAATATCAACAATTTGGGCATGGAAGAAGAATAAACGAAGAATTCAGAAGAATACCCAAGAAGGAATCCAGAAGGACATCCTATAAAGCATAAAGGGACAATATAGGGTGCGGTGAATGACATATCCCTGTGAATATTTTAATCCATTTTCAAACTCTTTAGCTACTATTTTTAATTCTACTGGTTTTGTTAGAACACTTAATTCTACTTCCTAAATATTCTATATAGCTCATTCTTATTCTCAAAGAATCCCATGCAATATATTTGTTGAGGTCTTATTGCCCTTAAAGTATCTCGTTGATATCTTTCGAGCTGCTTATCTACTTGTGCAACATCTCCCAGCTCATCTATGTCTTCATATTTGTCTTTTTGTTTATCAGAACAACTATCATCTCTGCTTGTTATTCTTCTAAAGAGACTCTTAGATATGTCCATTTTTCTGAATTAATGGCTTGTGAAGATGAGACTATGCCTGATGAAGCCAAAACTATTTCCTTACCTTTACTAGAGTTGATTTTATCTAATAATTCTTTAATATAATCACTATTCTGTAAAATTTTATTTTGCCTTATCTTATATTCTTCTAACAATTTTAATGCAGTATTTAGCTTATTACTAAGAAAAGAATATTGTTCTACAATTTGCTTTTGTTCTTTATATATGTCTTCAACCTTTTGCTCTAGATCTTCCTGTCTCGTACCCCAATTTATATAGAAATTATATACTAAATCTACAATTAAATTTAGTTGGCTATTATTAGAGTGTCAACTATGTTCTTCAGTATGGCTTAATCTACACCTTATATTGATATTATCTTTGGTATTTATTACCTTTCCAATATTAACTTCTAAATTTAACTTTTCTATGATTACCAGGCTCCGATACCACTTTACAATCACTAACCTTTTTACTTTACAACCACTAACCTTTTTTATTAGGACTTAAATGTCTTAAGTGTTTACTCAAATATTTGAAGTGGTGCAACTATTGTAGGTGCTGAAATACTGTTCACTACTATTCCTAGTGCTGAATTCACTATTATGAGTACAGAATTACTGTTTACTACTATTCCTAGTGCTGAATTCACTATTATGAGTGCAGAATTACTGTTCACAGTCGCTTTTTTGGTTACTGTTCACTCGAAAAAAATTTAATTTTTAGGATCTTTGTAGGGTGACGAATCCAAAAACAGCCGGCGCTTGATTCAGAAATTTTTGAAGTCCTACTCGGTACTAGCCGTATGCCTCACCTATCTACCTGTTTAAAGAAGCAACTAATTTCAGATATCTCTAGTCATATTTGATCTAGCTAAAAGTTTACCGTCTCCCCAGGCAGTTCCATCCGAAGGGAACACTTCTCTATGGATACTGGTTCTCCAAACGCCTATGCAACATGCAGGCTAAAAACGAGAACAACCGGAGAGGTTTCTCCTATAGGGTCCCTAGCATAAACACTTGTCTAGAACAAACAGACAGGGATACTTAAAGAAAATTACTTCATATTAAACAGGTAGGCTTACATACGGTGTTTCCTTTCAGGAACCCCGAAGGTAGATACAAACAAGTTCTTCTTACCTTATACAGCGTTATATTACAACTCCTTACTTCAATATATTATGCAAGATAGGCTAGAGTGACTACTACTAAGGAAGGTGGAATGGAGGGTGAGAGCGCGCTTGGAAACTTTGCTTTGAATGGTGTATTCGTTGTTGTGTGTCTTTATATATATCTTCAACCTTTTGTTCTAGATCTTCCTGTCTCTTACCCCAATTTATATAGAAATTATATATTAAATCCACAATTAAATTTAGTTGGCTATGATTAGAGTGACAACTATGTTTTTCAGTATGACTTAATCTACACCTTATATTAATATTATCTTTGGTATTTATTACCTTTTCAATATTAACTTCTAAATTTAGCTTCTCTATGATTACCAGGCTCTGATACCACTTTACAACTACGTGTGAATGACATATGCTTATACATATATATATATATACGTATATATAAATATTATATATATATATATATATATATATATATATATATATATATATATTGTCAATACATACATACATATACATATACATATATACACATATATATATACACATATACATATATATATGTATATATGTATATGTATAAATGGTTTAAACTCTAGAAGTTGCTATGTCATGTCACATTGCATTGCATATTTGCATATCCTTCCTAGCACCCCATCATAGCAAACTTTATGTTTAGTTTTTGTTCATAGTTGTGCTAAACTGCTAATTCGTTGATCTTTGTACGCAGAAGTTTTGCACGAGTTAAAACCAGTTGAAGAAATTCCATGTTCCAGATTTGGCCAAATGGTTCTATTTTTCTTGATTTTTGTGCGAACTGAACTGTGACATGCAGAATTCTGGCAAAATTGCTACGCTCTATGGTTAAAAAAAAATACTACTAGAAGTTTAACAGGACATAGCATTTTTATAATCCTAGTTCTTCTTAGAATATAATTTGAAATAATTTCATAAAATCCAGATAAAAAACTACTAGTAGTATTAAAAACTTTTGCGAATTCAGAACGAGTCATGACGCTTTCTTGAGAACATAGCAGCTTCACATTCCCATCAGCTGGTTTAGGCTGTGATCTATACTATATTTTAGCTTTTTTCACGTGCACGTTTTTTAATTGCTAAATGATGCACAAAATTTTATAGAAAAATTGTTTTAGAAAATCATATTAATTCATTGTTTAAGTTTTTTAGCTAATAATTAATTAATTATACGCTAATCCATAGTTCCGTTTTACATGCCATGAGAAAAAGTTTTTAACTAAGGGACTCTTTGAATCACAGGAATGAAAAAACGGAGAAATAAAAAACATAGGATTTTGACAAGAATGGAATTGTAAAACAGACAATTACAAAACACAGAAAAAACATAAAAATAATCGTTTGATTGGACCATAAGAAAAATACAAGAATACGAGGAGAGATAAAGACTCACATAAAACTTTTCATGAGATTTCATCTCATGTTAAATTTTTTTTCAAAAATTAAATGGAATGAGACATTCCATAAAAATTTCATAGAATTCATTTCTTTGATTCAAAAGGCTATGTAGAAAAAATCCTATAAAAATAAAATTTTCCAAAATTCTCATGATTTTCCTTTTATCAAAGCTAGCCTAAGCTTAATTGTGGATCCGGTCCACCGGAAGCAGCCAAGCAAAGCGGCCACCGACCACCGGTCCACCATAGAACGGCTTCACGCAAACGCATCCTCCTCCTCCTCCCCCTACCGAAGCAAGCCACCAGCCCACCACCACCTCCACGGCTCTGAGCTTCACCAGCATCAGCCGAAGGCTGCAGATCCAGCCGACAGTTTGCCCCGCGCCATTTCTCCTCCAGCCTCCAGCTCCGAATTCTCCGCGATTATTTCTTCAATTCCCTCCCGGATCCGCTCCCAGGATGGTAACCTCTTCTCTTCGTTCTTGGCCCTTCTCTCCCCCATTTGCTTGCTCCCCACAGTTGATGTGTTCTTGATAAACAGAAAAAAGAAATGCTGACCTTTTAGCGTTAGGAGAATCGTGTGAAATGTGATTCATTCTTTGTGCTTCGATATGGTCTTGGGTGAGACCGTGAGAGAGATGTTTGATTCTGCGGTGAGCTTAGTATGGCTAGCATATGCATGGAGGTCAGCGAGTCAATGTCAAAGGTCAAATGCGGTATTTATTTTGGTAAAGAGTACTGGTTTAGTTGGTTGAATGAATCTGTAACTGAGGGTGCAGTATAGTACAGTAGTATGCAATTTGGGCAGAAGAATTTATGAATCTTCCCCCAATTTGCCATTTGCCGCGAGCATTTTGTTTCGCTGCTTTGGTAATTTCAGCTTAGAATCCTAGGTCCTGGAATGAAAAAGCTTCAATTCACTCAAGCTGGTAGCATAGAAAGTACACATGTATGATGTCATCTTTTTTTTTTCTTGTGTGTGTAGTAAACCGTACTACCACAAGTAAACTAAATTCAAACACACCTCCATACGTACAGCTATGTGTGCTACATTTTGTTTTTGTTTTTTTTCTTTCAAAATGATGCTCATGACCTTGTTATGGTCTTTGTAGGATAGAGAAGCCAAGAAAGAGGCGTTCAGAAAGTATCTCGAGTCCAGTGGTGTGCTCGATACTCTCACGAAAGGTTTGCATTCTGTTCCTTATGTGTATAGATCAACAAATTCTAATTATGCCACTGGCTAGATATATTATGATTAAGTCCACTTCTTATCATCTTGCAGTTCTTGTTGCATTATATGAGGAGAATGACAAGCCTTCATCTGCGGTCGAGTGAGTTGATTTGACTATAAGATGGCATGAATAATTGATTGTCCTGGAAGAAGCCAACAACTAAACATGCTGGTATATCCCAGGTTTGTTCAGCAGAAGCTGGGTGGTCCGTCAATATCCGACTATGAAAAGCTCAAAGCTGAGAAGTTGGATTTGCAATTGAAGTATAATGAGCTTTTAGAGACACACAAGGAAACATGCAGACAGGTATACCATTTTAATGTGTTTGCGTAAATGCATTGCTACTCGATCTATTTATATGGACAGTAGCATTTTGAGTTACAACCTTCTTGCCATGTTAGAGATGGAGATCTCTATAGAAATCTAGCATTTACTTGTCTATCAAGATTGGCGCTTATGTGTGGTCACTGTCTCTGCAGTTAGTTGGCTCTTGCACTTTGGTCTTGCGCATATTTAGGATCTCCACCACTCAGTTAAAACTTCAGTAGTGTAATTTTCAGTCTGATTAAACTGTATGAATTTGGATGCAAACAGCAGTACACAAAAGAATTCCTTAACTGTATTTTGTTCATATAGCATTCTGTCCTCAGCAATGTTTCCTTCTTCATGGTTGTGCCTTTCTTATTGTATTGGAGCCTTCCATCAGCCCATAGGATAGGTATAGCATCTGCTGAGTAATCGGCTGGCACACAGCAAAGCTAGATGGTGTTCCTGATGAACCCAATTTAGATTTTAAGAATAGTTTACCTTATACTGTCAAATTTCTCAATATGACAGTTAGCATCTTAAGCACAGTTCTGTACTTTCAGAAAAAAAAACTTATGAAAATCTGATCACATCATCATATCTGTCTGGGTTCAGAACTGTCTCTTTTTGTTCTTTCTTCAGTTTCACTTGGATAGCTTACTTCAAAGTCCAAATAAAAAGATTGTTTTGTATAGAAAGAGCTGGGCATTTGATCACTTACTCTGCATTTCTCATCGCAGCTGGATGAGCTTAAGAATTCAAAGAACGGGAGCGGAAATAACACGTGTTGATATTGTGAATGTGTTGTCAAGCATACTTATGCATCTGCATCCATCATCAAGTTGTATGAAATCGAAACAATTGCTTGTTTGAACCTTGCCATTTGCCAGGTTCACATCCACCCTACAATGTATCATATTTTTGCTCGTCGCCCTTGACATACCAGAGCACCCATGAGTCTTTCCCAGATTCGTCCAGAAGATCAAACTCAGCACTACCTTTCATGAGCAAAAGATGATCCCACGCAACATGATTTTATGAGTTGATCGACTTGTGGAAAACCTGTTGTGTGGTAAATCAATAGTATCATGTAAAATTTGTCTTATGTCTTCTTTTCTTGTAACAACGAGGTTGTAATTTCTTATCTTATTTAATGTAGTATAATCTACCCTGTCTCAGGAAAAGAAATATCATGTCAAATTTGTGGCCTAACAACCCAATTGGTTTAGGCACTTTGATTTGTAGAAAAAAAGTAAAAATTTTGGAGGATTTCAATCCTATAAAAAAAAATTATGAACTTTGAAACAAATAATTGAATCCTATCCTATCCTTTGAAATTTCTATGGAATTTACAAGCCTATAAAAATTTTGGAGGAAACTTAACAAGAGTTTTAACATCTTGAAAAATTTTCTTTGAGTCTATCTCTCTCATCTAATTCCTGTGGTTTCCTTGAAAAATTTTCTTTGAGTATATCTCTCTCATCTAATTCCTGTGGTTTCCTAGGATTCAATCATACAGTCATTCTTGTTTTTTTCTATGTTTTGTAATCATTTATTTTGCATTTGCATTCCTGTTAGAATCTTGTATTTTTTTTATTCATCTGTTTTAACATTTCTGTGATTCAAAGAGGCCCTTACTGTGGAAATATTTTCTGCAGAACCCTTGTTTGCCTATCAGTTTATGGGCCCTACTAAAATTTGAATTTCAGAACTTGATATTGAGGTTCTTTTCATCGTAATTTATTTTTTTTTTACATTAACTTCTAAACCACTAATAACACATACATATAAAAATGTTTAAAAGTTTTACATATCTTTACCTATCTTACCTACTTAAAAGATCGGTAACTTTCCGATCGTCCTCGTCTTTTTGGTCCGTCAGCGCGTCCGATATGGAGTTTTCTTGTCGATCGTTTGTGTCAAAACAGAACAGAGCGAAAAAACGAAAACATAGCAACGATATGACCGTGTCTACTATACGTTGGAGCCCATGGGCTGCTGGCCTGGTGCTGCTCATTGCAAGTCATGTGATGGCCCTGCGTGCCCAAGGCAAGGATACACAGATCATATATCAGCCCACATGGAACCCACATGGTGCACGGTGACTGGTGTACGATCATGGCTACACAATACATACATGCCCTATATAGATTAGAATAGCTATGGATATCAAAAACTCATCTTATCTTATTTTAGAAAAAAATATTTTTTAAGAAAATTTTGCTATCGGACATTCATGACTTTGTGATTTAGATGTAGAACATCACACGAAGAAACCTTAAACCTTTAGGAGAAGCACTATGCAAATGTGATTATTTGCTAGGGGACATCGTGCCCATTATTTAAGTGTTTTCATGCGGACGACGCGAAAGGGTGTCCACTTTTTGACAGGATGTGACCAAATATTGTCTTAAACGTCAAATTTGTTAAGAATTTTAAAATGATCTTTACCCGTTACGACGCACGGGCATTTGAGCTAGTGTGCGTGTGTGTGAGCGTGTCGCCGGCCGCAGTCCGCACGGTTCCTCCGTACAGCGCCAACATCGATGTGTGGCAGCAGGCAGATCCCCGTGGCTTTGCGCGGTTCAGGCATCAGGAGAGGCCCGTCAAGGCGCTCGCCGCCGCGGCACCGCTCCCATGCCCGAGAGTGCGGCTGCCGGATTCGGCCTCCGGAGCCAGGGCCCGACTAGTGATGGAGCGCGAGAAGCGTGCTCACGTCTGCCGCTACCCAGTCCCACCGCCCCATATACTCCGCTCCCGGCCATCTGTTGGTGTTGTCCCCGAGCTCTGCTTCCGCTAGCCGCCGCTCCGATCTCCGCTTCTTCCCCCGCCACACCCAGTCGCGCGACGCGCGTGCCGCTCCAGCAGCCTCCAGAGAGCCGTAGCTTTCCCGTGTTGCGCTCTCCACGGTAGCCGCTTGCAACCAGGCAACGGCGTCGCCGCCCTCCCCACATGAAGAAGCCACAACGACGGAGACATATCCGTCCACTGTCCGAGCTGTCCACCGCAACGCGATGATGCTTAGCTCTCATACCCATCATCCATCAACTGCTGGGGCTCATGGAACATCGTGGAGGCAATCCTGAATTTCTGAGTATAATTAGTGATGGAGATGGAGGGCTGTGGATCATGTGCGTGCTTAGCTTCATTTGTTACTTCCATTTTGATGGCCAATGTTTTTATTATCTATATATATCATCTCCATTTTTTCCCGTGGGAATAACCTGGATCTGCTGCGTTATATATCTACTTATTTCATTTGTTAGCATTGGAAAAGGCAGCGGACCATATATTAGTAAGTACTTTTGGTATTCCTTCCAGAATATCACTGGTGTTTATGCAAATGTGAAATACAAATTACATCTTGAAATTGACTTTGCTGATTCTTCCTTTGTTAATCTGACAGGTTC
The DNA here is from genome assembly GCA_008326285.1 of Oryza officinalis. Taxonomy (NCBI): domain Eukaryota; kingdom Viridiplantae; phylum Streptophyta; class Magnoliopsida; order Poales; family Poaceae; genus Oryza; species Oryza officinalis. The sequence continues at coordinate 10,865,304 of BDMV01000007.1, forward strand.
ATTTCTCCCTGGGTATGTTGAATGCACCTCTGTAATGATAGGGTTTAGGGAGGCAGTTAAGGCAACTGGCAAGTAATCAAATATTCAACTTCACTGGACAAAATAGATTTATGATAGTTGCTACAACTTTTTATTATTATACATTCCCCTACTATCCACGTAATATCTTCAGAGTTCAGACGTCATGTGTAAAATTTCTTTATGAATAAACTTTAGACAGTCATGTTATCCTGTACTTCAAGTTCTGTAAAACCTGTTGATGATGCATTGCATTATCATAGTTTGCATCAAAGGTCATGCAGTTCATTGTGAATATGTTTTTACAGCATATATGTTCCTTTTTGTTTGCTTGGTCTTTTACTGGTTGCTGTTGCGTTCTGACTTTGGCATGAGTGCATGACCTGTACGTAAATACTGATTTGTCTTGACTGTTCTTGCAGTCGAGTACTCCAATGCTGATGTAGTGTTAACCACACAAAACTTCATGATCTGAGCCTACAAAAGTACAAAACTAAGAGTTAATTGCAACAAACTTAGCCAAAAATAGCCCTGCAGTTATAATTCCTGATCATGTGCAAGTTACCGGGCTCGTATTTTGTCACTTTGAGCTTTGGCAGTTTTGAATCTGGAGAGTTTTCTGGCAGTCCCAAGTAGAGCTGATGATAACAATGTGGAGTTGCTTGCTACAGAGTGTTAAATATGTGATCCGAATTTAGGCCTATAATATATTCAGATTAGTTTCCGAGTAGGATTCCTACTCGATTCCTATCATGAGTCTTTCCTTTTATCTTCTATATATACTCTTGTAAGCCGTATGAGAAGAGAGAAGTTCTCATTGTTATTTCTATACGTTTGTAATCAATTTCTCAATAGTAATCATTGTCGGTCGACGCCCGTAGTTTTTTCCCGCAAGGGTTTTTCACGTAAAAATCATGTCTCCGTTGTACATCTATTTTTTTAACAAGTGGTATCAGAGCATTGGGAGATTGATCTAGGTGTGTTTCTTCCAACGAATTGATCTAATCAGCGGCGCATGAAAGAGCAGCAGCAGAGCTAATTGATACATCAATCGCAAAGACAGCACGAAGCCATCTACCAGCCGTGCACATGTACCGAGGAAAAGCAAGTCAAGCATCATTCTTGCTGTTCACATGAATTAAATTTCATATTGAAAATTGCTAGGTGCACCTAAGCTTGTGTACCAGGAATATTTAAGATCATTGCTACATACACACGAGAAGTGTATCTAGATATTCGCGTTTTTGCTAGGTTTACCTTAATTTCTTACCAGCAAATTCAGGATTAATTTCCATGACGAGTTTGAAGTATGATCTATCGCTCCTGAACCGAGACACAAGATTATCACTGTGGCAAGTGAAGATGCGAGCCGTTCTTGCACAGCAAGACCTCGATGATGCGTTATCTGGATTTGACAAGAGGACTCTGGATTGGTCCAATAATGACAAGAAAATAGATCGTAAGGCTATAACATATATTCATCTTCATCTATTTAATAATATTTTGCAAGAGGTGCTTAAGCAGAAGACAGCCGCTGAGCTATGGTTGAAGCTGGAACCGATATGCATGATAAAGGATCTGACCAGTAAGATGCACCTGAAACAAAAATTATTTTTGCACAAGTTGCAAGATGATGAGTCTGTGATGGATCATCTCTCCACTTTCAAGGAAATTATTGCTGACCTTGAGTCTATAAAGGTAAAGTATGATGAGGAGGATTTATGTCTTATTCTATTGTGTTCGTTGCCTAGCTCATATGCATATTTCAGAGATACTATTCTTTATAGTCGTGATATTTTAACTTTGAAAGAAATTTATGAAGCTTTGCATGCCAAAGAAAAAGATGAAGAAGATGGTATCTTCTGAAAGTTCAAGTTCACAAGCAGAAGGCTTGGCAGTTCGGGACAGGCAACAGGAGAAGAACACAACGAATCAATCAAGAGATAAAAGTTCAAGTAGTTACCGTAGGAGATCAAAGTCCAAAGACAGGTATAAGTCATGTAAATACTGCAAGAGAGATGGACATGATATCTCTGAGTGTTAGAAGCTACAGAACAAAGACAAGAGAACCGGAAGTTATAGACCGAAAGGTAATAAAAAAAGGAAGATAAAGCCGCAGTTTTTACTGATGATAAGTCTGGTGCAGAATTACTTGTTGCTTATGCTGGTTGTGCTCAAACTAGTGACCAGTGGATTCTTAATACTGCTTGCACCTATCACATATGCCCAAACAGGGATTGGTTTGCCACCTATGAGTCTGTGCAAGGTGGTACTGTGTTGATGGGTGATAATACACCATGCAGGGTTGTAGGTATTGGAACAATTCAAATCAAGATGTTTGATGGCTGTATCAGAACATTGTCAGATGTGCGGCATATTCCAAATTTGAAGAGAAGTCTCATCTCTTTATGTACTCTTGACCGCAAAGGGTACAAATATTCTGGTGGAGACGAAATTTTAAAGGTAACCAAGGGCTCTCTTGTTGTGATGAAAGCTGATATTAAAACTGCCGATCTATATCATCTGCGAGGTACAACTATATTAGGTAATATTGCTGCAGTTTCAGATTCATTATCTAATTCCGATGCTACTAATTTTTGGCATTTGCGTCTTGAGCATATGAGTGAAATTGGTTTGGCAGAATTGAGCAAGCGAGGATTGCTAGATGGACAAGGCATCGGGAAGCTCAAATTTTGTGAGCATTGCATCTTCGGCAAGCATAAGAGGGTGAACTTCAACACATCTACACATACTACAGAAGGTATTCTTGATTATGTGCATTCTATTTATGGGGGCCTGCTCGTAAGACATCTTTTGGAGGTGCTCGTTATATGATGACTATCGTTGATGATTTTTTGCGAAAAGTTTGGCCTTATTTCTTGAAGCATAAATATCAAGCTTTTGATGCGTTTAAAGAGTGAAAGACTATGGTTGAAAGACAAACTGAAAGGAAGGTAAAAATACTTCGTACTGATAATGGGATGGAGTTCTGTTCTAAGATATTTAAATTATATTGCAAGTCTGAAGGCATTGTGCATCACTACACCGTTCCTCATACACCTCAACAAAACGTCGTAGCTGAGCGTATGAACAGGACAATTATATCAAAGATCCATTGTATGTTGTCTAATGCAGGTTTGTCGAAACAATTTTGGGCAAAACCCGTTTCCACTGCTTGTTATCTTATTAATCGGTCACCCAATTATGCCATTGATAAGAAGACTCCAATTGAGGTATCGTCTGGTTCCCCAGCAAATTATTCAGATTTAAGAGTTTTTGGTTGTACTGCTTATGCTCATGTTGATAATGGTAAATTGGAGCCTGCAGTTATTAAGTGCATTTTTCTTGGTTATCCGTCTGGTGTGAAAGGCTATAAATTATGGTGTCCTAAAACTAGAAAGATTGTGATTAGTAGAAACATTGTCTTTCATGAATCAGTTATGTTACATGACAAACTTCTACTAATGTTCCTATTGAAAGTCAGCAGAAAACAAGTGTGCAGGTGGAGCACTTGATCAGTTCAGGGCATGTACCAGGAAAAGAAGATATTGCTATTAATCAAGATGCACCTGTTAGTGAAGATTCAAATTCTTCTACCATTGAGTAGTCGTCAAAATATTCTATTGCAAAAGATAAGCCCAAAAGAATTATTAAACCCCCTCAAAGATATATTGAAGAAGCGGATATAGTTGCTTATGCTTTGAGTGTAGCAGAGAAAATTGAAGGTAATGCAGAACCTTCGTCATATTCTGAGGCTATTGTTTCTGATGATTGCAATAGATGGATAACTGCTATGCATGATGAGATGGAGTCACTTGAAAAGAATCGTACTTGGGAATTGGTGAAATTAACAAAGAAGAAGAAACCTATCCGTTGCAAGTGGATCTTCAAAATAAAGGAAGTTATATCTCCAACTAATGAGGCAAGGTACAAAGTAAGGTTAGTTGCTAAAGGTTATAGCCAGATTCCAGGTATTGATTTCAATGATGTCTTTTCCCCTGTTGTGAAACATAGTTCAATTCACATTTTACTTAGTATTGTTGCAATGCATGATTATGAACTAGAGCAAATAGATGTTAGAATTGTATTTTTACATAGAGAGTTAGAAGAGGATATTTATATGGAGCAACCTAAAGGTTTTGTTGTTCCTGAAAGAAAGAACCTAGTCTGTAGGTTGAAGAAATCTTTTTATGGGTTGAAGCAGCACCTAGACAGTGGTATAAGAGATTTAGCTCTTTCATGCTTTCTCAGAAGTTTAGAAGATGCTGTGTTTATCTCAAAGTTATTGATGGTTCAGCTATATATTTGCTTTTTTATGTCAATGATATGTTAATTTCTGTAAAAGACAAATTAGAGATAGCAAAATTGAAGGCGCAATTGAGTAGTGAGTTTGAGATGAAGAATTCGGGTGCAGCGAAGAAAATTGTCGATATGAAAATTACTAGAGAAAGACAATCTGACAAGTTATATCTTAGTCAAAAAGGAAATATTGAAAATGTTCTTCGTCGTTTCAATATGCATGATACAAAACCAGTGAGTACTCCTTTAGCTGCATATTTCAGATTATCTTCATATTTATGTCCGCAGTCATATTATGATGTTGAGTACATGTCTAGAGTTCCATATTCAAGTGCAGTTGGTTCACTTATGTATGCCATGGTATGTTCTCGTCCTAACTTATCACATGCTTTCAGTGTTGTCAGTAGATACATGGCTAATCCTGGCAAAGAGCATTGAAAAGCAGTTCAATGGATTTTCAGATACCTACGTGGTACTTCTAATGCTTGTTTACAGTTTGGGAGATTTAGAGATAGACTTGTTGGTTATGTGGATTCAGATTTTGCTAGAGATTTGGATAGGAGAAGATCACTTACAGGTTATATTTTCATTATTGGAAGCTGTGCTGTTAGTTGGAAGGCAAGTTTGCAAGCAACTGTTGCCTTATCTACTACTGAAGCAGAGTATATGGCTATTTCTGAAGCTTGTAAAGAAACTATTTGGCTTAGAGGTTTGTACACTGAGCTTTGTGGAGTTACGTCTTGCATTAATATATTTTGTGATAGTCAAAGTGTAACATGCCTTACAAAAGATTAGATGTTCCATGAGAGAACAAAGCACATTGATGTGAGATATCAATTTATTCGAGGTGTGATTGCTGAAGGTGATGTCAAGGTATGCAAGATAAGTACTCATGATAATCCAGCTGATATGATGACAAATCCAATTCCTGCTACTAAATTTGAGATTTACTTAAGTTTGGTTGGTGTTACAGTATAGTCATAGAGACTATTTGGCGCGCAGTGATTTTATCTACATGAGGTATTTCTTGGTAATTGATTGTTTTTATACTACAAAAGAAAATTCGTCTCAAGGTGAAGATTGTTAAATATGTGATCCGAATTTAGGTCTATAATATATTCGGATTAGTTTTCTAGTAGGATTTCTAGTCGTTTCCTATTATGAATCTTTCTTTTTATTTTCTATATATACTCTTGTAGGCCGTATGGGAAGGAAGAAATTCTCATTGTTATTCCCTTACGTTTGTAATCAATTTCTCAATAGTAATCATTGCCGGTCGGCACCCGTGGTTTTTTCTCGCAAGGGTTTTTCACGTAAAAATCGTGTCTCAGTTGTACATCTATTTTCTTCACATAGAGCATTTAATATCTAGATCAAATCGATTCGAGGTTAAGTTTAGGAGTAAAGAATGATCAGCCCAAAAGGCAACTGTAGTTCTGAATTCTTAATAGCTACCACAAAGTATCAGCACCGCCATGAAGAAATGTGTAATTGCCTTCGAGTTCATTGTTTCAACATTACTTGATTTGAGTCATTGTTTGGCCCCGTTCTAAAGTACTAAAACAGTACAGATAAAAAATAAACTTTCGTGGTACGCTTTTCAAACTACCAAACGGTGCGTTACGTGCGAAAATTTTTAATATGAAAGTTGCTCTAAAATGTTAGATTAATCCATTTTTCAAGTTTGTAATAATTAAAACTTAATTAATCACACGTTATTGTCACCTCGTTTTGCGTGAAACACTTTATCTTTATCTTTATCTTTATCTTCAGGACTTTCAAACACCATCTTTATCTGTCGAAGCGCAACGCGAGACACTGTGCCCGAGCAACGTTAACGTGACATTGCGGCTGCTTATGGACCTATTTGTAAGGTGTTCCTGCCAGATAGAGCTTCTTCAAGAATTAGCTATCCCAAACAATTTACATTCTTACATAAATTTGAAGAGCCTTTAATTATAAAATCTATAAAATAAACCAAAAGACAGGACCAGAACCAGAAAACATAGATTTTTTATATTCTCACCAGTTACTTAATCCTAAGCTTCCCACCTTAGCTTTTTAGGTCTGTGAGTCATTTGTCCCTACGTGATGTGATATACTATGTATACGGTACCAAAAAAAAAGAGCAACAAAATATAGTACCCACCCCATGCCCTCGTTCCTTCGTCTCTTTTACTTTTTTTTCGCTTCGCTACACCAAAATGCTTATAGTTGGAAAAAACAAACTTTCCTAATTTATTCATCCGTTACTACGCATGATTTTTTTCTAGTAAATTATTATCTGGTTGATTCTATATTGTTTTACGGTTCGTCAGCTGTAGGCCAAACGATATATCCGCTGGTTCTGTTATTGATTGTCCTTTGCGTCACTCAATTTGACTCTAGGACTTCTGCTTGGATAGCTTTGGGCCTTTGGTTCAGTGCTGAACACAGCTCCGCTCGTACAAGGGTCAGGTGGGCTCGCTAGTCGCTCCTATTTTCCGTTTCTTCGTTTGCTTGCGGCCTCAAGTTTGCTGTACTGTAGTATGTACTGTGGCTCTGTGCCAACATATCCCCGATTTTATGCACTTTGCAGTTATGTCAGGTTCACATATCAGTGACACAATTAAAAACTGCATAAAGTCTAACAATCTCTTCTTGTGGACGTTCAACTTTTTTGTTACGTTGAGGGAGAGTTTGGATGGGACTAAAATGTTAAAATGTTGTAGTCCCTGTCACATCGAATGTTTGTACACTAATTAAAAAGTATTAAATGTAGACTAAAAATAAAATTCATTTTATAACCTTGGACTAATTTGCGAGACGAATCTATTGAGCCTAATTAATTCATAATTAGTCTATGTGATGCTACAGTAAATATATGTTAATTATGGATTAATTAGGCTTAAAAAATTTGCCTCACGAATTAGCACTCATTTATGCAATTAGTTTTATTATTAATTTATGTTAATAATCTTAATTAACACTTACACATCAGCTTAAAAATTAGTTCTCGAATCCAAACGCACCCTGAGTATTGCCGTACTGTGGACTGTGGTGCAGTAAACAAGGAAGACGAGATGGCCAACTGGCCAAGCCTTGAGCTGTTGTGATGATGAACCCATGACTGCTACGGTGAGCCCTCCCTCCACCGAAAGGCACAGTGACCTTGTGGGTTGGTGCAGTGATAAAAACAGAGTGGTGTGCTAGTTACCGTACCAACAGGCGGAAACAAGTAACGAGGACCACTGCACGGACATCCATCCAACGGTCAGTTTTGCTTGTAGACTGCTTAGGTCAAGCGCAAAACGCAAAAATGCACAAACCACGCGACGACTCTCCGCCGTCCCATCCACCACCCATCCCTCCCACAACCCTACTACGGTCTTTGCCCCCGTCTCTCTCTCTCTCTGAGGTGGGTGTGTCACTGTGTGTAGGTGCTCTGTATCTTTGGGTGGGTCACCGGCCCACTCGCTCGTAGCTGCCTGACCAAATGCAATGAATTATTTAGCTGCTCCTTTTGAGTTAAAATTTGACTAAGACTTAGTTTCTTTTTCTTTAACTCTAAACTTCAACTTTTTGTTTTATGTTAGCACACTTTTCAAACTGTTAAATTATGTGTGTTTTACAAAAAAAATTGTATATATAAATTGTTTAAAAAATTCAAATAAATTTATTTTTTAATTTTATAGTTATTAATATTTAATTAATCATGTGCTAATGAGCTTTCTCATTTTGCTTGCGTTGAAAAACTCTCCAAGTTGAGAGAAAGAAAGTAGCCTAAGTTTATATAAATATTTAGCAACATTTATAATATCAAATTAGTTTCATTAAACGTAGCATTGAATATATTTTGAGAACATGTTTGTTTTGTATTGAAAATATTGTTATAATTTTTTTATAAACTTAGTCAAACTTAAACAAATTTTGGAAAAAAATCAAAACGATTTACAATATAAAATAGAGGGAGTAGTACTGGATAGAACACATCGTAATACTATGAATCTTAAATCCATCTAATACTTTCTCCGTCTCAAAATATAAAAGATTTTGGTTGGATGTGACACATGCTAATACTACGGATCTAGACAACGAGTCTATCAAGATTCATAATACTAAAATATATCTCATCCAATCAAAATTATTTATATTTTAAAAAATATATTAAATATGACACATCGTAATACTACGAAGTAACATTTTGAGACGGTTAGTAATATGTATCTTTTTTTTCTTTTTTCTCAATCCTCGTGTACCAAGAAAACATCTTAACCAACCGGCAAACAGATAATACTACTATGCAGTACTTCTTATAGGTAAATAAGTAACAGTCTTGTTTCAGGTATACTTATGCTTATTAGCTAAAAATTTAAATTTTAAAGAAGATTTTATAGTTTTTTTATCATATTTTATTTTACAACATTTGTTTTATCGTTAAGGATATGTTTATAAAATTTTTCCTCATAAATTATTTTTTAATTATTAATAAATAATATAGATATGTATATGAATAAGCGGAACGACGAGAATGTAAAAGGCAAAACATATCGTTTGGATATATATCGAGTTAAACCTACATGGTCACGTGGAGTACAAACGTTTACCTGCTGGCTTGACGCCTTCCGTTAATTAGTCATCCAAACCACTACATAGAAAACATATTTTTCATGAACACGGTGGATTGAAAGATAACTTTTAAAAACTTAACCACGTACGTAACCCAAACCTAGGAAGCTACTACTAGTAGCGCTACGGATGCGCTATTTTACTACGGAAAAACCAAGCAACTTGATGTACTTTGTTCACGATGAATAGATTAACAGGCTCTCTTCCTGAACTTCTAATCGTCGTAATCTTCTTTATAAAAACTTTCTGTGCTTTATTTGTATGTAAACGCAAGTAATTACAACAAATTATCTACTTATTCAGTCATTCACCGCAAAAGAATGACAGCACCGATGTCCGATGGTGTAACGATAGAGTCGTGTACGAGGGTTCAAAATCTTATAGTCTACGAATATTTCGTACACGTAAGTGGGTATTTACTATTTTCTTTGTTTTATATTATAAATTGTTTTGATTTTTTTAATCAAATTTTTTTAAATTTGATCAAGTTTATTAAAAATATAGTAATATTTTTAATACAAAACAAAAATATTGTTAAAATATGCTCTAACGTTATATTTAATAAAATTAATTTGGTGTTATAGATGTTGCTAAATTTTTTTATAAATTTGATCAAACATAAAGAAGTTTGATTAAAAAAAAAGTTAAAACGACTTATAATATGAAACGAAGAAAATAAAATTTTAGTGAGATCAGAGATATGCTATCGATTTTCATCTCATTAGACATGTGTTTGGGGGCATTTTCATGGATGTTTGATAGTGTGATGTTGTGTATAGTGATGTGTGTCCGTAACTCTGTATACTAGAAAATGGCCTAAACAAGAATTGAAAAAGTAAAGGGATAGACTTTTTCCGGCCGTGTAAAAACGCTACTATTACTACCATGTACTCCAGTAGTAGTACCAACGGTCAGCTTAGCAGGCAGAAAATTAATTAAAAGCCAGCGGCGATGCTTTCTTCGTCCTGTGTTGAACGTTGAAGAAACAAAAGGCGCATGCGAATGCGAACACAAGGCACGCACGGCACGTGAGGACCCTCCGCCGCCCAACCTCTCCCATAGTCCCATCCCAATATCCCATCCTTTTCCACAACGTGAGAGAGAAAAATCGCAACCACGCACACCGACGCCCGCTTTGACATCACCCTCCTCAACCACTCTCATCACGCACAGGTCAGGTCATACTCCATCTCACGGCTCCAAAATTTGCCAAATTGCTGCTAATTAAATAATCTGGCCCTCAAAGTACTACTAGTAGTAATAATGATTTCTCATGTTTTGCTGCAAAAAATACTAAGTAACTTTTATTTTTTTAATAATCAAGTTAAGAGTAAAAATTATATTAATTATTAACAACAAATAAAATTGATTTGTCAAACTATGTTCAGAGAAATAAATTTAGTAGATTTTATATAAAATTGTAGATGAAATATGATATTTACACTTTGATTATATGGATGAATATATGTTAAGAATTACAAAAATAATGTATATATATATGTGTGTATATATATATATATTGTGTGTATGTCAAAAATATTCTGAAAATAACGTGAAGGGAGATGATTGTACGTTGATTCGTAGAATTTAATGAATTGTGAATGATGTGTATGAGTTTTGTATATAATTATTGCTAGTGAATAATGAAGTAACATGTTTGTATGTTGAGCTTTAGAATTAATACGTTGTAACTTTATAAATAATATAGACAAATAAATTAACAAGAGTTAGCACCCAGCTGCAAGCAAGAATGCAAATGGATTATATGTATGCTACTAGCTGCTGCGTGAGGGTATCACGTCATGTGCCGTCTATGCCTTGCTTGCTGCATATGCTGCCATCCATACCATACTCCGTTGTCTCACACTGCCATGACCATGTGTGATCCTGTCTAGGTGCTCTGTCTTCTTTTGCCTCACCTACAGCTACTACCGGCCAAGCAACCGTAGCTGGGATGCGAGAAAAAAAGGTAGAGCAAAAATATATTCCTCTCCTCTTCCTCCTGTGCTCGGCACAAGCCCTGCCGCTCGTCCGATTCGCGGGCAACCAAACGTTACTATGCAACAAACAGAACAGGCTGATCTGTTCTGTTCTGTTGTGTTCATCCAAATTACCACAGCAGTACAAAGGGCTTGTCCCTCACTTTTGCCAACTTTTTTTTTTGATTAAAATACATATTCTACATCGATTTTCGTTAGCATGTTCTTAAATGTTTTTTAATTGGCTAATAGTATGTCTCATTTGAAAACTTAAAAGTTATATTAAAATATCAAATAAATCTATTTTTAAGTTTGAAATTCAAGCTCAATTAATCAACAACTACAGAGCTTCTCTTCGAAATAGCGGAGGGATAAAAAACAGTTGAAAACATGATGTATACATCGGAAAAAGGTTGTCGGTGGGTTAAGAATTTCCTTTTTAAAACCAGTTTAACTATTTAGTGACTATTACAATATGATGTTAATAAAAAATAGAAAAAAAACTATCAAATATCATATATGGCTTGAAATGGAAACAATACAATTTTGACAGAAACTATACTCAATCTGTTAGGAATTCCAGTCATCGTTTTCACTCAAGAAATCTGTGGAACTTCCAAGCAAAGCTTGTGTTCGGTGGCATGCCTGGTTGTTCTCCACAAAAGTTGCGAACAACATTTACTAAATCCTATCATACGGAGACGTGGTGTAAACTGTGCATATGTCCAAAAATATCAAGCGAAGAAAAGAAGGACGGTGGTAGCGGTTTCATTTTCACCCAATCATTCATCGTAGAGAGGAAATACCAGTTTACTACTGTTCGAAACCACTTAAAAATAAAAATTTAACATGAATATACAAAACATAAAAGTCATTTAAGACATAATTAATTAAGTTTTAATTATTTTTAATTTTAAAAAATAAATTTATTTGATATTTTAAAACAACTTGTATATAAAAAGTTTTTCACATGAAACAAACTATTTAATTATTAAAACACATATTAACAAAAATCGAGATAAAATCTGGATTAAAATCTAGATCTTAATCAGCTTCAAACGAAGAATATCAGCAAGTAAATTAGGTGGTGTTTGAAATTGATTAAGATAAAGATTAAGTTGACGCACGGAGACGAAAAAAATCATCAGTACATGATTAATTAAGTTTTTAATTATTACAAATTTGGCAAATGGATATATTTGATATTTTAAAACAAATTTTATATAAAATTTTTTACACGAAATATATTGTTTAGTAGTTTAAAAAATATGCTAACGAAAACCGATATAAAATCTAAATCTTGATGAGAAAAAAAAAACAGGGCCTTTGGTGTGGTGCCGCCGGCCTACCCCTAGCCGCACAACATGTGCGACGTGAGATCACGAAAATTCCGAAATCTTTCCTGCCCCAGATACAGCCCGTATCGGCATATTGGTTGCCAAATTCATTTCAGCACCGCGACCACACAGCTACAGCTAACCCCCGCGCCGTGCGCTGCGCACCAAAACGCGCGTGTTTTGCAATTAAAGCCAGAAAACTCCGCGATGAATGGGCTCTGCCGACCCAAACGCGTGCTCCCCACGCACACACGAATTCGGCGTGAATTTAGGCACAAGCACCAAGAAATCGGGCGAAAAGATCCAAACCATACTGCTCACGTTTGCTGCCTGCGCGCCTCTCGTTTTTTTTCTTCTCTTTATTTCTTGGCTGAGCTAACCTAGGATTCGGTTTGGTTGATTTTTTTCTTTTTTTGTTGCTTTTGATTTTGATTGCCTAGCTTGTGACCCGTCCATCCTCAGCCGTCCAGACCTTTTTTTTATTTTGAAAATATTTATTCGCGTTAAAAAACAGATACTAATAGTACTGAAAGTTCCATAAAAAAACCAACGTAGGATCTAATATGTTTAGATATGTTTAGATATTCTAGTATAAATATGAATCTGCACAAAATTAGGGTATGTCAACATCAGGTTCTATATTAGCTTTTCTGGACGAAAAAAGTATCAATAGGAAACATGGAAGTAAAAAAAAAAGAATAAAATCACTGAAATGGCAAATCATTCCATTCATTTCATTTCACTCCATCAATAAACCAACCAATCTCCGAGTCCACTTTGCTTTTTTTTTAATCTTTAAAGAAACAAAAAAAAATACATTTCTCCTCCATCTCCATAGCCCAGCAGCATGAAGAACCTGGATCGAGGCTAGAGTTAGGCCCTAACTCTAGACGACGGCGTAGAGGATGATCTCCGCGGTGTCGGCAGGCGCCCGCGGCATCCTCTTCGCGGCGCCGGCGCAGCCTCCGCCGCCGTCGGCCGTACCGGCGGCGGAGGAAGACGACGACGAGGAGGAGGACGGCGGCGGGTGGTAGTACATCCGCGCCGTCTGCGGGCAGTGGGAGTGGAACCGCGCGGCGATGCGCACCCCCATGTCGAGCAGCTCAACGTACTTGCCCATCTCCTCTTGGATCTCCTTCCCTGCAAATAAATCAACGAATCCCTGGCCTGCTCCTACGAATCAGCAGCGGTGGATGCGAGCGGCGGCGGAGGGGATGAGTTGAGTGGCGGCGCTATTGCCTTGCGGTGGTTGCTTCGTGGAAGGAGGTGTCCCACGAGCTTGGAGCTGCCATGGGAGGCGGAGGAGGAAGAAGGTGAGGCGATTTGTTGGGGGGAGGAGAAAGGTGAAGGTGAGGGGGTTTTATAAGGTGGGAGTCTTTGACTTGGATGGAAAGATTTTTAATGCGGTGTTGATTAGTATTTGCCGTGTTTACTTCTTCTGTCGCTTGGGTTTGGGCTGGCTTTGGGTTTGGGTTGGCGTTCGTTTGGGTTTTTCTGTTTTTGTGTGTGTGTGTGTGTGATTAGCAACGCGTGGAAGCGCTGCGTGAGAGATGCTTTTCTTTCACTCCATTTTAAAAAAACGTTTTTGTTTTTCGTTTCGTTTCTTTTGTGTGTGAATAGCAACGCGTGTAAGGGTGAGTTCTTTCCTTTACTTTCCCAACTCATCTCTCTCTTTTTTCACACGAACGCTTTTCAAACTGTTAAACAGTGTGTTTTTTTTAAAAAAAAGTTTCTATACGAAAGTTGCTTTAAAAAATTATATTGATTCATTTTTGAAAAAAAAAATTAGCAAATACTTAATTAATCATATGCTAATAAGACGCTCCGTTTTTCGTACGGAGAGAATAAACTCCCAACCCACACTGCCAAACACACCTAAATGCTACGTGAGAGATGTTTTTCTTTCTTCGCCCCCTCTTTAAAAACGTTTTTTTTGATTCGTTTTGTCAAGTACTCCGTATTAGAGACTAGAGAGGCAATTTTCATGCTTTTTTTTTCTAGACCATTCTCTAAAAGACTTCAATAGTGACAAACAGTGAATCTGTCACCATCACTGTCATGTGAATCCTTGTTGCAGTGTATCAATCCTATGTTCAAAATTCAATCAACTTTAGAATTGATCAATACCCAATATATACTTCTATATGACTATTAAATTGTACAAGGTTCTCTGAGATAACAAGTGACCATCCTCTCTGTAATGGTGAATGAGTTTTATTTTTTTATAAAAAAAGATAAAATGAAGTTTCCTAGCTATGTTGTCTATACTAACCAAGCACATAGTCGAATCGAAACAGTCTGGTATATGTATTAACTCTAACATGTCCTAGTCGGAACTTCTATAATTTATTATTATTTTTTAAAAAAAAAAAACCATTACAACTCATGGAAATTATTTCTTAAATTAAAACCCATCGCAACGCATGGACTCTAAATATACTGCTAGTTAAGGAAAATGATTGAATGAGAGCTTGATTCTTCATGAACTCTAAATATACATTTTTTAAAATAAAATCCAATTTACGCATATGTTTTTTTAAAAGATAGCACTGTATATGTTACGACAGCGTTAATGTGAGTTTTTTCTTTTTTTCTCACATATGGCCATGTGGGAACCTAGATTAGTTTTTTTCAAAGAAAAGATTATGAGTTTTTGTTCTATACTTTTTTAAATATGAGTTTTATATTGAAGCGCTTTTAGGAATGTTCAATGCAAATGGTTCATAGGGCCTATGTAAGAATGAATGACGTCGCCTAGCACATAAGGTTTGGCCTGCATCTGGACTACTCTCTTGTGTTTCTAATTGCATAGAGAATAAACTAGAGCTCTGACTTTGTGAATTTTTCTTTTTCAAAGTTGATCGTCCCAACGCTGTTAACTTTTGGACACACGTTTGATCATTCATTTTATTTTAAAATTTTATACAACAATATAAGATATAAATCCTACCTAAAGTACATTTAGTGATAAAACAAATCACAACAAAATAAATAATAATTATATATTTTTTAATAAGAAAAATAATTAAATGTGTGAGTAAAAGTAAGCGGCGTCATTTATTAAAAAAATTGAAAGTAGTATATATTATCTCTTCAAAAAGTGTCTTATATGAATGCAAGCGGGCAGCCTGCTATCCTGCGTAAGTGCATGCACGTCAGTTCATTTTCCACATGCTAGTAAAAAACTGAAAATATATAACTACACCTATAGCTTATTAGTGGGCCTCAAAGCCTTCAAATCCGCCCGTTTGCATCCTTAATATTTTTTCCACCAAAGTGTTGGTTTTCTTTTTTAGAAAAAAAATGTTGGTTTTCTTTTTTAGAAAAAGACAAAATAAATGTTGTTTTTCTAACCAAACCACATCAATCTACAAACGTTCATGTTATTGAATTTTTCACATGGTTTTCAGCAGTGTGCGATATTGTTTTGTTATTTTGTTTCTAGTTTTTAACTTGCACTTTCCAAGAACAAAGGAAATGTTATTTTGGAAACACAAGCTCACTACCCGTAAGAAAAGAAACAGAGCTCACTGGCGCCGGATCCAATTCCTAAGCTTACTAGCTTAGCCAAGCTTGACGTCGATATGTTACCATGGCGTACCAAAAAATCACCATGAAATCGATTATGAGCCCATGATTTATGTTACATTATCGTCTTATTATGTCTCTCCTCGTGATCAATGGAGCTCAACATATATAGGGAAAAAAGAACTGACAAAACCTTCCATCAGTTTCTTTTCTCGAATTAAGTTTTTCTCGAAAACGACTCAGCCGTAACAAAAATTTCCAATAATACGATCTTACGAACCATTCTCTTCTGATCAATAAAATACAAAATCTTCTAGTCATTTGCACATTCACATCCATATAAAACCCACGTTGTCATTGTGCTTACTCATCATCGTGACAGCAGCACCCCTACACGTTATTATTACAAAAAGAAAAGATGAGAATACGTATTCATCGTAGGTAGGTAGTATGCGGCTGGTACGTGTTTGCTGGGAAGATTCCAACTTGCGCCAGTTGCGATGCATTTCAATGTTTAATAAATTAAATTAAAAATTTCGCGTCTTGTAGCACGTAGCCTTTTCATTCGTTTTTTGTCAGCTACGACCTCGCCCAGATGAAACCTAGCTTGTTTTTTAGGCAATTTTTGAAAATGGAATTTTATTTGGCAATATGGACTTTTTTTTTCCGTGGCGCATATGCGCGTTTGGTCCACGAAATATCCGGCTCGGGGGGTTCCGTTCACACGCGGGCGTCCTACGTGGCGCGTGCTCAGGGTTCGGTGTACTGGACTACTGGGTGGTTGGTGTGGTTGGCAGTTGTGCTCTCATCTGGGCCGTCCAAACTGGGAAGGCATCTCATCCACTACATCCCTTTTGTCTTATATTAGATATAATTTTATAATTTTGATATAATTTAGTGTTATATTAGATCTGATTAGCCTTATCATATTTTGTTTATGTTTTTATGAGAGAAAACTTTTGAAACAAATTTAAGCGTTGGTGTTTGTTAGTCATTCTTTATAGATTACCTAAATGTTTTTTTGAGAGAATTACATAATAAGTGGTCGTAGTTTTTGAAGTAAAGGCCGAATTTAATTTTATTATCTAAAAAGAAGTAGGTAGTAGATTTATTTTGTCACCCTATCAGAAATTAGGAGGCTAGGAGGTACTAATGAAGTGAACAGGCCCCAACAGACAGCTGGCAATGATTAATTTGTCTCTAGCTGAACTGGCGCTAATCATGTACTAGTATTGATTTGTGTACAGCCAGCTGACACTAATTTTCTCCTAAACATAGGGTTGTTACTAGCATTTTATTCTCTCATCAGCTTCTACCTGTTCTTGAAATAAAAGTAGGACTACAATCTGTTGTACCTTATTATATGAAAGCGCCGCGTTGTGTTTTTCTATTAAGGGCAATCAAGGGTGTATATATGAGAGTACTGTACATAAGTAGGGTGATGAAAAAAAAATCTAGTTCAGTTGCCCTGTTATGGTCTTCGTGGAATAATCTACCTATCGAGTTTAAACTCTAGACTTAGCATGTGTGCTAATATTTTTTAATTTATTCGTAAGTGTGTGCACGTCCAATTTATTATATTAAAGGGTTGTTCATTTTATTACCAAAATTAACTCTACCAAGTTTTGGCTTTACCAAAATTTGACAATGTAACAATCTAAACATTGCTAAAACTTGCTTTCATTACCAAATTTTGGTAATTCTAAAATTTTCCCCTCACTAAAACTTAGCAATGGTAACAAACCAAACACAACTTACACCTCTCAACCTTATCAAATATAGGCAATGTTAAAATTTGGCACTATCAAAATTTAGTAAGGTTGATTTAGGCATCAAAGTGAAAAGCTCCTTAAAAAGCAAATAAGAGCAGAGTATCCCTAGACCTGTGCGAGCTATGTGGCGGCACATGAATCACAAGAGCCCTCAAGGTAAAATACCTTATTTATTAATGTCATATTGAGCTTTGCTTTAGTTGTTTTATAATCCTATCCTTTTGAGTTTTTTTCAGTCCATAGTTGATCCAATTTAGTAAGGTTGATTTAGACATCAAAGTAAAAACCCCTTAAAAACGAATAAGAGCCAGAGTGTCCCTAGGTCTGTGCGAGCTATGTGGCCGCACATGAATCACCGGAGCCCCCAAGGTAAAATACCTTAAAGGTATTAATGCCATATTGAGCTTCACTTTAGTTATTTTACAATCCTTTTGAGTTTTTTCAGTTCATGGTTGGTCCAATCTCTCCTCGACTCCCCCAATTTTTTTTCATCGCCCACCAGTTCTTGCTAGCATGGTGTCTTTTGCCTTGGCGATCGCGTGGCCGTGATGGATGCAACACTGAGTGCTCGCTAGCGTGGCTTGGAAATCGCCCACTCAGAAAACGGACAAGCTGCAGCCTACAACGGCTGTAGAGATAGGGTGGGCGAGTAAGTCCAAAAGCCCTAGTCTTTTTTTCTTTTTCAACTTTTATACACTTGGATTAGTCCATCCAGTGTTTAATTGTTCCAACTTGCAAGCCACGTCTTCAAATCAAGTGAGAAAATACAATTCCGGTTGTTAAAACCACTATAAAACCAAAGAATAGAGGAACTAACTCAATCTCGATTTAGGCCCTCTTTGGAGTTTTAGACATGCATCGGAATTTTCCGGGACGACCTTGCTAAGAACAAATAGGGCCCTGGTCGAGTACCCCATTTGGGCTAACCCCGTGAGTTGAAGGAATCTAGCTTGTTGAGTTGTTGTTGGGCTAAATGGTTCGGCCCGTTTTAGCCCGTCTCTGAGTGGGCCTTATCGTACCCATCTCTTGATTGATTGGCAGGTAGGCCCCTACCCTTATATACAAAACTGAAAGAAAAAAAACTGGTCTTATAAGCAAAGATTCCGAAATTTGGATTTTAAAAGTTGATTTTGATTTTTTTAATGAAAGTCTATTTTTGAAGTATTTGTCTTTAAATCGCTAAGGACAAATGAAGAAAAGTTTTACCATAAATTATTATTGTTTTTATTTGTTATCTAATATTCTAAAACTGGCGGGGTTTGTTGCAAAAGTGCTCGTCACGTGGCACCGAACGTTCCATGACGCGTGTAGCGCACTCCTTCGTGGTCGCGTTCACGCTCGCCCCGCGCCCGCACGCACGCGAGAGTTGAGTTGGGTCACCTCGGTGATTGGGATGAAGCTCATATGGGCCAGCCGATATGAGCTCGGCCTCTTTGGCTTGCTACATCCTCCTCTCCTTTTTTTCCCATAGATTTTTTATTTGAGCATTTTTATTAGAGTGCTCTTTTTTTGGCAGCTGATTGGTGGTTATGCACAATAACATGCTGACACGTGTTACCTCCCCCTTTCTCTCCCTAACAACAAGAGTGGATCTCCTGCCATAAGGGTGTGTTTTGTTGGAGGGATATTTCTGGATAGGAGATGACGATCGAGTTTTTAGTGTGGTTTGTTGGTGGGCGAGGATAGATATGACATCCCAAAGAGAGAATATTTCACGAAGATGTTGAATGAGTGTATCCAGTTAAATTGGTCGGATGAGGATATCCACCTGTGCTAATCTTGATTCATTAGTAATTGATTAGCAATAATTAATATATTTTGTTGTTAATTAGTAATTAACTTGTCAAAATTAGTGTTAATTAGATATAATTAGTCTATTTTATTTTATTGTTAATTAGTATATATTATGGCTATATTAATGATAATTAACATATTTTATTATTAACTAATATGTTATTGATTTCATCCCGTCTCTTCTCATCCATCCAACCAAACAAGAAACTGGATGACCATATCCACCCAACCAAACAAAAAATAAGACCATCATATCCTATAAATATGGATGGATATATACTATCTAACCTTGATCACGAACCAAACACACCCTAAGTGATGCAAGAAAAAAATAATGAAAGAAAAAATAAATCTAGAGATTTCTATGAACACAACGTCCAGATCCTATGACATAAATTGAGAGGAGATGGTAGACAAAAAGATTTAAGACATTGACAGTTAGCTTCTATTCATGATTGAGACACTGATAATACAATGAGTGTTCTCTTTTATAAATAAAATTTATTTTACCTCTTCTAAAATAGATCTTTTTTGAATTAAAGTAACTTACATCCGTACACCTTGCGACTGAAACATAAATTCAAATCCATAATCATTTCATTATCTAAAAAATTATTGACGCAAAATCTGTCCCATTGAGCGTGCTAAAAGTTGTGTTGACAAAGGCTTAGGAGATCTGCTTAGCTCTAGTGCAGGTTCTAAAATTGATAAGATGCGGACGTGCCAGTCAGTTTGATCCTGCAACTGACAAGATATATAAACAGCAGATCAAAGAGCCGATCGGCTGACAAGCCGATGGAGTAATTCTAGCCGATGCCGATACTAGCTGATGTCGATAGGGTTTTGAACAATCGGCTATATATCTAATGTAGATTCTGACACTTGATTTAAATAATGATATAAAGATAATCAGCTGATGATAATACGATAAAACAATAATATAATCCAATAGAAACCAATTGGTTAATATATAATAGAATAAATGTCGATCCAAAGGTTAAAAGCATACATCAGCTGGAGGTCCGATGTCGTTAAATCCAAATGATTAGATAACCAATGAAACCTTTGTTGTCATCGGCTAAATCCAACTTGTATGTAATCCTTGTGAGCCGGTGCAACGTCCGGATAACTCATCGGCTGAAACCCCGATGAAGCCCTTGTTGTCAATCAAAAAGCAGGTTAGAGATTATGGTTCTAAGCATGACTAGGGTTGATGCAGTGTAAAGTATGAAAAGAAACATAATATCTAGACAATCAAGCCTTTGACTGATTTTAAGAGTGGTGGATACCTTAGCTAATCTAATATGGCAAAACAATTTAGCCGATACTGACAAAACCTTAAAGCAGATCCTAGCCAATACAAGTAAATCGAGCTACCAAACTAGATTAACTAAGATATATGATAAATAGGTAGGACCGACGAAACGTAGGACTTACCCCTTCGCCGGAGATCGAAAGCCGATGCAGCCCCGCGTCAGGTGCCAAGTTCCGTCGGTTGATAAGTAAAAACCTCGGGAAAGAGGGTGGCGATACGTCGAAAGTTGTATATTAATCGAGAGATCTCTTACATAGACATCGGGTGTACATATTTATACTCATGAGTAAATACTAGTTCTTATTGCACAAGACACAAACTTTCCGAAAGATAAAGTAAAAGATACAAGTCCTATTCAGACTCTAAACAATCTTTTCTAAAAGTAAAAGAAAACTAATTAACTCTGCCTAATTGATAGATAACTTGTCATGTTGCATCCTCTTCGAACTCGGTCTCTTCTGGATAATTTTTCTTTAATTGATTAATTTACTTAACCAACTTCATCAAGAATTCAACTCCTGTTAACTTGGTATGTCCATCAGCTCATCATAGGATTCTGAAGCCGATGATGACTTCAGGACTTACTAAATTTTGGCGTTAACAAAAATCCATTATCAATTTTAATTTCTTTATACAAGTTCATCTGTTCAAATTAAAATACCAAATACATTCATCCATTCAACTATTCATTCTTTAAAATTATAAACAGACACAAAAGTTCATTCAAATATAAAACTCCGGCATAAATTTTATACATTGAATTAGCTCTGATAAATAAAAATCTTGCAAACACATATGAGAATGAAACGTAGAGGGCAAAAACAGGTGAAAAAAATTAATAATGGATTATAATTTTTCACATCTGAAGAAACCCAAAATATTAAGGACGGAAATCAGGAGAAACTTTAAGAGTTTTCATGATGATGCAATCTTGTATGTTAATTTGGAACTTAAAACTTCATCAAAAAATATTATTCGAATATACAACTTTTGCATCAAATTTAAGCAAATAAAACTAATTCTTATAAAATTCCATAAAATGTATACTTCTTAATAAAAACAATATGCACATAGGTGCGCCAATAAACGCGCTGATTTTCTAGTAAGCCAACCGATGGCAGCATAAATCGCGTCCGTTTGGACCCAACCGATGGCAGCATAAATCGCGTCCGTTTGGACCCAGTCTTCAAATTTGAAGTTGGATTGGACGTACTAGAAGGTGCAGTTGTTCACTTGTTCCTGGCATTGAAGTGTACGGTTGGACAAATCGGTGGATCTCTTGTGGTTAACGTCCCCTGTTGATGCCTGAAAACCCATCTGTTCTTTTTTCTAACTCCTATCTTATCCTCTCATTTTTGTTCGCTTGGTCTCAACTTCGTGTTCTACTAGTTATGAACGAGTCAGTCACTCGGTCTCGAGAGCGCTGAACTTCTGAACAAGCCAAAATGTTGACTGAACCGAGACCTTCTGGACGCTGTCAGCCTGTCACAAACTCGCAATCCAATTGCACTTCCAGCAGTTGAGCAGGTTCAATTCAACATGACTTCTGGGAGATGATAAGTTAGGAAAAGATGTCACGATAGATATTATTATCTGTTAGGAAAAGAATACTACTGTCAGAGCAAATGTCGAGCTGTCTTTGTCCTCATCAACTGGATGAGTTATTTCAGTAAGATGTTCCTGGAAAATGCTTAGCCCTGCATACAGGTTCATCTTACCCCCATTATTTTCTCTAGTTATCACAAGGATACTTCAGAAACAAGCATAACAGTAGCATTGGTGCAAAAGAAACATCATGTAGGAGCACTAAGCTCAGATCGGAATTCAGGACACATTCAAATTATCTACAAGTTTGCCAGCATCATCATATTATAATTGCTTAATAATCAGCAAACTCATACAGAATAGCCAGATCCAAACTTCCACAAACAGCTATATATCATCATCAGGAATTTTAAAGGAGAACTCGGAATCAAATTCGCATGATGTTCAGTGACATCCAAGCCAAACTGACGATAACGATGACTTGTGCTAATACTACTACTACACACCAGGTGCTGGCCCTTATTGGTAACTGGCATTTGTTCTCATTCTTAGGCAGAAGCAGATGCAGCAGTGGCACCGACGTGCTTCACGATGATGTTCTGGAGGTCGTCCTTCCTGGCGCCAACAACCTTGTCAGCCTCAGCACCATCCTTGATGAATAGGAAGGTCGGCATTGCCTCGACATTGTACTTTTCAGAAACTTCCTGTTGGATAAAGAAACAGCATTACTACCACAGGGTGACAAAAAAAATTTTTTGGAAGATTGTGGGCAACTCTGCGCACCTTCAGCTCGTCAACATCAACCTTCAGGAAGACAGCACCAGGGTACTTCTTGGCGTATTCAGCAAACACGGGGGCGATGAAGCGGCACGGACCGCACCACGAAGCAGTGAAGTCAATGATGACCTGTAGATCAAACAGTCCAGAAAAGGCCATCATTAGGGATGTAAACATGGCATGAACAAATGGTCAATTGCGCAGTAAGAAAATATAATGATAGCCTCACAGTTGTTGGCATGACAAGCATAAGTACCACCAAGTTCAGAATTTCATAGATAACATATCAGCCTACTAAGAGCTAATAATACTCTTTGGCTACCTTGTTGATGTTGCGTAGCAAGAAAATAAATCCAAGAACCATTGATAATTTCATAGATAACAGCATATCAGCCTGGTAAGTGCTAACTGCTCTTGGTCAAAATCCTCGTTGTTGATGCCGCACATCAAGAAACCAAATCTAATAGTCAAATATACTACTCTTGGTCAAAATCCCTGTTGATGCCGCGCAGCAAGAAACCAAATCTGATAGATTCAAATATAAAGGGCTGACGCTTATCTGTACAAAGCATCACATCATAACAATGCCAAGGCAAATATGTGAAGTGACAATCTATTGTCCATAACAACAATTGAACTAGACTAGTACCGGATTTCCATCACCTCTGGCGAATCATGTCAAATTATACTATTTAAGACATATATCCATAGATTTAGACAAAGCTATACTCAAATAGAGAATCATCAGCATGAAACAACTGGAGCAAGCCTAAACTAGCTGTTGACCATTCGGTCATCTGCTTATAAACATCACATCACACCATCCAGTCTCACGGTAAATTCAAACACTAATCATTTCGCCTATGGAGTCAAATATTATACAGTGCTGTCGTGGATGCAAATTCGCTTGCAAATTTTAGCGTCAAATCGTCCAGTTTCATGATAAAATCCAAACATCAATGGTTAATCATGTCAAATACAGAGTGCCCTGTAATTTATGCACAATGCAACAGATTTCTTTTAAGAGAATTGTTCATTAGATCATCCTAAAATATATTCATGAAAATCTACTACTAAATCTCCCACATCAGAATCGGCCAAATCCCCAAATCCGGGACACAGACTACCAGAATCGCGTGCCCTACGCCCTAATCGCCAAAAATAGAAACAATCTCCTCGCGATTTCACCACATCCCACAAATCTCAGAAAGAAATAAAATCCTAAATTTCTTCAAAATCCCATCGATCTAAGACGAACCGCGCGCCATGGTGAACAAAAAAAAAACCCCAAAATTCGCTCGCGCGCCAGGGAACATACCACTTTGCCGGCCTCCTTTGCCTTGGCCATCTGGGTGTCGAACTCGTCCTTGTTGTGGCAGGCGATCACGACTCCCTCCTCGGCGGCCATTGCTCTCTCCTCCTCCTTCTGCGGCGATGAGATAGGGTTTCGATTTGAATAGGACTTTCTTGCGGGGGGATTGAATTGCTAGATTGCGCTCTGTGCCCTCTTCCGCCGCGGCGCAGGTGGCATTTTATAGGCCAAGAGAAGGGTGGAGTGGAATTACCGGAATGCCCCTTGCGTTTCGAGGACGCTGACGTCGTCGCGCTCGTCCGCGTGTTGAAGAGGAACGCGTTCTTCTGGAACATTCGCGGCCTAGAGTGTTCAAATTTGCAAGAAGTTACTCCATCCGTTGAAAGAAAATATTTTAGATATGACATAATTTAATATAATAAATTTAGATAGATTTATGTTTAAATTTATTGTAAGATATGTCACATCTAATTTTATTTTTTGAAAAAAAGTATATGTGTAAAGATTATTCCTATGATAAGCATTATGAACGGACATGGCAATTTGGAGCCGTAGTGTTTTTTTACCGTTTATCATTTATGGTTGAAAACAGGTAAACCAAAACAATGAGGATAGTTATAGAATAAAACTTTATACTTAAAAAAGTTAAAAGCCGATTTGAGTGGCAAATTTTTAACCAAATTAAGTGGCTGAAATTATGTAAAAAAACCTAAATTATTTTTAAAATATTTTCTAAACTTAAAATTTATCTTCAATTTATCAGCAGCAATCAAAATTTAAATTTAATCTTAATTTTAAAGTTGATTTGATGTTTTTAATCGTAGTTTAATTTTTAGTATTTGTTTTTAAGTTGCTAACAACATATGCATAAAAGTTTTATCTATAAATTACTTTTTATTGTTAATAAATGTTATGGCTTACAACTAGTTGTAGGCGAAATATGGATTTGTAGTTTAAGGGAGTTTGCATATGAATAGTATTGGATGGTTAACTGAGTTTGTAGGTCCCGCGTCACTTATTTGTATAAACAAATTTATTTTCAAGACAAGTGAAATATCAAATATTCTTGTTGGACCGGGTCTATGTTGCAAATCGACTCAAATAATTGATTTTCATTGTTTTTTCCATTCGATATTAATGCATCGGCACTTGTTGCTTTACAAATTGTTTGCTGCCAAGCGTTCCATGCGCAATAGTCAATGGAATAAGTGTCCACATGTTGCAACACCGTTATCCAAATTCGATGAAAGGTACCTCAACGTTGAAATAGAAGGGTATTTGGAGGTGGCCATCAATGTGTTCACTTTTGGTCTCAATGTGATATGTAAGAATATATCTTTGGAGGCATCCAATTGACGCCATTCTCCTCTTTTCCATTGAGATGCCCAAAAAATGCATGGCCTGAATTAAGATGGTTTTTTTTTCAACAAATGTCACTAGAGTAAATGTCAAATGTGATGCGGTATAGGTGTTGTATTTATTATTATATAAACTAAAAAAAGAGTAGACACACGCAATTTGATATATATGCATAAAAAATATTTTTTGTTTCTTTCACTAGCTGAATGCCAGTGTTTTATTTGCTCGGATAAAAGAAACTATATTATAATATTGTATAAAATAAATAAAAATATATTTTTCATGAAATGTATTACCCATATTTTTTCTATATGGAATATTCACCTCGATTTGATTTCATTTGTGGCTAGCCATTTAGATTTATTTTCAAATATTAAAAAGTTTAAAAGGCAATCCGTAAAATTAATAGTGAAAGTAAGTAGGATGATGGTTTCACTGTCATCATCCTTTCCTTCCCATAAATTATGTGGGATTGAAAATAGAGTGAAGTGGCAATACCTAAACTTGTGCGGGCGTGCCATCTAAATCCCTAAACTCTAAAAATGCATTTTTGGGTTTCCGAATTTGTTATGGGTGTCATATAAATTCAAATGGGCTTCAACCCGCTCCATGAGCTAACGTGACATTGCCACGGTGGCACTTACGTGTTAGTGGGATCCACATGTTAGTTATATAGAAAAAAATAAATTAAAAAGGAGACGAGAGAAGAGAAAAAGATGTTTTTAATTTTGAAAAAAAATAAATTGAAAAAGAGAGGAGAAAAAAAATGTTCTTAATTCTTTTTCTATATATGAGACATGTGGGTTTCACTGACACATTGACGTCACCATGACATGCCACGTCAGCACACGGAGTGGGTTGAAGCCCGTTTAGACCTATATGACACTCATGACAAGTTCGGAGATTTAAAAATATATTTTGAGAGTTCACAAATCTAAATGACACACCCATACAAGTTTAAGGACCACCTGTTCACTTTACTCTTAAAATATATTATATATATTGTACACAAGTTATCATACTAGTCTAGTACATCCAAGAAAAGCTTGTTGGCTAAGAAAAAAGCTTTACTTTTGTGGCATTTGTGCACTGCTAGCATTCTCATGTCCTAAGTATCATTTTCCCCTCTTAGCAGAAAAATTAACTTTTTTGTCCATGATTTGCTTCTGGCCCCAAACCCCACTGCTCATTATTGATTCCCAAATCAGTGTTACTAGTCATTTGTTCTCCCTAGGCATAAATATTTGTGTTTCCTGCAACTAGCTTGTTGGCCACAGAATCACATTCCAGACAACTGCTCCACATTGATACACTATATTAGTTAAGAAGTATTTTGGTGATGTCTCCTTGACTGATTTTGCTACAACAATTATGTTCATAGGCTGATTTGTCCGAACTACTTAATTGAACTTATAATCGATCCTAAACTGGTGTTTAACAAAAAAAAATGCCCTCAACAAAATTGCAAATTCCACTGAAACTTTTTTTTAAAAAACCACTCTTGATTAGAAAAACAGAACCCGGTGAAATTAGGGGTAGTATTTTTTAACAGAGTGGTTACTCCTACCGCTTCAATTAGACATCCAAGATTTCCAAGCGCGTTGTGACAAAACTACATTGTTCATTAAAAAAAGAAAAGAAAAGCAGGTCTTTTTTTCCCCTTCGATTTACTGCATGTCGTGCACGATGATGAGCGTTTCCATGTTGACTTGACCCAGCGACCCATCATGCGTCATGGCGTGGCATCGGCGGATCTTCTGCGAATGTGCCATATGTATAAGGCGATGTAGCTATCCCATTTTGTAAAAAAGAAAAAGAAAAGCTCAAAAGTTACAGAAGAGTTTTCATGGCTAGTAGGAAATTAACAGAGCAGAACAGTGATAATCTGTAGTAACAGTTCTGACAAAGACTACTAATCGGTCTTTCTGAAAGAACAATTTTACTTACTAACAAAGAACTTGTGGAAACCGGTTTAATCCATTATTAAAAAAAAGAGACTATTCCCGACCTTGGCTAGACCTACGGATGATCCATTATTAAAAAAAAAAAACTTGCGTTACCAGGGTTTGGTGGCTGTTTGGCCTTGGCCCGCTCATCGTTTTGGGCTAGACCTACGGGTGATGGATACCCACGGATTAACGGGTACAAGTGACCTCAAATCGTTCTAGGACCAGCTCACCCAGTGGGTACAGTTTAAGCTCATTAGCAGATCCGTGAATATAACATTTGGGTCGTAAAGGGTTAACTATAAATACGACGACATATTTTTGGAATAAAAACAGTTAGGTTACTGTGAACAAGCAAGAAACACAGCAAAAAGATATATTTTGGATGAAAAACAGTTAGATTAAATTGTTTGCAACATAATATTTAGCAAGAATATAATCTAGATTGGTTTGTAAGAATTCATATAAGCAATTTTTAATCAAATTTCAAAATTTTATATATCTATAAAAGTTACAAGTTACACTGTATTTATAATTGTAACTACAATATAACTTTAGTGTAATTTTAATATAATTACGGTGTAATTGTGTTGTTATTTTAACCGAACCATAACATATGCCTCAAAATGCAGGCTAGTGCTAGCTACATCGGTTCCCGATGCAATTAATCCAAAGTTAATTTAGCAACCGGTTTCACACTGCTGCACGCAGGCTCTCCTGGAGAAAACTAATGCTGTCTAGAAACACGAATTATAACACAGATCAAATGGTCAGACAATTGACTGTGATTAAACAAAATCTGTCAACACAATTATAGCAACTCTGTTAATTAATGGAGTGAAAACTCACCGGGTTTCTAGTCACGGACTCCATTGCCATCTATATTTGTAGGATGAAACAGGTCGAACGTGCCAAAAATTAAAAGGACTTCTCATTGTGAAAGGGGACGGAACCAACCTGCCGATGCACCGAGCTGCACAATGTCAGATATGAATGGGCAATGCAACTATATGCATGAGATAGGTTAACTATAACATGAGATCAACTAATTAACCTGTTCATTAAGGCAGGGCTAGTTTACCAAATGCAAGAACATGCAAAAGGATTTTCCGTAGATTTGGTCCATTTGGAACGATAATGCAGCCTCCATCGGCGTTTGGCTTAGATGGCAACTAATGTTCAGCAAACAGCCAAATTGAGTAATTAGTACTACTGTCAAGAAATGCAAACCATTAACACAACATCATACGGTTTGAACAGACCACTGTACGTTTCCAACACACCATAATATTGCAAGTAAATTCAACACTAATACCAGCACAAGGAGTTGAGGAAGAATATACAGTAATTTCTAAATCTGCAATTATTCTATATCCATGACAGCATGTCAGCATACATGTAATCCCCATTAAAATATACAAAAATATTTTCATGAATCGGCTTAATACATTTGTATGATCAAACTCCTGACAATATCAAATCTTTATTCGAGAACATCAAAGAGAATTACGTAAAATTGGAACAGTACTGCAGCTAGCATTACAACGGGATTAATCCGAAAACCTACAAATATGCGCCCAACGAATGGTTCTCCCTCCATCACCCATGGCTCCCGGAGCATCAAGCGCTTACGATACAGATGAACACCGCATTTGGCATCAATGGCAACTGAAGTTTTAACAATTAACTAACTACTATCTATTTCATATTAATTTCAAAGTAACTATACTTAGAATCATCAACATTGTAGCTAAAATCAAACAAAACACTATGCATTTTCGCCACTACTGCAAAAATCAACAAACAATAGCACTGGAAGTAAAGCTAGACGGCTAGCCATTTTCACAAAACAATCAGAAATGGTAGCATGCAGTCTGCTAGTAATATATTGACTATAAATTTTGTAGCTCTCTCAGCTGTTAGGTATTGCCTTTAAGTGCATACTTCTACAAGGCAAGTTTGTAAATCCAGAATTCCTCGGTAGTAATTGAAACTTACATGAATTTCGTATGAAATTTACTCAAAGGATAGCATTCACATGAAGAAAGCACATAGCAACAAATGGTAATCAAATTAACTCTTACACATCTATGATTTACCTGCTTGGATCATTAGATGATTGTCTCTGTACAGTAGTACTATTCATGGAGCGGCATAATCCAGACAGGTGGGTCCAGCGCCACCTTGGCCCCAGCGTCGTCGACGAAGTAGAGCTTCCGGCTGCGCATGTCGTAGCAGCGCACGGTGACGCTCTCCCCGACGAGCGCGCTCTCGTCGTCGGTGAGGTAGATGCAGTCGCCGGCGCACCACGGCAGGATCCTCGCGACGGCGAAGAAGGCCGTGCCGACGCTGAGGAACAGCGCGCGGCCGCCGAAGCTCTTGGTCCGGCGCCAGAACCGCAGCTCGTCGTCCCACCGGAACACGGAGAGGAACCTGTCGTCGTCCCAGGGATTCACGCAGCGCTCGGTCCCGACGAACACCAGCGAGCCGGCACCGTCGTCAGCGGCGAGCCACCACCGCGATCTCCACATGGACCAGTGCTCCCTGTACGGCCTGTCCGCGAACTTCTCCACCCGTACGTGGCGGGGGCGACGCGCTGCTGCTGCTGCTGCTGCTGCCCGCCGGCAGGATTGATACGCGCAGCACCGTGCCGTCGTAGCACGCCGCGTAGAAGCTGCCGTTGAGGTGGACCACGCTGACGAACTTGCGGTTGTACTCTCTCGGCTCCATGTACTCCCACCCCACCTCGACGCGTCCCCGGGGCGCGCGATGGCGAGGCAGCGCCTCACAGTACAGATCCGACGCCTTCGCCACCGCGGGCGCCATTGGGGAGCGGATTCCACCACGAGCGGCGCGGCCGCGGCGCAGCGACGGTGACAAGGAAGGAAGGAAGAGTGTGGAATGTTGTTGCGGCGCTGCTAGGCTGCCCGTTGCGTGGGGGCATTATATAGGTCGACGCCGAGATGAGTTGGATTGAGTTCAGATCTCAAGTCTGAATTTCAGAAAGTTCAGATTTGAGTTGATTTGTTTTATTTCGCTGGATTTTTAGCAAAGATAAGTCATTTTCCAGCAGTAATGCGCAATGGATCAAACATTTCACCAATGTAAAATGTCAGTCAGAAACACCAGTAGCATTCATTCAGAAAAAGAGGCTTGTAACCGCGTTTGTGTCTGAAGCTGATGCCCAGTTAAACCGTTTAACTTAAACGTATTGTTTAACAGCTCAATTCAATCTCAACCGGCAACAACAAGTTTCAGATTGCGTCCTTGCAAGGTTTTTGTAAAAATGTCTGAAAAACTGGTCCAAGGAACAGAGAGGTGAGGGGTCTCAACTCTGAACCTGGTAAAACACTATGTTCCTTGAGCAGGGACTGCTCCCAAACCATCTGCTAAACTAAAACTACAGCATTAGCCAAGGCTTTGTACACAATTTGGTTGTTTGCACTAGCAACAGGAATTCAACCATTAGCTGATCTGTGATCATCAGAATTGTCGGCGTCCAAAAACCTGACAGGATTTGACAGCATTCTATGAATTTTAAGTTCAGTGCAGGCAGCAGCCTTGAGATATTAGTTGTAACTAATAGATATCATCTTGATCTGAACTATTCGCGCTCTTCAGATATCAGATTGCAGATATACCATGATTCAATTCCGTCAGATTTAGAATGGATTAAATTCCGTTACAAGTTCAGGGATTGGCAATAGGCTGCAAAGGACATTTAACACCGCAAACTTGTTCCCCGAATTTTGAAACTATTCAGAATAATCTTCAAACTGAATTCAGACCAAAGATGACATAGCCGATTCATGACAGACCTAATCTCACAAAGTCACAAGTGACAGAACTAATCTTTTGTTAGGTAGGTGTCCTTGGTCTCAGATGTTATCAGGAAGGAGCGCCTCTAGCCGTTTCCTCATCGTTGAAACTTGCTCATCCTCATCATTGGCAATAGGCTTCAATGATGGACCCCTGGAGTCTCTTCTTGGTGGCACACCAGGTGTCATGGTTTGACCAAACAGTCGGAAACTGGGAGGTTCTTCGATGGATGAAGAGGAAGCCGACGTCTTGTGCTGAAGCTGATTTGTTCCGTCAGGAAGCTGAAGTGCATTACTGAATTCTTGTGGGGTGCCTGTGAGTCATCTTGAAGTTTGACAGTGGCCTGAGACGAACTCTCTCCGAGAACTGGACGAATTTGCCAAAAGTTAACATGTCTGTTCATTTCTGCAGAGGATGCCCATTCAACCTGGCGAGCAGCACAGTGTCAGATAAAAATGGACAATGCAACTACGACACAATGCAATAATTCCAACTGAGACACAAAAGTTAGTAGAAGTAGGAGAGATATATGCTAGCAATGGATCTGATACAAAGTTACTACTACTTATCATGCCCAATCTCTCATGGGTGAATTGATCATAAGACCGATGCACAATTTCGGCAGGCATTTGCAATCAAACAACAAGGAAAATTCAGAGTACTACCTGCATCATGCGCCAGATGGATGAAGCATAGCTCTCGATGGCAATCACCTTTCCCTGTGGCCCAATGGTCGGCAGCTTGCCCTCCTCCACAGCCCATACGAAGTTCACCACCATGCCTGGAGCAAACCTGGCGCGTAAGCCATCATCCACGACGTCACGCGGTACAACGAACTCATCTCCGTCCTGGCGCGACCAGTAGTTGACGTGGAACGGCTAGCGGCGCGCCGCCCGCCACACGGCATTGATGACCTCTTCGACTGAGCAGGGCGGGCCGACCTGTTGAGCGTGCGCCGCACCCCCATGAACATCTCGCCGTCGTCCATGCGACGCATGAACACGACATTGTCGCCGGTGACGAGGTGGTTGGCACGAGCAAAATCCATCCAGCCACTGCGGAACTTGCGGGTGTGTTCTTTCCAGGTGTAGTTGAACACCCACTCCTTCCCCTTCAAGCCCTTGATGCGGAGCAGCACATTATCGTTCAACTCCAGGTGAGGAAGAACTCCAGCGGCGGCGTCTTTCTTGGGCACTATGAAGCGATACCGATTCTTGACGGCATCGGTGTTGGTGAGAGGCTTCACGAAGGAAACAAGATTCTGGTCTGGAGCGGCGCCTGGATCAGCGGGGGCCTGAAGCTGGAGGGCGTGGTCGTCGGCGGCGACGGGGACGAGGAAGATGTTCGCCACGGGTTCATTCCAAGTTGTTGCGTACAGGCGGACGTCCGTGACTTTGCATAGGAAGATCCGGCCTGGAAGCGGCTCCGGCGGACGCGACGGGCACTGCTCGGCGTGCCCATCGGGGAAGTAGTAGACCAGCGAGCCAACGGTGGGGAGGCGGCCGGACTTGGGGGCAGCGCACGCCAGCCACATGTCGCGTGTAACATTGGCCTGCTGCGCCTGAGCCTGCGCGGAGGAAGTTGTCGGTGGCGGCGGTGCGGTGGTGGCGAGAACCATGTCGGCGACCGCAGCGCCCGCGCCCGCGCCCGCGCCCGCGTCCGCTGGTGGAGGCAGATGATCCTGAAAAGAGAAAACCAATTAGTGAAAATTTTGCATCGATCAATTCATGCGTGCGTGCAATTACAACTCAATTCAACAAAACTCACCAGCTGAGAGCCGCTGCTGCTGCCGCCGCTGATCCTGCTCCGTGTGGGACATCCTGCACGCGGCGCTTCTGGCCTTCGTCCACTCTGCTGCTGCTGCGCCTGCATCAAGTCGTGGGATGGAGAGGACAAATCGCTCGAGTTGGCGTACCCAAACGCCATGTGCTGCCCGGCGGAGGAGGAGTTGGTCATGTGGCTGGCGGCGAAGACGGAGCCCAAGTCGAGGCGGAGGTCGGTAGAGAGCACCTCCCGAGGAAGCAGGCCGAAGGAGACGAAGGCGATGCCGCTGCTGCTGGGGACGGAGGCGTACTCCTGGCCGAGGCGGTGGCCAGTGATCCCGCTCGTCTCGCCAAGATAGGCGCCGGTAGAGGGCGCGCTCGTCGCCGCGGAGACCGTCGACGACGAAGCGGGTGCAGCAATGATGGGGGAGGGGGGCGGCGCGTATGGCGCGCCCTCGCCGTCGACGCCACTGAGGCTGGAGATAAGCGGGGAAGAGGCGGCGCCACCATGGCCGGGGCGGTTGGGATCGGTGGCCATGTCGAACACTTGATCGAGGTGGGCGTGATTTGAAATGGGGGAGGGGTGGGGACCAAGGGGTCAGAGAAATATATAGATGAGGGTAGCGTACTCTGCACGGCAGCTGCCGGCGGCCGTTGCTGCCGTGTTCGGAGGTGGAATTCTGGAAGCAGCTCTGCTCTCGTCGACGGCAACTTGGCAACGGGAAGGATAGCGCCTGGCCTGGTGGATGGGCTCTGGCCCAACAAAATATTTCACTTGCGGAACGCGAATAAATATTCCGGAGTAAGTCCGATAGACATCCCTCATCTTTTCGTTGAGTTTAAATCATTTCCCATAGCGTACAAAACCAGGTTAAATTAGGTCTCATATTAGTATGGATGGCTGGTTTTGCTGACGTGGCATTCTAGTCAACAAAAAAATAAAATAAAAAATATGAGGTCCACATGTATCTGGCCACCTCACCTTCTTCCTCTGTTCCCCCCTCCTCTCTTCTCTTCCCCTCATCTCCTCCATGCTGCCGAGCGTCGATGGTGACTTTGACCTCAGCCTCATCGGCGAGCTGGGCAAGCTGGAACACCACGCCCTGTTCCGTGCGCAAGTTCCTCGTCCTCCTCAAGAACGGCAAGCCTGGCAACACGCCATTGCTGCTGCTGCCCAAGAAGGCCTGCTTCATCCCCATCGTCGGCGGGCACGCCGATGACTTCGGCATCCAGTGCAACAACACTGTCACTTGGGGTAGGCTGGAGGAGGGGGACAACGGCGAAACGCCAAGCGTGAAGCATGTCGCCACACCATCAACGCATCCGACACAGTACACCCCGTGCGTCACGGATGGCCCATTCTAATTTAGCCCATATATAATGCTTAACCCTAGCTCTTCTCTCCCTATCCCTTTTATAGTCCTCACCATTGCCACAAGTTAGCGCTATACTGCTATCAGAGAGTGGACTCCTCAAGCGGGGGACTGTGGGGTCCCTCTTTGTTAGTTCGGCCGGGGGCAGCGGGTGAAAGTTTGAGAAATCGGGAACACTAGAAGTGAGACGTAGAGGAGGTCCGGCCCCCCTCTACGAAGATAAGGCCAAAGGGGTTTATACAGGTTCAAGCCGCTCGGAAGCGTAATACCCTACTCCTGTGTATGATGATTTTTCTAAGCTTCGAAAGTCTCTGAAGCTCCGGTGTACAAGCTAGAGCTCAACAAGCCTTCAGACCAGAGATCCGGAGTCCGAAGTCCCATCCCCCCTTCTCGCTAGGCATGGTCCTCCTTTTATACTCCAAGGGGATGCCACATGTGCCGCGAGAGCTACCTAGGGGAGAGGAAAAATATTCCCTACATTAAACGCCTCTCCGGTGCCTTAGCCTGAAAGCTACTAGCACGCCGGCCGCTATGTGGGGCCCATCGAATCATGTCGGTTGACACGGGGACACCCCTGTCATTCATCATTTAATGGATGAGGACTTGGGAGGCATGCATGCACCGGGAATGAAATCCCGGGCACGTCCGGTGCAGCCAAGCTAGCTTCGGATTGGATGGGAGGCTCAGAGCCTCTCATCATCAGATGGGACGGGGCATACCCACCGCACGTCTCCTGACACACGGTCAGGGCGTGAGTGGCTTGCCGCCGTCCCCTTTGTCAATCAACCAGTCATAGACCGGTCGCAGGCAGAGCAGGTGCGCAACATGCCGCATTAAATGCCTTGTGAAATTGTGATTGATTGAGAAGTGGAGATAGGTGGGGAAATTGAATGATGCAGGTTTGTGATTGGTTGAGAAATTGTTATATTTTGGGACAAATTCTGAACCCTATAAGTTATTATATTTTGGAACGAAGGGAGTAGCACTTTAAATTTCACTTTTACTCCTACTATTCTATTTCTGTTGTTACTATAGCCATGTGAAATGTCCTACGTTCCCCTCATCCTTTGCTCTTGGCCAAATCTGGCCCATCCCTTCTACTTCCACCTGGTTCTCTCCCTTTCCCACTGGGAATAAGACTATTTTGCTTCCCTCATCTCTTGCTCCTGATTAAATCGTCTCCCTCAACCATAAACAACGCCTCCACCTCTTCAAAATCAGTGCAAATCGACTCCTTCAATGGTTTAGAAAGCGATTTCTGCTGGCATGGCAGGTTGACCACGGTGGACTTGCCGAGTCAGCAAGTCTCTCAGAAAAAAAAACTACTAAAAATTCATAGTGGGACTCATGTGTCATCACCTCCCTCTCTCCTATCCTATCCTCCGCTCTTCTCTCTCCCTGCCCCCTCTGATACGTCATGAGGGCCCCTGGCAGCAGCATCGTGTAGGGCACCAACTTCGCCATCACGGGTGCCACGGTGCTCGACACCGAGTTCTTCGAGAAACGGGGGCTCGACAAGATGGTCTGGAACTCCAGCTCCCTCTTCACCCAAATCCAATGGTTGTATGACATCAAAACCTCCTTCTGTAACTCCACCCAAGGTACAAGAATAAGAAAAACACCAATCCTTCGCCTACTACATTCCATTTCATGGATGTTGATGGGGTCATATGTTCCCCTCCTTTTCTTGGTTCCTAAGAATGCAAGGATTTCTTTGCCAAGTCTCTCTGTTCGTCGTCGGCGAGTTTGGTGGAATGACTACAATGCGCTGCTCTTTGCTAGGAAGAGGGGGCGAAGAGGCATCCAACCTCTCTTCCCACGACACACCCGCTAGCCTCCACCCCCGCCGCCTCCTCGCCAACTGCTCCACCTCCTTGATGACCACCTCCATGCTGCCACCACCATCTCTACGACCTCGACCTCAAGATCCACAACTGTTGTCGCATCATCAAGCTTGGTGACACCAGTGCCCGCCCATGTCGCTCAGGAGAGAGGGGACGACATGCCGCTCTCTCTTTCTCTTCCATTCTGCCCTCACGTCGATCCAACTCAGCCAAGTGGGCCTAGCTAACATCTATCTCTCCTTTGCTGACATGCATGTCAGTTCTGGATTCCGATCGTCTATCTTCACCCCTCGAAGTGACGAGCGTGAAGTCACCACTTATCCACCGTCTAATCAATCCAGCGGCTCTCGTTTACTGGATGTGTCACATCTCATACGAGGTTTGTTTTTTATGGGATGGAGGAAGTACGTACTTAACTGCTGATGAAATCAACCCATTGAAGCCCATGGCAATCCAACAAAACTAGCAACGTATGCGCTTCCAGAAGTCGGACGATGCATCATCGCCGCCGCTGCTAGCGGCCTCCGGGACTCGCCCGAAGCTTGTCCATCGGTACGCACTGCCACCAGCCGTGGCTTCCCCGCCGCCATCCCTTTGGGCGTCGTGTTGGAACTCTACCATTCCATCTTACTGTTAGGACTATATGTATCAATTAATTGATTGGCAGTGATGCAGCATGCTTGATGCCTAGAATTTGTAACACAGTTAATTGTAAAATCAAAGTGTGTTTGATTGTTATTTTATGATGAACAATTGGCATGTGAGATTATTTGTTTTGATATTTGGAGATTATTGACGAAGTGGCTTTGTAGCCGGTCAGACAGGTTGATGATGAACAGTGTTTTCAGATGATGAACGGATGCTTCGATTGAGTGGAGCCGGTCAGATCGGGCCAGTGCCACCGGTCAGACCAGAGTTATGTATGTGGTCAGACTGACCGACCCGACGGTCTGATTGACTGGTTCCTGATTGGTTTCGGTTTCGGGTTGTTTATTTGGATAGTCACTCGTGATTAATTCTTGTTTATGACTTCTACATGATTTTTATACGTGTGTAATATTGTTATGTGCTAATGTTGAGTCAAGTTGAAGAGAACTTGTGCTCAGATATGATTTCTTGTTTGATTCATGTGTAAGTGTGTCTTGATGCCTCGGGAGAGCATTGGCGGTGATGGATCGAGAGTCAACTTAAGAGAAGATGACGTCTGAACGATCAGGATATCATGCAAGATGCTTAGGCTAAAAATCAATGCACGTTGTTGATGAAGATTCCATATGGCATACGATGAAGATATTGTGTGCGTATGGGATGAGAGTCAAATTTAAAAGGAGTCCAAATTTGGTATGATTGATTTTGTAACGTTTGTTTCTTGTACAAGAAAGTTTCCTAGGGGATTAGGGCTTCTTGTATAAGTTAGATTCGTGGCTCTAGCCTGTGGATCTATGGGTATATATAGAGAGGGAGGTTGAGGTTTCTCGGTATCGATTTTGTGAGAATTGAGTTGAGAGAAAAGTTAGGATTTCGAGTTTAGTCAAGATTTTTGAGAGGAGTGCTATTGTTGCACTTTATAAACACGAATAGAAGCAATGAAGTTCCATCACACCAACGAAGTATCGACGGTCAGATCGGCGACGACAGCACATTGGGCGATCAGACTGGAGCAACTACACCGGTCAGACCGGCGTATCTACTCCGATCAGACCGATCTCCATCATTTCGAGGGTAACTTTTAATTTCACTAAAAGTTCTGATTTTTGGATACTTCAACCATTCACTCGTCTTTGATTAGCTTAGTTCTTATTGTACTATCCTACATTAATTACGATGAGTATAACAAAGTATGCATTTGACCATGCAGTAAGCAAAGCATGCATTCCATCATGTAATTCATGAGTTTCAGGTAACACCATTGATTACTAAATACAATGGAGAGTGGATTTTAAACTCTCGAATGAATGTCCCGTCGTTATTGGCATGTCACTCGAATAGTTATGAATTTTTTTAAAAAAAAATTGAAATGTGATATATCGCTCTACAAACATGCAAGTTAAAATTTAACTTTTCACAAGTTAAAAAACAAATTAAACCACAGCTAGCTAACGTATATTTTTGGTCAAATTTGTTTTTTCTTTGCAACATATAGAAGTTAAATTTTATCTTGCATGTTTGTGGAGTGATCTATCACATATTATCTATCTTGTTGACTTTTTAAAAAAAATTTCTTAACCATTTGAGTGACATGCAAACAACGAGGAGATGTCTCTTCGAGTTTGAATAGTTTCTCAATACAATGAAGTTTCAAGCCAATTCATAAATAAAAGAAGAATTGTGAAGATGTCGGCTGATGGTAGCGCGCACCGGGCCAGTCGTCGCTGCCGGCGGCGGCAAGGTGCATATGCTGCTATGGGCTTCAATGGGCTGCTAGGGTTCATCAGAAGTTTAAGCGTCAGTGAGCCGTTGGATTGACTTGAAGGGGTGAAGGCAGGCAGACGATCCGAATCCGTCAGGGCCTTCTTCAACCTCGCGGCGACAGAGTCCTTGTAGAACCTGACGCCGCCGTCACCGAGTCGTTCCGGGTTCGAATTCCTCTTCGGCTATAGAGCCCCGAGGTCGCCTACAGTTTTTCCGCACCTCAGACCGAGCCGTGTTGAGCCCTAGCCTCGCCGCTCGCCGCGCTTCGACCTCGCTGCCCTGCCGGCTGCCGCGCTCAGTCCAGAAGCACCTGCAACTGTGCACAACTCCACCATCGGAACCGCAGGAACATGGGGAAGCCCGTCGTCCGGTCCTTGCCGTCCTCTAGACCCCGCCGGAAGACCGTCGCCGCCGTGAAGCCCAAGCGCGCTGCCGCCAAACCCTCGGCGTCGGCCGCCTCTCGCCGTCGTGGAGGTCTTGCTCGTGCTCGCGTTGGTAAAAAGTCCGCGATGGCGTCGTACGGAGCAGTGGACGGCGTGTTGCTCCCGGAGATGTTGCACGAGGTCCTCATGCGCCTCCCCGCCAAGCCGATCTGCCGCCTCCGCGCCGTCTGCCGTTCGTGGAGGTCCTTCACCTCCGACCCGCTCTTCGTCGCCGCGCACGCTGCCCGCCACCCTCACAGCCCCCTCCTCGCCGTCGGCGTGGAGACCTCCCCTACCCCACGTATCAACCTCGTCGACCTGTCCGGCAACGTCGTCAAGCACATCCCCTGCACGGGGAAAGGCAGGGTGATCTGCCAGAGCTCCGACGACCATGTCATCCTCGACGGCAGCGACGACCACATCATCCGCATACTTCACCCAACCACCACCTCCGCCTTAGCCTTACCTCGCCGTCGCACCAAATGCGGAGACCGTGTTTGGTTCGCGTTTGGCCACACATCTCACACAGGCGAGCACAAGCTACTCCGCATCGTAGAGGACATAGACTACTCTCACGCATCGGAGATCATCACCATCAGCGACAGGAAACCTCAGTGGAGGAAGATGGACAACCCGCCGGACCACCTCGATTGGAGCTGCACCAATGGAGTCGTGTTCAGAGGCGCGGCTTACTTCGTCCTATATTGCTACTACGCCAAGCCCTCCCTCGTACAGACAGACTGCATACCTTCCTTCGACCTTGAAACGGAGCAATGGAGCATGACCCTCAAAGGGCCAGTAAAGACGATCATTGATGATGCTAATGGCGCACTAGGCTATCTTCTCCTCGCCGACCATCTCATGTTGGAGTGATTACGTTTCTATCGTGGATCTGTGGTTTCTGACTGATTTTGAAAAGGGGACGTGGTCGAAAGAATATAGGATTAGTGTTGATTTTGTTTTCTTTGGGAGAAGTTATGTGGAAGTGCACCCTTTGCTTGTCACGGACGAGGGAGAGATAGTACTTTGGCTGCAAGCAGGGACAAAAGCGATCGTGCAGATTTATAACCCAGTAACTAAGATTTCCTTGGATATAACTGAAACGAGCATCGATGCTGGAGTAGGCGTCTACACTGGAAGTCCGTTATGTCTAGAGAGTGTGTGACAAGGAAAAGTTTGGCTTTGTATCATCATATAATTTATGTATTCATGCGGTCGTTTGGTTATACTAGCATGCACATGTGTATTCTCTGTAAAACAGAAACATTAGCTGCTGCTGTTCCAAAATCACCGGCATCACCCATCAAAAAATAAATTAAAAAAATCACCGGCGTCAGCTTCAGCCACAGAGCCCTCCTCAACAATTCCAGCTGTTGAC
This sequence comes from Oryza officinalis, assembly GCA_008326285.1. Taxonomy (NCBI): domain Eukaryota; kingdom Viridiplantae; phylum Streptophyta; class Magnoliopsida; order Poales; family Poaceae; genus Oryza; species Oryza officinalis. Next base: position 10,905,904 of record BDMV01000007.1, read on the forward strand.
ACCATTAAAACCCTCATTGTCCGAATCAACTCTACTGGTGTTATTACTTTGGCATAAACAAATAGATCAAGTAACTAATTTATTGAACTACTTTGAAATTCAACCAACTCAATTCTGAACCTCTGAAAATTCAACCAATTCAATTCTGAACTTGTCTGAAATTGAGACTTACGAATCTGAACTCAATCCAACTTACGCAGAGTACACGTTTGGCACAAACAAATGAAGCAAGTAACTAATTTATTGCCATTAGTACAGATTACATTCAATTCAACCAATCGATAGTAATCTCAACTAAAACACATGTTTAGCATACACCTGACATTCAGCAAGAAGTTTGTCACAGTTACTTGACGTGTACAGTCCAAGAAGAACAGACAACCAACTAATCCACTCATGCAGAGTACACTTTTGGCACAAGTAAATGGATCAAGTAAACATTTTATTGCCATAAGTAAACGATTACAGTTAGTGTAACCTAAGCACGTTCAATTCAACCAATCAATAACTAATGATCTCAGCTCTCCATATACTTGGTCATTAAATACAGAGGCCATCAGAGGGCAAAACTCCTATACATATGTGCTTCTCTATCTAGAGAAGAATCTCTTCCTGCAAAGCACAATGTCAGTGCCTAGGATCTCTAATCTCCATGAGGCATGTGCTTCCTTCACATCGAATGACTCCTCATCATCAATGTCGAAGCCGACACAGCTCAGTTCGTCCATCTCAGCCAACAAATCGATGCTGTCAGGTCATCCTCCTCCATGACGCCGCGACGACGTCACGGACTGCGCCGTCAGAGTCATTGGTAAGGTGCACCATCGCTGCAGGAGGAGGAACGGGCTGTGGCGGCGGCGCGTGGTCATTCTTGCCGTGGCCGTGGCCGCGGCCGCTGCCATTGCTCAATCCGCGCGCTCACCTAAGGATTTCTAGGGTTTGAGGAAGAGAGGTGAGGAGNNNGAATTGAATCGAGAAGGGGAGGGGGAGGGGAGCAACGGATAGGAGAGAATTTGAAGCACTAGAGCGGGATCAGCTATCTCTAACGGGCATTAACCCTCATCACTATCGGGTAGGGCCTCCGTCACTGACCAAAGGTCAGTGATGTGAGAAACTATCTCAATCGGGTACAAGGCCGTCACGGATGGATGTTATCTCAATTAGGCCTAACAATATAGCCCGTCACACATAAGATTGACTAAGAAATACAAGTCAAACCAGGTTGTGTAGAGTCCGTCACGGATGACTAATCTCAATCGGGCAAAATACTCAGCCCGTCACCGATGACTACCATCGCTAACGGGCTTTACCAAAGAGCCCATCACCAATAGGTTTGACCCCACCTGTTGAGTCAAAATATTCCTGGTTCGGATGACTTATCTCTATCGGGCTTATATTAGGAGCCCGTCAGGGATAACTATATCCCTATCGGGCTTTCTTAGGAGCCCGTCACGGATGATTATCTCTTTCGGGCATTACTAAAATGCCCGTCAGGGATGACTATGTCAGCAAAAAAAATAAAATTCGTTTTTTGGCTAGCATCAGACCTTTGCTAGCCATGCCCGTTGCAAAAAATGACAGTCCCAGCAACCCCATTCCCAGCATTCCTAATTCACAGCCAATTCACAGCCAATTCACAAAATTCTCAGCCAATTCACAGCCAATTCACAAAATTCTCAGCCAATTCCCAGCCAATTCACAAAACCGCCGACATGCATCAAAACCTGTAAAACTGAGTTATAAATTGGAACAAGTATATATGTAATTAAGAAATGCAAATATATACAGAAGAACGTGCATAATTGTATTATAAAGAATATTTACAAAAATCAAATGTTTGTCGCAAAATCATTTCTTTCCGCTAGGACTTGATTCTAAACATTCCTTTCGGCGACAAGAGATCATCTAGTATGAATTGTGCTATCTCCTCTCTAATGATATTGAAGTTGATTTCCGGAATCGCCGAAAGTTTTTCCTGCATGCGAGGCGTCAAGTTAGTCTACATAATTGGAAAGTTAGTATGAATCGTGCTATCTCCTCTCTAATGTATATAAACAACTGAAGCACACACCTCAAGGTCGAGCAATGTCACCTTGTCTGCGAGGCTCCTCATGTTATGGCAGACGTGGAACCCACACTGGTCGCCAACTTGTTGACATATTGGAAAGTCCTTTTTGTGACCGAGTATGGGATGCCCTTCCTTATGCCTCCCTCCTTTTGCCATGTATTGGTCCCAGGCATCGTTCAAGGCAGCTTCGATCGCCGACCAATCGTATATTTCTTTTTTGATATTAGAGTTAAGGTAGTATACCAAACTCCACTTCGGCACTATGACCAGGAGAATCCAATGACGACTGCGACATTAATAAATTGCAAGTTAAATACTAAAGCTATACGTGTCGCAGGTTTGACTGTAAGTAGGGAACACGCTTAATGTTCAGAGTAGGCACACATAATGAAGTCCTTGTCTTGGCGGGACCATAAGCAGTCCTTGATATATTCTACCATGCTGGCTCGATCGTAATTCATAGTTGTCTCGTTGACGACACTTGGATCGAGCAAAGCAACATGGGGAGCATTATGATGGATATGCTTCCAAGTTAACCTAGAAACAAGACAAGAATTAGGGTAAGCGTAATACAAGGATAGTTATTACCATATCTCGTATGCAAGAATACTCACAAGGAGTAGCACTTAAGGAGGTTGGTGCCGACTGCTCGCACCCTGTAGAGGTCCCATAGATCTTGAAAGTCTACGGCGATAAAGGCTTCAGGGCCGAGGAACGGCTGTCTATCGTGCTGGCCCGTCATGGAGGTTTCTCTATGCTTCCTCCTTGCGTTGGACCTCTTCATATAGTACCCATGCAACTCCTTACTTGCAGGGCCCATCTTTGAGTGGCAGGAAGACGACAAATATAGAGAGGAAGAGGACAGATATAGAGGAAGTGGCCAAAATGAAAAAAAAAAGCTAGCCTTCCCTACTCTTATCTATGATTTTCCAATGATCCAAAGTCCAAACAGATTGATATGATTTCTTAAAGCAACTTTTACATAGAATTTTTTTAAAAAAACACACATTTATTTAGCAATGTTTTATGTGAACAAACAGTTCTATCACAAAAGAGTAAATTATTAGCACATATTTTCACTTTACACTAGGGTTAGCATATATTTATTAACAGTAGTGTACTCCACAGAACCTTATAGAGATTCCATGAAATTTCAAAACATAAATAAACTTCAAAAAACATGGTCTAAGTTCAAGAAGTATATCACAAGTTTCACTCATATTAACAGGCAAAGATAATCTGATGGACTGAAAAATTATGGCATAACCAACAGCAAACTACTACATGCATGGTACAAACTACAAAGCATCAGGAACTGAACAAGTTTACAGGTTAGGGGAAAAAAGAAGAAACCACTTTTACACTAGGGTTAGCACATATTTATTAGCAGTAGTGTACTCCACACAACCTTATAGAGATTCCATGAAATTTCAAAACATAAATAAACTTCAAAAAACATGGTCTAAGTTCAAGAAGTATATCACAAGTTTCACTCATATTAACAGGCAAAGATAATCTGATGGACTGAAAAATTATGGCATAACCAACAGCAAACTACTACATGCATGGTACAAACTACAAAGCATCAGGAACTGAACAAGTTTACAGGTTAGGGGAAAAAAAGGAGAAACCACTTTTACCTTCAAAAAGGAGAACAAGTTTACAAGTTTACTGGTAGGCGGCGGCGGCGACAGCGGCGTCCAGGAGGAGGAGGCGGCGCCCAGGAGGCGGCGGTGTCGAGGAGGAGGAGGCAGCGTCCAGGAGGCGGCGGCGTCTAGGAAGAGGAGGCGGCAGTCGGGAGAGAGATCGAGAGTGAGAGGAAGGAGGCGGCGGCGGCGGTTGTGACAGAGAGTGCGAGTGAGGGTGAGAGGGAGAGTGAAAAACTTAGTTTTTCTACCGATCCAGAGTTAGATCTGTATCGGTAGAAAACCTAGTCGTAGGTCATCACCATCGGGCACAAGCACTAAGCCCGATATGGATGACAATCATCCGTGACGGGCACAAGAACGAAGCCCGATACGGATAACAATCATCCGTGACGGGCACAACTAATAAACCCGATACGGATGACAATCATCCGTGACGGGCAGAGCTAATACACCTGATAGAGATAAGATCATCTCTGACGGGCATTATTTATATGCCTGATAGAGATAAGCTCATCCCACTATAGAATTAAAATATTCCTAATCAGTTGTATTTAATAATGATATTTAAGTTATAAAATCATTTATAGTTAACTTGTACCCGATTTAAAATTGCTATTACATTTTTAGATGGTGTAAAATTTCTGTTAAATTAAAATATGCCTTATTAAATTAGTTTAAAATTGCCATTAAATTTTAAAAAATTATTATAATTAACCTATGCCTTATTTAAACAGTGTAAATTTGCTATTAAATTTTAAAACACACATGAATTTAAAATATGCAGATCATAAGGCGCCGGTACAAAATACTTCATTACTTATATCTATTTGCAATTTACAGTACTACGAAGACTCTGTTTACAAGGATATGCCTTCCGAATGGTCAGAACGAGCGTATGCCACTTCGTCTTCGGGATCATCGTCAAGGTCGATCTGAGGTCTCACATGAAGATTCTGGTTATATCCTTCCTCATCGACGACGTTGTCAACCCCAACAATTCTTCGTTTGCCATCCCTAACGACGTGCAGCTTCTTGTTAGCGGGGTCTTGTATATAGAAAATCTGCTCGACCTGCTTCGCTAGGACGAACGGTTCGTCCGCGTATGCAACCTTGGCCAGGTCCACTAAAGTGAATCCTTCCCTATCGACTTTTACTCCAGTGCGGATATTCACCCAGCTGCAACGAAACAAAGGGACTTTGAAGCTCCTATAGTTCATCTCCCAGATCTGCTCTATGCGGCCATAGTATGCATAGACTGCCCTCACAAACCAACACCAGTCTTTTCTGCGCACTTTGTCCTCACTCGTGCGCACCCGGGAAGGACTTCCCGATCGGTCACCCATCCCTAGATTTCTCCAGGCCAAGCACGCTTAACTTTAGAGTTCTTTGGAGATGGGCTTCCGGAAATCTCGCGGTTTCACGGGCGCGTGTGTCGCAGTTGCGCAGGCATGGTGTGCATGGCTGGTGTGGACCCGGTGTGGTCACACAGCATGGCACATGCGCTGGCACTGGACATGGGTGTGTCGCAGTTGCGCAGGCATGGTGTGCATGGCTGGTGTGGACCCGGTATGGTCACACAGCATGGCACATGCGCTTGCACTGGACACACGGACGTGGCCAAGAGAGGGAGTTCCTGGCTTGGGGTTGATCGACGAGGACGTCGATCTCTTGAGGGGGTGAGGATGTAACACCCCGGCCCAGGGCATAATAGGATTGATAGGATACTCATGCCAACAAGTTGCAACTTCTTTTTCGGAAGCCCATCTCCAAAGAACTCTAAAGTTAAGCATGCTTGGCCTAGAGAAATCTAGGAATGGGTGACCTATCCTATTTAAGCTGCTAGGTGGAGGCGGGACGTTACATTATCTCACTTGGGCCATCGGTCGACCGTGCGATACGATTCTTGAACCATTCGTTGAAGCGATTACTATGTTTTCTATTGATCCACGTATCTGATCGACCCATGTTCTCCTGTCGGACCTTCGCTAGATGCTCCTCAAAGTATGGAGTTACTTCGGCCATATGTTGTAGCACAGCGAAATGAGCCTGCGCATAGGATGCCTCATCGGGTACAATTCTTTTTCTGCCTGTTGTGCCAAGGCCTGCCAACCTTCCTTTGTGGCGAGACACAGGAACTCCGATAGGATCAGTCTCGGCCATGTAATCGATGCAGAACTCAAAAACCTCCTCCGTCGTGTACCCTTCAATGATGCTTCCCTCCGGTTTTGCTCTATTTCAAACGTACGACTTAAGAACTCCTATATACCTCTCAAACGGGTACATCTCCCTTAGAAAAGCTGGACCACATAGTTTTGTTTGTTTCACTAGATGAACAAGGAGATGAACCATGATATCGAAGAAAGACAGTGGAAAATACATCTCCAAGTGACACAGGGTATTGACAATATCAGTCTGCATCTTATCTAGATCTTTGGGATCTATAATCTTCTGACCGATTACATTGAAGAAAGCACAGAGCCGTTGGATCGTGTGACGGACTTTGGGTGGTAGAATGCCTCTGATAGCAACTGGCAAGATCTGTGTGATTAGCACGTGACAATCGTGAGACTTCATTCCAACCAGTTTTAGATCCTCCAATTTAACGTACTTACTGATCCTTGCTGAATAGCCCGAAGGAACCTTAATATCAGCCAGGCATGATAGCATTGCGATCTTCTCATCCTTCGACAATGTGTGGCAAGCTGGTGGGAGGTACACTCTGCGTGTCTCTTCGTTCGTAACAGGCTGAAGCTCACTGCGAATGTTCAATTCCTGCAGATCTAGGCGAGCATTCAACCCGTCCTTTGTCTTTCCAGGCATATTAAGCAGTAGCCCGAGCAAACTATCGCAGCAGTTCTTCTCTACGTGCATTAGATCAATGCAATGCCGGACCTCAAGGTCTTTCCAGTATGGTAGCCGCCAAAATATGGATTTTTTCTTTCACATACCCTTATCATTTCCCTTGCCACGTTTTCTTTTCTTCCCAAACTCGTTAGTTATGTCTTTGACCATGTCGTGGACTTCGTTTCCAGACAAATCCTTGGGAGCAGTTCCAAGTTCTCTTCGACCGTTGAAATTTTTTTTCTTTCTTCTAAAGGCGTGGCGTAGCGGGAGCCATCTCCTATGACCCATGTAAACCATCTTTCTTGATTTCTTCAGCCACCTACTGCGTGTATGTTCCATACAGTCAGAGCAAGCCTTCTTTCCTTTCACCGTTTGTCCGGAAAGATTACCTAGTGCAGGATAGTCCGGAAAGATTTCCATCTCAATCGGGCCATATTTGGAGCCCGTCACCGATAATCCTCATCTCTGATGGGCTCTGTAGACGAGCCCGATTGAGATATGCTAGGTCATCTCAATCGGGCCTAAAGCTGTGCCCGTCACAGATGAGTGTCATCGGTGACGGGCTATGTGTACTTGGGCCTAGAGTATGACTGCACGAGTACATCTACAACGGCGCAAATTTAGGCCCGATTGAGATGACTTGGTTTTGACGGCCCAATAGTCCAGGTATGTGAGGGCCCGTCAGAGATAAGAGGATCTGTACTAGTGAAGTCTGCGCCTTCGCGGGAAGTTTCCTTTTCTGGAAAGTTTGATGAAATATCTTCTTACAATTTTACCAGTACTTTGAGTGTTATTCGGAATAGTTTCAAATTTTTCAATCTACTACATCAGTGCATCTGAGTTTGCAAACAAGGATAGAGGAGAACTGCCATATTTTTCTGAGCATTGAAGCAAATACGCTGCTTGGAGGTGGACAGACGCTGACATAAAAGAAATACATCCATGGTCTGCTACATCGGATTGATATGAAATTTGTCAAGTTCAGACAAGTCAGTTAAGGATGGTTTCAAAATTTCAGAATTCCAGACAGATATGGGACTTTTGGCAGCCATCATGCTCTGGGATCTTGACTTTTATGGATGCTTGTGTTGAAACCAACATCCACCAACATCCAGCCAAAGTGATCTTAGACCATATTTGTTTGTAGAAGTAACAATGCAGTAACGAATGCGTTACATTCTCCTATTGTTGATCCCGCTCTTCTGTGTTTGTGTTTCCACATAAGATACCATTGTTAGAGTTTGTGTCGAATATGTGTACAGAGTCGGTTATAGCTTAGGACTTGGAGTTATACTAGGTATAACGATAGATAAGAGTTGGGCTTTATCCTAGGCTCTCTTAAATACAGGAGCGGACCTGTTGTAACCTCATATGGCGACTTAGCATAGGCGAGAGAGAGCGGCTGCCGGTGGCATCAGGCCAAGGGTCGTTGTAACTCCGATATGCTGTAATATGTTGGATCAGGGAGAAGCGCTCGTAATCAGTGTCTCAGGGATATAGGCTTCGACTGAACCTTGTTAACAAATATCGTGTCTCAGTGTCGTCATTGTGTTTGGATCTCCTATGACGTTTCTTCCGCGTTTAGATCTCGATGTGCTATCGGGGCCGATTTTATAACAAGTGGTATCAGAGCTTGCGGGAGATCCAAGGATAGAGGTACGAGGGAGGTGCCCCACACCATGACCCCCACACATGATGTCCAAGGAGGGACATGACGTAAGGTGGAGCACGACGGCAATCAACGAAATTTGATCGGTGGAATCAGACACTTCAGGCAGTGGTCTGAACCATTCGATGTCTACAATCAACAAGGAGACGACCAGACATGGTGCTTGGGTTGATGGCGGCGGAAGCGATTGGCGATCCAATTGGTGGTGTCGGACACTTCGGGTGGGTGGCTCGAACTTTCCGGTGAGCTACTTTCAACGGGGAGATGGCCAAACGTGACGATTAGGGTTGATTGAAGCTAGAGGCGATCGACGTTCTCAATCGGTGGAGTCGAACACTCCGGACGGGGTGGCCTGGGCCTTTCGGTGAGCTGTGTTTGACAGGGAGATGGCTAGATGTAGCACTCGGGTCGTTTGGTGGCTAGGAAGACGGTGTGGTAATTCATCGGCTTCGGCTTTCGGCTAGATTGATGGGTGGTCAATTGGAAGCCGAAGCGAGTAAATCCTTGGTGTTGATGGAGAGGTGTTGACGACGAGGTGGTGCATGGTGGATGGCTACAAAGACGGTATACACGCGACAATTATTGCAAAGCGGTGTGCACCGGTTACGGATCGACAACTTTTGTCATCAGTGGAGTAGGCCGGGGATGCTAGGAAGGTGTGCATGAGGTCATGGAGGTGTATGTTAAGCTTGGAAGGTCAGGGTTGTTGCGGTGTACGTGGTTTTTATGTCGAGGCTGGCCGATGGTGGAGACCAGAGCGGTGTCATTGGTAGCGGGCTCGGATGGAGCTATGGTTGCGTGGTCTCATTCCTGATGCGGGTTCATGGCGCAAGAGCGGATGCGGACTCGAAGTCTGGTCACAGCGCACGTGGCCCGGTTGCAGAAGAGACGGAAATCAAGTCAAACATGATACAATCAGCAAACGAGAGTTCCACAGAGATTGCAACATGCAATCGGCAAATCGCAAATGCAAAGGCCAAGATCGACCCTGATTTCGTGGAGTCAACGACGATTTGCGGCATTGGGCGAAGTGGGTCGTGGTGCACGAGACTCGGTGTGAGCGACGACGGTGTAGACGACGAAGTAGCTCGACGGGCTAGTTCCTTAGAGAAGGAGGTGGCAACGGCTTCCGGCATAGGAGGTGGGCAGGCGGCGACGTCATCCACACAGGCAGTTGCTTGATGCAGGGCGGCGGAGAGCGACAGGTGCAGCAGCTGTAGTGTCGGATGTCCATGGCAAAGGATATGGTCAGCGAAGCTCTAGACACCGGCGGCTACACAGGAATCCAAGGTGCGGCAACTCTTTGAGGGCGTGCAACTACAACTGCGGGAGGGGTAGTGCTAGGTTCTCGATGTCGGTTAGTGGGAAGCGCGGTGCGTGAGGATAGGGCTCTCGGTACGGGAGCGTATAGATGGCCAAATGGGCCGCGCGGCACGGCTCGGCTCGGGCACGACCAAGGCATACGGCCCGATTGACACGTCGTTCCGTGCCGTGCCAGCCCACGGGCTGCACCTATGGCTCAGGCACGACCCAATAAGACTCGAGCTATGCTGTGTCGGTTCGAAGGCACGACTAGCTCAACGTGCTCGTCCTTGGAATAAGTCTATTTTGTCTTTCTCATCTCTTTGGGCCATGTCTTATATGGTTAAAATAAGTTTATTTTGCGTCCCTCTTCTTTTTATGACGTGTCTTATATGGCTGAAATAAGTCTATTTTGCCTCTGTCATCTATTTGCCTCCCTGATCGTTGGGTCGTATCGTGCCAGGCCAAGGAAGAGGCCCAAACACGACCCAACAATCGGGCTGGGCCGGCACAGGCCCGACAACAATCGGATCGTGTTGTGTTTGGGCCAAACCAAATCTCCATGCCGTGGGCCGAGCCCTCGGCCCACGGGCCTTTTGGCCAACTATACGCACTGCTACAAAAACGATTTTTCTGGACGAGAGCCCCGATAGTTTCCAGGCGGGCTATAAGTGGCTGCGCCTGGAAAAACCGATCCCGAGGGGGCCGGTAGTTGGACCGCACGGGAAGATACATTATCCCATGCGGTTCACTTAAGCGACCGCACGGGCTATTATCCTGTGCGGTCGCTTAAGCGGACCGCACGGGATAATGTATCTTCCCGTGCGGTCCACTTAAGCCGCCCGCACGGGATATTATCCCGTGCGGTTCACTTAAGCGACCGCACGGGATAATTTATTATCCCGTGCGGTCCGTTAGGTGGACCGCACGCGATGAAGCATCATAAAGCAGCACCCAACCCCGACAGTGCCACTTTGAACATGGTGTTTCTCTCTCCAAAAAAAGGCAATTATAGGGAGGAAGGTTTTCAACTTGCTTGATCTTCTCTTCCATTTGCTTCCATTTTTAAAATTTTTTTTTGGTTTAATGTGAAGATATTTGAATATTTTTAACTCGGTTTCTCTCTCCAAAAATAGGCAATTTCTTTTGGTGTGAGGTTTTAGACTTGAAATCTTCGATTGAAATCAATATAAAAGGTAATGTGCTTGATCATCTCCTGCATTTGCTTCCGTTTTTGTAAAATTTCATTGGTTGAATGCGAAGATATGTAAACTTGTTTGAATTGTTATTTTGTGCTATTTTTGTAATTTCTAGGTCAAATATTTTGTTTTTTTTATTGAACCATTTTTTGGTAACTAATATTGTCTCAGTATTATTATTTGCTGTGAATGACGTTTTAGTTAAAAAGTAGGATTTAAGTTTAATTTGTTTATTTAGAAAACATCGGCAATATAATATTAATTAATGCTGTGAATTTTTTTAGATGGATCGGACATGGGTGTATAAGACACGGAGAACTCATCCGGTGTTCATGAGAGAAGCATCAACATTTATTGATAAGGCTAAGGCACACGCATTGAGGGAGAATAGGAAGGATATTTTTTGTCCTTGCGTGGATTGCAAGAATCAGAAGATGTGGAAAGATCCGAATGTAATTCTGGGACACATAATTCAGCGTGGATTTGTGGAGAAATACACAGTTTGGACTTATCATGGGGAAGTCGCCCCTCCTGTAGAGATTCGTGATATTTGGTTCGATCAGGCAGAGAATTTTATAATTGAGGACAAGTCCCGTCAAATGACTGGTGTTTTTGGCGGCTCTGGTTTTGACGCCGCAGAAGTTGATATTGATCTTGATCTTGAGGATATGTTGCGGCACGCTAAACCAGAGGTCCTAACATAGAAAGCAAGAGATTTAAACAATTGGGAGGCGTTGCAGAAATCAGCGAAAGATCTTTTGTACGATCAATCATAGGGATGTGACATGGATTATACAGTGTTGCGGTCGGTGCTAGAACGTCTTACATTGAAGACCAGGCACGGATGGTCTGATACTAGTTTCAACGACTTGATGGGTCTCCTGAGAGCTATGATTCCTAAGCCTAACTTGTTGCCAGCTAATACCTACCAAGCCAAGAAACTGATATGTCCATTATCACTAGGTGTGGAAAAGATCCATGCATGTTGTTAACACCAGAATTTGGTAAGCCCCGAAGTCCTCATCAGCCCAGGATCTATATCGGCTCAAAGCTAGTATTGGCCTAGAGTTCTACATCGGCCGATGGGGGTTATCTCAAACCAACCACCAATAGCAGTCGGATTCTTGTTAGATTCGGGAAGATCTTATCCAGAGAAGACCGAATTTGAGGAGGATGCGGCTTGTATCTTTTAATTAGGATAAGTTTGTTAGTTTCCTTCTTATCTTTAGGAAAGTTTGAGTCGTATTCTGTTAGGATTTTTGTTAGCCTATGGGTATAAATATGTAAGCCTATAGTTCATGTAATTATCATCTCACGATCAATCAACTTCAGCGCATCGCCAACCTTTACTTTTCGTCTTCTTCGGCGAGTTCATGCCCTTCTCGCGAGGGGTAAGTCTCGTTATGGCTGCCTGCGCTGTCGGGGCTAGGGCTTCGATGTTCTAATCTCGTCAACGTAAGCACCTACTATTATATATCTTAAGCAATCTGGTTTGGCTTCTCGATTTAGCTTTATCGGCCAAGATTCGCTTTAGGGTTTATGCCGGTATCGACTAAATCGCTTTGCTAGATTAGATTGGCTAAGGTATTCACCACCCTGAAAATCAGTCAAGGGCTTGATTGTCTAGGTCTTGCGTTTCTTTTCATACTTAGTGCTGCATCATTTCGGTTTGACCTACTAAGTCGTGATTAGAACCGTAATCTCTAGCCTGCTTGTTGTCTGCCAATAAGGGTTTCATCGGGGTTTCAGCCGATGAGTTATCTGGACGTTGCATCGGCCCAAGAGTTTTACATATAGATTGGATCTGGCCGATGACAACAGAGTATTTATTGTTTATCTGCTTATTGAGAGTTTATGCCATCGGACCTCTGGCCGATGTGTGCTTTAATCTTCAGATCAATGTTATTTTATATTTGGATTATGCTATATCACATTGCTATATCATCATGTTATCATCGGACGATCGGCTGTTTCTGCCCTATCGGCTCATCGGCCGATAGGCTGTTTTTGCTATCGGCCGATAGGCCGATACGCTATATGTTCTGCTATTTTGCATATCTTGTCAGTGGCAGGATCAAACTGACTGGCATGCCTACGCTTCATCAATTTTAGGACCTGCACTGGAGCTAAGCAGATCTCCCAGGCCTTCGTGTGTCCGCGCGCCGGGTCCACATCGGCGGTACAGATTTGGCGTCAACACATGTATTAATCACTGTGTACTTTATTGCAATGAATACGCTGACCTGGACAAGTGTCCAACTTATGGGGCGAGTAGGTACAAAAAGGATAACAGTTCCACCGATAGTGATGTTGCCGAACCAAATGCATTGGTCGAGCAAGGAAAAAAGATTCCGGCCATGGTGATGTGATACTTGCCAGTGAAAGATCGCATGAAGCGATTGTTCTCGAACCCCACCGACGCCAAGTTGATGAGATGGCATCAAGAGGGTCAGAAAACAGATGGTATGATTCGACACCTCGCCGATGCTCGACAATGGAGAAACTTTGATTCGAAGCACCCAGAATTTGCAAATGATCCGAGAAATGTAAGGTTTGCGTTGAGCACGGATGGAATGAATCCGTTTGGTGACCTAAGCAGCTCGCATAGCACTTGGCTTCTCTGCTCACCATGTATAACCTTCCGACATGGTTATGTCAGAAGCGAAAGTATATTTTGTTGACTATCCTTATACAAGGGCCAAAACAGCCTGGCATCGATCTAGATGTGTTTCTTGAACCTTTGATGGAGGATATGCTAGAAATGTGGGAAGTGGGTCTACGATTGTTTGATGCGTACCGACAGGAGTATTTTACTCTGCGTGCTATCATATTCGTTACTATAAACGATCTACCAGCAAATTTTTCCCTCTCAGGACAGATTAAAGGAAAGACCAGATGTCTTATATGTCTGGACAACACATCGTACATATACCTGACCTCGTCAAAAAAGTTAGTTTACATGCGTCATCGTCGTTTCTTACCACAGAAGCATAGGTATAGTGCGATGGCTACCTTTTTTGACAAAACTATTGAGGAAGGTACTGCCCCCGAAGCAAAGGATGGTTCCACGGTGTTCAAGCTGACAAAGAACATAAAGGTCGTGTTCGGCAAGGGAAAGACATCTTTAGGCAAGAGGAAGAAAGAAATGGTAGAAAACACGCTGCCCTTCAAGAAACATTCAATCTTTTTCAAGTACCTAACGTACTGGAAAGATCTGGAGATTCGCCATGCCATCGATGTCATGCACCTCGAGAAGAATGTGTTCGACAGCACCATCGGGACTTTACTTGACATCCCAAGTAAAACAAAGGATGGGTTGAAGTCACGTAACGACCTGGTCAATTTGGGCATAAGGAAAGATCTCCACCCGATAGAGCTAACGAATGGTAAGATTGAGATTCGACCGACATGCTACTCAATGTCACTAGAAGAGAAAAAAGCTTTTTTGTAAATGTCTTCGTAGATTGAAAGTGCCGACTGGATTCTCATCGAATATCCGGAAACTAGTATCAATGAAAGATTTGTCGATTTCTGGATACAACGCTCACAACTGTCATAAGATGCTTACGGTATTCCTCCCTATCGCTATAAGGGCGGTGAAACTAGTGCACACCAAGGTAGTGATAACAAAGCTGTGCTATTTTTTTAATCGAGTTTCACAGAAAGTTTTTGATCCAGAAGAATTAGGACCCCTTCAGAAATTCACAGTCGAGACAGCTTGCCAGCTAGACATATTTTTTCCTCCATCGTACTGGGACATGATGGAACATCTCATTGTTCACATTGTCCCTCAAATTATTGAACTTGGTCCTCTATACCTACATCAAATGTGGGCGTACGAGCGATACATGACCGTTCTGAAAGGGTATTTCCGTAATCGTGCTCATCCGAAGGGCTTGATGATAGAGGGTTACACAACTGAGGAGGTTGTCGAGTGTTGCCTAGATTATATGAGAGATGTCAACCCCATTGGGATACCGGTGCCTCGACATGATGGAAGGTTATCTGGGAAGGGTACTGTGGGAAGAAAATGCTTCTACGACAACGATTACAAAGCGGTATCAGATGCACACAATAGTGTTCTTCAACAACTCGCCATCGTTGCGCCCTACATTAAGCAACACACTTCGGAGATCAGAGCATGCAATCCGGGGCGATTCGACGGTTGGGTTTCGAAAGAACAGAAGCGCACTTTCCCCCAATGGCTGAAGGATCAAAAGCTACCGTATGGAGAATCAATCGAGGAAAAAACGATAGCTAGACTTGCAGCTGGCCCAACAAGCCTTGTGACCTCATGGCAAGGGTATGACATCGGCGGATATTCTTTTTACACAAACAGCAAAGATAGGAAAAGCTCAGCGCAGAACAGTGGGGTTCGTGTCGAAGCGTTGGACGCAACAGGGCAGAACAAGTCTTACTACGGGATCATACAAGACATATGAGAACTTGACTATGGTTTAAACATTCAGATCCCTGTTCTCAGATGCCAATGGGTGAAAGACAGTATGGTAGATAAATTTGGATTTACGTGTGCTAAACGGAGTAAAATTGGGCACAAGGATGATCCATGGGTCCTTACCGAGCGTGTTGCACAGGTTTTTTATGTGAAGGATCCTTCCGATGAAAAGATGAACATTATTGTATCGGGCAACCAACACATCATTGGTATTGACAACATTCAAGACGCACGCGATTATAATCAATACGATGCCATTGAGTTATTAACAGATCTTCCTATGCGGATTAAACTCATTGAGAGTGTCCTCGACGAATCAAAGTTTGCATCCGTGCGGAAGGATGTTAATCCAAAAATTATGAAACGTTAGTTTGTTTTTGTGTACAATATGTTTTTGTGTACGAATGTATCAAACTTATGGTATTACGACTGAATGTGTGGTTGTGTATCGAACTTATGGTATTTGTGTGGATTTGTTAATTAATTAATATGTGATCAATTGATATATTAATATGTGATGAATTTACTTTGATATATTAACATTTGAACCGAGAAGCTCCCTCCGATGCACCCAACGTCGAACCAACGCAAGAGGCTTCGAGCGAAGGCACATGGCAGACACCAAGCGATCCGATGTGCCATATCGAAGTTACGCCAGCACCACCGGTTGAAGAAGACCCCGACTACATTCCTATGGAGCAAGCAGTAAGTCGAGCCGTAGTGTTTTAAACTAATACGTCTCCCTCTTGGTCGCGTTTAACTTTTTCTGATGTACGTACAGATGGAAATAAGACACCAATCAAAAAGAAAGGCTGCCAAGACTGCCGTCATAGCTGAAGGCGAGACAGACACAGCAACGTCCGGTCCGGTAGAAACCGACACCGGAGAAACGCCCGGTCAAAAGAGAAGACGTGGTCAGAGAAGTAAGAACCAACCTCCGAAGGAGACATACTATATCACCTCTCTGAACCATGATGGGAAGCCACTAGAGCCCAAGATAGCAATGACAAAATTCAGCAGCACTTGCGGTGTATTGGCTAGAACCCACGACCCTTTGAATGTAGATTCCTGGGAGCAGGTGGATGACAACATGAAGAACTTCATGTGGAACGAGTTGCAGAAGTGGCTTGTATATCCGCCTGGTTCAGAGGTTCTGCGAAAAGAGTTTGCCTTAAAAATGATGGCGCATCGATGGAGGCAGTGGAAATCGGACATGAACACTCACTACGTGCAAAAGAACAAGACTCCATTCGCCGACTACGGTGGTATTACGCCCGTCGAATGGGACATTTTCGTGGCAAAGATGACAAGCCCGGAAGCCTTAGCGCGGAGGAAAAAGATGTCCGATCTAGCTAAAAGGAACAAATACCCGCACCGGTTGGGCTCGAGCGGCTACGATGGCCACGTAGAGAAGTGGTGGGCAACTGAAGAGAAGTTTGCCGCCCAAGGCAAGCCCTTGCTTGTAGATGCACTGAAGGAAAGAAGCAAAAATTGAGTTTGGGCACGGTGCACGGGCCAAGTCACCGATGAGGGAGAGATCCGTTTCGAGGATCCGGATATCGAGCGTGTGACCAGTAGTCTGAAGGACATTGCGGAAAAAGAGAAAACAGGGGAATTCATTGCCAAGAGGGAAAATGATCAACTAACAGCTGCATTAGGCAACCCTGAACATTCCAGACGAGTAAGGGGTCTATCGTCAAGGACGAGCTGGAAGAAAGGGTTTCCAGAGGAAGCTACGGGTTACAAGAAACGGGACAGGTACAAACAGAAATTGGAAGAGAAGATAGCAAAACAAGTTGAACAATATTTCTACTCTCTTGTTGCTCAAAATCGTCAAGCCTTCCCAAACTTGTTCCAGCAATCCGAAGAACCCACAGTACAGGCGCCAAACAGTGTCGGGTCAGTAGACACCGCACCTTATCCAGTAGATAACATAACTGCCCCGACGCCGTGCAGCCTGCTCGTGCCGATAGGAAGGGCCGGGAAGAGAAAGGAGGTGGGTACAGGACTTGCGATACCAGGGCGTCAAATCGCTGAAGAATATGCAAGGGTGCAAGTGGCCAAGGTGCATGCAGAGCATACTAGTTTAGAGATAGATATTCCAACACCGGATGGGGTAGAATTGCTTGGGGATGCTGTGAATCAGTTTATACTATGGCATCGACGAGATATCCTGCTGGTCGGTCCATCGCCTTCAACCCCACGCCCGCCGGCTTCAACCCCATGCTCGCCTGCACCGCCTTCTCCACCAGGGCAAGATTCACCACCTAATTGGCCTGCCTCCCCACCTCCTCCACCTAATCGGCCTGCTTCCCCACCTCCCTCGTCCCCTAAACCAGAAGGTCCTGATTCGCCACATCTGCCAGCTCCTGAAGTCCACGCAGAACAACCTCCTCCGACACCACAGTCAGCATTGGCGCTACCTGAAAGGCTTCTCCTGAGAAGCACAAGTCTTCCAAGTCCGACCAAGCTTGAACCTCGTCGGCTTATCCCAACAATGATTAGGTCAACTTATGATAAGGAAAAAATGGTCGTGTATGAGGAAAGGTTAGTGTTCCAGGCTTTCAGGGGGAGAGCGCCGACTGACAAGAAGCAGGATGAAACTCCACAGTTGTCGGATTCTCAAAAATCGGTGAAAAATCAAATGGAGGACCTGCAAAACTGGACTTCCGACGAAGTGCCAACAAAGTACGCGTACGGGAAGCCGTTCCTGTCGCCACACGTCATGGAAGGCCTGCCTTGGGAAATGAGGCTGATCCATGACTGGTATCTGAAGGCGTCTAAAAAGGGCCTGGAAATGATTACTGTGAAGGTCCCGGATAACGCTTTCATCAGTGGACCAAATGGGATGCTGGTAATCGATTTTCACGACCTTCACGCATTATTCAAGCTGGACAAATTGGATATAAATATCGTTGCTATGTTTTGTCTGTAAGTCAATCGTATTTAATGTCATAAATGAATTCATTTGCTAACTAACTTCTGATAAATTACCCGCTGCATTCGTAGGATGCAATTCCACGCTGCCGAAAAGGCCAACCATCCAGTAGGATACATCAACCCAACAAGGGTTTGCTGGACGGAACACACGGTGAATATTCGTGCAGATTCCAATGAGCTCAAAGGTAAAACGACATCCGAGAAAAAAGCGGTCGTCGAACAAATGCACAAGAAAAAGATGGTCAGCGTAGCACTGTACTTGGGCAGAGCGATGGTCGCGCACAAAGACAAAACTGTCCTCTTGGTCCCTTATGCGCTGCGGTACGTAATATTCTTTCGTACTACTGATATTTTAGTACGATATCACTTACGATTAACATATCTTCTTTGCAGCGATCACTACATACTTTTTCTGGTATATCCACGGGACCACTTGGTCGTAGTGCTGGATCCGGCACACTATGGCGAGGAAACATTTACAGAGTTTCTCATTATATTAAATTTGTAAGTCCTGTTATGCACCATTTACTAAATATTGGCTGTTGTACTCTCGAAGACACATAATTGACTCAAACAATTATTTTGTCTTTATAGAGCACACAAATATTACGTAGACCACGGTGGACCAATCAATAATCCACAAAAGAAGAAGCTTCTCGTGAAGACAAAATGGCCGGTAATTACATGTCCGTTATAATGACATTTCCTATATATACTTGTTTCACTCAAAATATTGATATATACAATTTTATTCAACATAGTATTTTAAGCAACCACCAGGGACTAGTTTATGCGGATACTACGTATGCGAGATGCTTAGAATCAACGGGAGATACACTACAAAGTTTGAAGAAGTAAGTCCAGAGAAAATATCTTTTTATACATTATAAGATCTTGTATAATTTTCCTAACTATAACAATGTGTATTCCTTCTTAAACAGATCCCGTCCGTTCTAGTTGTAGCGAACCGGTTCGACGATCGAACCATACGAAACTTGTGTGCAGATATTTGCCGCTTCATCCGCCGCGATGTCTGCAACCATTTGGGCGATTTCTACGATCCGGAGAGCCAGCTTGCGACGGGGGATGCCTTCAAACGACTTAGAGAGTGGGAAAAAGAACATATGTATACTAGCTAGTACAAACAGTTATAATTAAGTATATATTTTATGTGGTTTTTTGAACTTTTGTAAATTGCGAGACGCGATGATATGTATATATGTGAGGCGTACAATTTAATATCTTAATTCTATGAAAAAATAATTAATTATATTTAATTCTTAATACGTGCGATGTGTATATATACTATTACTGAGAGAGAGAGGGAGAGGAGGGAGGGAGGGAGAGATAAGCCAATATATGCACAAAAAAAATTAATGCTGCTGTCTATCTTCCCGTGCGGTCTACTTAATTAACCGCACGGGAAGATCGATTATCCCGTGCGGTCGGCTTAAGCGGCCCGCACGGAAAGATCCATTATCCCGTGTGGGCCGCTTAAGCCGACTGCACGGGATAATCGATCTTTCCATGCGGTTGGGTCGCCCGCACGCGAAAATGGTCTTTTTCCCAGACCTTCTCGCGCGTGCGGACAGTGCGGGCAGGCCTTCCATACGGGAAGATGTCTTTTGGCCCGCACGGAAAAACCGTTTTAGTGACGGGAGCGTAAAGGCCGGGATGTTTGTTTTCCTGGGAAAAGATAAAACAGTTAGTGCTTGGGTCAGATGGCTTGAACCTGAGGAGCCGGACAAATTGCACGCAGATATTGATAGCTATGCATCTCTATGCGTGTGTGTGTGCATGCAGGAAAGGAGATATGCATGTACATGCATGCACATGCTTGTGGTGCAGTATTATTGGACCATGCTAGCTATATGCATAAAAGGATCGGTGTACGTAGTAAGGTAGCGGTGGCAGTTTAAGTCAAGGTGTGACTCAAGTAGAGGCAGTGAGTGGGACGATGAAAATTTGTCCCGGACAACCGCGGGCCAAATTTGATGATGGAGTTAACGGAGTTGTTTGGCGGTATAAGATATATTCAGTATTTATGGGGTTTGTATGATGAAAATATATGAAATATGTGTCACTGAAGCGTTATGGTGATAATTTTTTCGATTGATTCAAGGCAATGGTAAATTTTTTCAAATTATCAGGTACATAGTTTAAGGATGCGAAAATTGTGGATGTTGAATTTATTAGCTCGGTTCATAAGACGAAAGGAAAAAAAAGTTTCTCTTTATGTCTGATGAGTTTGATTTTCTTTATTTGGTGATGACATCAGTTATTTGACAATAGATTAGATCGAATTAAATTTTAAGACGGAAGATGGAGATAAACATGGTTTTCGGGAAGTATATGACGTGACAGCTAGGCGAGGTGAGGGAGTGTTCTTCATTGGCAAAAATTTTTTCCAGACCTTTGCCATGAGAGGCAGAACAAAGAGTTCAGAGCTCATCTATTCTTCTTTTTAAGAACCGCTAATAATTTCATCTTTCTGATTAGAAATACTCTCTCTCTCTCAGTATCATAAAGCCAATTCAGAAATACATTTTCTCCTACTGCATGCATGATGATGTGTTTTATTCCAAAATGTATCCTATGTGGAAACACAAACACAGAAGTCATGGTTTGATTCGGAGTCATATCATGCCATTAGTTTCTTGAACAAATTAAGTTCCACATTCATCATGCCGACTTGAATGTGCTCTGCTCTTCTGTCTGCGGGACCTCGTAGACATGTGAACCAACATGACCTGCAACGTCGTACGTTGCCGTGTTGAGTACCGTTGTACCTCTACCAGGCCAAGTTGCTGTCTGAAACTCTGAATCTATGAGAGTGAACAAACATGACTCGGAAGGTGGAAGTAGTTCCTGTTCTAGCCGTCAGCTGCCTAAATTAAACAGGCATCTACTATTTTCGTTTCAAAATATAAACTTAGTATATGATATGATATATTCTAATACTCATATTTAGATTCATAGTTCTGAGATACGTCTTATACTAGGTTACTATATTTTAGAACGGACGAAGGCTGCTTTCGGAAGTCATGAAAAGGAGAGAGAAAGTTTTGGATACTCGTGGCACGCTTTTCAAATTGCTAAACGGGACGTTTCGTGCAAAAATTTTCTATATGAAAGTTGTTCTAAAATATTAAATAAATTCATTTTTCAAGTTTGTAATAATTAAAACTCAATTAATCACATGTTAATATCACCTCGTTTTACGTGAAACATTTAATCTTATCTTTATTTTATCTTCAAAACTTTCAAACACCACCGAAGTATATTTATCCTCGTGTGTTTCACATGATAGATGGCTAGGCTAGATGCAGTCCCGGCGTGCACTCAGCACTCTTCTTCCTTGTCTAAATAAAATATAAAAGCATATGCCAGCACTGGATACATAAACCGTTACTAAGCATATACACTAACTCCCTTCAATTCACAGGCATGATTCAACCTCCCCTCCATGTCTTACTACTCAGTGGGCTTCTCCTCTCCTCCGTGCACATTCCTCCATGTTCCGCCGCCGCCACGAACGGCGACACTCTGACGGCAGGCCAAGCGCTCGCTGTCGGCGACAAGCTCGTCTCGAGGAACGGCAAGTTCACGCTCGGCTTCTTCCAGCCACAGCCAACCAGTAAGTCCATCAACAACACCACCGCCATCTTCCCCGGCTGGTACCTTGGCATATGGTTCAGCAAGATCCCGGTTTTTACTACTGCTTGGGTTGCTAATAGGGAGAATCCCATCACTGGCCCTCAGCTCAAGCAAGCACAGCTCAAAATCTCAACAGATGGCAATCTTGCCATTGTCTTAAACAACAAAACCAGTTCTAAGTCCATAATCTGGTCCACTCACATCATTGTCAATAGGTCGACAGAAACCAACACAAACACCAGTACGAGTGCTGTCCTCATGAGCAACGGAAACCTACTCCTCATGGCTAGTAATGTTGTGTTGTGGCAGAGCTTTGACTACCCTACAGATGTTGGGCTTCCGGGTGCCAAGCTAGGCTGGAATAAGATCACCGGCTTGAATCGTCGTTTCGTTGCCAAGAAGAGCCTCAGTGATATGGGCCTCGGCTCTTACAGCCTTGAGCTGGACAATAACACGGTGTTGCGCCTCAGGCGCCGCAAACCCCCCGTCGAGGTGTATTGGTCTTGGTCATCCGGTCAATTGGCGTACACGCTTATATCAGAACTCAATGGGCTGCTAGACATGAATCCACGGACGAAAGGCTTGCTCAAACCTGCATATGTCCACAACAATGAAGAGGAGTACTTCACGTACACCACACTTGACGAATCAGCTTCCGTATTTGTTTGCATAGACATCACTGGTCAGGTTAAGCTGAATGTTTGGTCACAATCCAGAATGTCTTGGCAAACCATATATGCCGAACCAGCTGATCCATGCAGCCTGCGCAATGTCTGTGGACCTTTCACGGTCTGCAACGGCAATTCAGTTCCATTCTGTGGCTGTATGGAGAGCTTCTCTCCCAAGTCACCGCAGGATTGGGATGCTGGTGATCCCATCGGAGGGTGCGTCAGAAATACTCCCTTAGACTGTGCAACTGGCCGTAACCAAAAAAACACAAGTCCAACAGACATGTTCCACCCCATAGCTCGTGTTACACTGCCCTTGGACCCCCAGAGCGTACAAGATGCTTCGACCCAGAGCGAATGCGAAGAAGCTTGTCTTCATGACTGCTCTTGCACTGCTTATTACTATAACGGTAACAGATGCTCTGTCTGGCATGGGGAATTGCGAAGTGTAAATCAGAATGATGGCATTGATAATTATTCTGAAAATGTTCTTTACCTTCGCCTTGCCGCCAGAGATTTGCAAAGTTTAAGGAAAAACAACAGACGGAAACCAAGAGCTGTTACCACTGTAAGCATTGTTGTTAGTTTTGGATTACTAATGCTCATGCTCTTGATAACAATTTGGATTAACAGATTCAAGTGGTGTGGTGCGCCATTATATGGCAGTCAAGTTAGTGATGGTGGAATTGTAGCCTTTAGATACACCAGTTTAGTTCGTGCTACTAAATGTTTCTCAGAGAAGCTAGGAGGAGGTGGTTTTGGTTCTGTATTCAAGGGAATGTTAGGAGACCAGACTGTTATAGCAGTGAAAAGGCTTGATGGTGCTCGTCAGGGAGAGAAGCAATTCAAGGCAGAGGTGAGCTCAATTGGAATGATCCAACATATCAACCTAGCCTGTGTTTAGTTTCAAAAAAATTTTGAAAAAAAACGTCACATCAGGTCACATCAGATATACGGACACATATTTGAAGTATTAAACATAGTCTAATAACAAAACAAATTACAGATTCCGCCTGTAAACTGCGAGACGAATCTTTTGAGCCTAATTAATCCGTCATTAGCAAATGTTTACTGTAGCACCACATTGTCAAATCATGGTGCAATTAGGCTCAAAAGATTCGTCTTGCAATTTACACGCAAACCGTGTAATTAGTTTTTTTTTTCGTCCACATTTAATACTTCATGCATGTGTCCAAACATTCGATGTGATGTATTTTGAAGTTTGAAGTTTGAAACTAAACAGGGCATAGTCAAACTGATTGGTTTCTGTTGCGAAGGTGATAAGAGGCTACTTGTGTATGAACGCATGTTAAATGGGTCTCTTGAAGCCCATCTATTTCAGAGCAATGCTAATGTCCTAAATTGGAGCACCAGGTATCAAATAGCCATAGGAGTTGCTAGAGGATTGTGCTACTTGCACCAAAGTTGTCGCGAATGCATCATACACTGTGATATTAAACCAGAAAACATACTTCTCAATGAATCATTTGTTCCTAAAATTGCAGATTTTGGAATGGCCGCGATTGTAGGAAGGGATTTTAGTCGAGTTCTAACTACATTCAGAGGTACCGTAGGGTATCTTGCCCCAGAGTGGCTTAGCGGAGTTGCTATTACACCAAAAGTTGATGTTTACAGCTTTGGCATGGTATTGTTCGAAATCATATCAGGAAGGAGAAATTCACCTGAAGTATCTGCTAGCACTAGCTATCATGGTGCTTATTTTCCTGTGCGAGCAATTAACAAGCTTCATGCGGGAGATGTGCGGAGTCTGATGGATCCACAATTACATGGTGACTTCAATTTGGAAGAGGCTGAAAGAGTTTGCAAAGTTGCATGTTGGTGCATCCAAGAAATTGAGTCTGATCGGCCGACAATGGGTGAAGTGGTTTGGGCTATTGAGGGTCTACAGGAGCTTGATATACCCCCGATGCCAAGACTACTTGCAGCTATAATAGAACGCTCTGATGTGGCTTCAATGTAATAGTTTATAAATGCTTTTGTGGTCCATATGGTACAAATATTTGTTTTTAGCAAAATTTAAAGTTTTAGAATGGAATAAATAGATGCAAGTTGTAATTGCTAAATTGTATATGGTCGGTCGATCGGGCTGGCCAAAATACTAGTCTCATTTTCAACGCTAGTCTCAACTCCTCATCCACGAATGCTTTCATGTGAAATAAAAGGTCTACATATTTTTATTTTTATGTTTCTTAACTAATTTAAAAGACAATCGTCCTCCTTCCTCCCCATTAAAAAAAGTCCCCTCTCTTTCAGTCACAGAAACCACTTTAAAAAGCCTAAAAAAACCAATCCAACTTGAAAACATAAAAAAATTGAATCACGTTTGTATCTTCCGATCTTGTTATAATGCACGAATATCTAACTATTACCTTCTCCATTTTAAAATATAGTAACTTAGTATTAGATAGAACACAACCTAGTACAATAATAACCTAAGACCTGCCCTATTCCCAATCCACACCACAACAGTCAACTCAAATAGTTCAAACCAACCTAACCCGCAAATCTCCTTTTAGGCTTTGTTCGGCCCGATACGTTTGGAACACGTACAGTGCCGCACAGTGTTTTTCTCCCGCGCACGCTTTTCAAACTACTACACGGTGAACTTTTTTGCAAAAAGTTTCTATACAAAAGTTGCTTAAAAAATCAAATTAATCCATTTTTGAAAAAAAATTTAGCTAATACTTAATTAATCATGCGCTAATGACCACTCCGTTTTCCGTGTTTACTGTGCGCGTTCCGAAACCTCAATGCCGAACAGACCCTTACAATCCAAACCAATCCAATCCATATCTCACCTCAGTCCAAACCGCACCATCCCATTCCCTTCCTATGGAATTTCAATCCACCCTGTCAAACCATTTCAGACCATTTAGAATCCACCTTGACCACAAACCCATTTGATTCACCATCAACTAGAACATGCAGCGTGCTTGACGAGGAGCCCTGCTCCATCGCATCCTCGTCAGGATGGGCTCGATAGTGTGTCGGTGCCGGTGTGCTCGACAACGATGCCGCTGGGGCGGCGAGGGGGAAGGAGCGTGGATTCGGTGGAGTCGAGCAAGACGAGGTCTCCGGCGCGGCGAGAGCAGCAATTACCTGTTTCTTGTTCCCCTTGTAGAAGCAGTCAACACGCGACGGCTAGTCCGGCATTCATGGCACCAGCGCCATGGTTTGCGTCGACCTCGCCGACCGTCACGCATTGCCTGAACGGCAGCAGCAAGCTGAGCACGCGGTGGCCGCGATGCAGCTTGTTAATCGACTAGGGAACATGCACAGTTTGCCGCTGTACTTCTGGGCGAGGCCTGCGCGTGGTGGCATGAGTGCTTGTACGCATGAAGCGTAGGTGTACGTTGCCGCCGTCGCCGTCATCGCCGCCGCCGGAGTATGTCGTCCACGACTATTGAGACCTGATCTACAGGGCCGGTCCTAAGGATTTTTGAACTTGGGACGATGCTAAAATTTTGGACCTTGTTATATAAACATAATAATACGACTAATACTACCATTGGTAGTATATACTATACACATAGATACAAAATATTATTGATAAGCAATTAACTGAATGCAAAAGCTATATTCATATGAAAAAATTCATATACATATTAAATTACCTCAAAAATTTCTTCTAACATTCCTTGATGCGAAGTCATTGATGATGGTTTCAATATCAATCTCATCCAACAATTGCTTTTCAATGTACAATGTTGCCAATCCATTTAACCTCTCTTGTGACATTGTAGATCTCAAATAGTTCTTCAACAATTTTAATTTTGAAAAGCTTCGTTCAGCTGATGCCACAGTCACTGGCATAGTAAACAAGATGCGATAAGCAATAGAGGTAGTAGGATAACAATCAGCTTCAGTAACAAACTCAAAAATCTCCATAGCTGTCATTTCTCTATCTGGCAAAGCGGACTGCAGAACCCTTAGCTCAGAAATGAGATCTTTTATATCAATATCAGATGAACCACCATGAGAGAAAGCTACTGCCAATGTTGTGCAACACAAATTTAGTTCAGGACCATCCAAGGACTTTAAGCTTTTTGAACTCATTAAAAACCCAAATATCTCATTAAATTCCTGGAGCTGATCAAATCTACTTTTCAGTGATATTTTTGCCTTATCAATCATAACCAGAAAGTAACTAATTTTAAAATCCTTCTCAGCTTCCAAGATGACTTCCTCACTATTATTTTCATCAAAATGTTTCTTTCTAAGAGCACGACGCTTTACAGGAAATGATGGCTCAACACTCATCTCATATGCAATTTCTTTTGCAATAACCTTACTAGAAGCAAACCCATCATTCCTGTAGGTCTCAAAGTAATCCAATACGCCTTGTATCTGTCGCATGGCAGAATCAATGCACATAGATGATGATTGCAATTTTTTGCTCACCTTATTGACAGCAAATAGAATATCATGCCAAATAACCATGCCAAAAATAAATTCAAAGCTGCCAAGCACATCAAATAAATTCTTTGCATCACTCCTATCCTTGGGTTCAACATCAGGATCTTCACTTAATGCAAGTAAAGCTGCTCTTAGCTGAGGGGCTTGATATCTAATTGCTGTAACACTTTTAATCCGACTCTCCCAACGTGTGTTGCATAATGATTTCACCGTTAGACCATCAACATGATCAAGCAAAAATTTCCATCTTTTGGTAGAACCAGCAAATAATACATATATCCGTTGCACAATTCCAAAAAAAGTGACAGCTTTAGCGCAAGACTTGGCCATATCACAAAGAGTAAGATTAAGACTATGACAAGCACATGGCATATACTTGGCTCTTGGATTTATTTCTCTCAAACGGTTTTGAACCCCCTTATGTTTTCCTTTCATATTAGAATCATTATCATAACCTTGTCCCCTAATGTCATTAATATCAAGACCAAATGACTTAACAGAATCAACTAAAACATTGAAGAGCCCAGAACCATATGTGTCATCTACCTTCAAGAAACCAAGAAAGTATTCCTCTATTTTAATTTTACCATCTACCATGTTAACACATCGAACCAATAAACTCATTTGTTCTTGGTGACTAACATCTGGGGTACAATCAAGAATAACAGAGAAATATTTGGCTCTTTTAACAGTCTTGATGATAGAATTTGTAATATCGGAGGCCAAAAGAGAAATCAACTCATTCTGAATTTTGTGGCTGAGATAATAATGATTAATGTCTTTGTTTTTGATACGTCTAAGATGGTCTTGCATAACCGGATCAAACTCTGCAACCATCTCACAGCAAGCTAGAAAATTCCCATTTTGGTCATTGTAAAGCTGCTCATTAGATCCTCTAAAAGCCAAATTACGCTTACCAAGAAATTTCACAATTGCAACTATTCTCAATAATACTAGCCTTAAGCGCTCTTTCTTCTTTGAGATTTGTTGTTGCAACTCTTTGTCAATTGTCTGTTGTTGCCTCAGCCTAATTCTTAGCTGATTCCATAAGGTCATATTGGTAATGTGCTCAACACTTGCTTCATGCTCCCTCAACCTCTCATTAACATGCTTCCAATTTTTATACCCCTCATTCCCCAATGAACTCTTGCATTTGTTAGAGTTAAAGAGCTTACAACAGAAGCAAAATGCTCTATCCAAGTGCTTGGAATAAACTAACCATTTTCTATCATGTACCTCTCCATTGCTCATTTTTCTAAAGTAATAGGTATAGGAAAAATGCCTATCATGGGCATCCCAAGGGAATTTAAGATTCTCTTCTCTTATAGGCCCCTTCTCAACTAATGTATTCCTTGATTTGCTATCAAGTTTATCCCAATTTCTAGGATCATAAATATCAATAGGAACCGGATCCTCATCAACAATAGTAGGTTCTGTTTCATTTGAATTTAAAACATGCTCATGCTCGTGATCACTCACATTATGATCATCCATGTCGATATCAGCATCGTCTTCTATATTGTCCTGATCTTCTCGATTCTCATTAGTTGGTTCCTCCACAGCAACTATCGCTAATGCATCTGGATCTCTTGAAGTGCTTGTATTAGTCTTCAGAAATTTATGAAGGGCCCCTCTCTGTGATTCTATCAAATCTTCTATTCGCTTTTTCTTCTTTCTTTTGTCATTGCCAGATGGATACTTTCTTGATGACATGGTACTATTAAAATTTAAAAATAATTAGTAACTACAATTTCGTAAAGTAAGGATCAATCAAGAAACAATAGTAAGTAATTTAATCATCTACCTTTGCTGTACGCTATTGCCTGGCGCTGCTGTCTGTCTGTTGGATCAGTCCGGATCGGATGAATGGATGATCAGCTAATCAGCTCCAGTTGCTGGGGGATCAGGAGATCATCAGGATCAGGGAAGGGCCCTTTCTCTCGTAGATGGAATCAGGATGGCCGCCGCCACTCCACCAGACTGCCAGGCCCTCACGCTCACGGAACGGAAGGAGAAGGAACGCCGAAGACGGAACGGAAGGAAGGAACGCAGCCACGCAGGAGGAAAGTCGCGGCTCTGCGGACGCCGGGACGCGTGATTTCGCTGATCGCGGAACGAAGCGACGTTTACCTATTACTACGTACTGGTACCTAGGGGGCCCATCCAGATTTTGGGCCTGGGACGCCGGCCCCTTTCGCCCCCCGCAAGGGCCGGGCCTGCTGATCTAGCTTGCTTAGTGGAAACCATTCACAATCCATGGGTTCAATCCATGGACTGAATCCACATTGTACTCAGAAAATCATAACCATCACCAAACCGCCCCAAACCTCTTTTCCGGTGGATCCAAACCAATCCAACCCATTTATAGCGTGTGCCCATTTCAGTTCAACCAAAGCAAACCCAAATACAAAACCAATGCATTCAACCCGTTCCAACCCAGTCCATTAGCAGGCTCGTATCTTAGACAGTACTAGGGTGATATCTTGTCTAATACAACATAACTGAACAAAGGGCATATTTTTGAAAAAACAGCTATTACGACACCACCAACTTGCACGAAGAGGTTAATTAAATTAATATTTACTGTCTCTGGTTCAAAAATATATCTTTGACTATATTTTCTATTAATTAATACTTTTTTATTATAGTATTTCGTAAGACAAATTTATATATATTGTTCTGGTGCATTTAAACTAAGTAATTTTAAAGTTATTGATTGTTAAAGTTATAAAAGTTTGATATTAACTTTTTTATGGGAATGCTATTCGGCTATCTTTATTGATACGAAAATATATAGTTACATCCAGTATGCTCGTAATAAAGCTGAAGGGTTTATCGATCCATATACATAACTTAACTTTGTGTACGTTAAGAATTATGAATCAAAGGAAGTAGTGATCATCATATGAATATCTGGATAAAAGAAAGCGAAAATGAAATGGGGTACTACTAGTTTTTAATAGGAAATGGGAGTATAGCTTAGCCAGGTCAAACGGCGTCGTAATTTAAAGCCTCGTCAGAACAGTCTGGTCCTCGAACCCTTCCGAACCATCCAGAACCGGAGCCTCTTGACGGCTAGGATGCATCCACATCCACTCATCAACGGCTAAGACGAGCCCTTCACCCCTGCTCTGCAAATTTTTACCACCAACTTTTACTGCTCGCATCAAATGGAGCGCGGGCGAGGCCGGTAAAGGAAGCGAAGAAAGCCGTGGTATTTTCGAGACCGCACCCCACCCCCACCCCCCCCCCCACCCCACCCCAAAAAAAAAAAACGAATTCCCAATAAAGAAATAGGCAAAATTCCCCATCTCCTCGTCGTCTCCTCCTCCTCCCAACTCCAAACCCTAGCTGCCGCCCCAGCGCCCCACCCCCTCTCGCCGTCGCGTCCCATGGCGAAGTCGCGGCCGCCCAAGCGGATCCTCGAGTCCTACACCATCAAGGGCTCCGACAAAGTCATCAAGCGTGAGGCTTCCCCCCTCCCCAAGCGCAGCTCCCTTCGATCCGGAATTTCTGGGGTTTTTTTAGGGTGAATTTTTTTTTGTGTGTGTGGGGGCATGGGTATTGAGGTCTGGAATTATGGGGTTTTAGCTCCGGTTAGATTGAATGTCGCGGAAATGTTTGCTCTGTTTCGGGGGGGCATTTTAATTTCCCTGATGTTTTCGTGCGAAATGAAATGGTGTTTAGGTCTCTGTGTTTTGCTGCTCACTGTTGATATAAGCTCGATTCATAATCAGAAAAGGAAGCCATGGTAGGGATATGTGAGCATGTTAACTTAATCTGTTGGAGCGTTAACTCTTTGTGGTTTTGATTGTTCATGGGTTTATCTCTCTTTTGCATGGGTTTTAGGACGGTCAATACAGAAAAATATGTGTGCTGTTGAGTTATGTTATGAGTTTAAGCTTGATTTTCTGTTTTAGATTATGTCCAGTGCAGTCCCTACTTGGTTTTTTCTGGGTTGTGAGCTACAGTTTAGCACCATGAGTTGTCATTTTGCTGATATACCGTTTTTAATTGCAATTTACGATCGCCAATAGTTTGGATTCATATGTTGCTAATCCCAGTTAGCATTATGATCATTGTGGTGCTTATAGTCATGCTGTAATTCTTGTAGCCTATGTTGCGTTTCAGTTCTGGTTAGTATTAGACATTTGCATGAAGAACAATAACTTCTACTCAATGTGTCTTACCTTTGACTTTTATTTAAGAAAATCTTCATCTCATTGCTTAGACCTTTGGTTAAGCTAACTAATTGATTCTATCCAGTTAGGTTTTTTTTGATAGATAGCGTGCTTTAGCCTTAAATGAAAAACGATTATTATGCTTAGTTTTTCTAGTCTTAACTCTTTTTTGTGCTATTTATTCAAAGTTGATGCATGTGTTCTACTAATCTTAGCTTATGCGAAGGTTAGAAATGCCAGATTCTGAGATTTCTGACATTGTTCTATTGGCACATTGGGATTCTTTGGGATGGAAACCTGCCTAGATAAACCTTAATTACCAGTATACTACTTGCACCAATCTATGCAAACTTAAATGCTTCTTCTAGCTTGAGCCCCCTTTTCTAAATTTATGGTTAATACCCAGATGTGTGATAGCACCGATGAACCTTGATGCTTTGATTACCTTGTGTTTGGTGCACTTTTGATTACCTTGATGAACAGACGAATATTCTTTTATGGTTTCTAGGAGGGTAATACGAAACATTTATGTGCTGTTGAGCTATGTTACGATCTTAAATGCACTTTGATTTCCTGAATTCCTGTTTTAGATTATGGGAGTTCAGTCTGTAAGTAGTTCTGTATCTGCGTGTGAACTACAATTTAGCAATATGGCCAGAACCCTTTTGCTAGACATAATCTAGAGAATCTGCCTTCTGATCGTCATTTTGTTAATATAGAGATATTTTCATCTTAATAGCTGCGTTCATGTGTTGCAAATACCAGCTGTAGTTACAATCGTTTATGGTGCTTATAATCTTGACCTTCTAGCCTATGTTGCATCTAAGTTCTGGTTGGTTTTAGACATTTGCATGAAGAATAATCTCTATCTACACAATGTAGCTATTGTTGGACTTTTTATTAAAGAAAATCTTTGCTTAACTGCTTGGACTTTGAGTTAAGCTATGCAATCAATAGTATCCAGTTAGGCACCTTAAAAGTTTTTTTTGGCTAGATAGTGTTCTCTAGCCTTAAATGCAAAATCAATATGTTGCGTAGTTTTTCTAGTCTGAACTCTTTTTGTGCTGTTTATTCAAAGTTGATTCATGCCTTCTGCTAATCTAGCTTATACCCAAGTTAGAGGTGTCAGATTCTGAAGTTCTGATATCTGTTAAATTCTTTGATATGGAAACCTGCCCAGATAAATATTAGTTACTACTTGCACCGATATCAGTAGACTTAATTGGTTCCTCTAGTGTCAGCCCTTTGTTTAATTTTATAATTTATATCTAGATGTTGACAGCATCGATGAACCTTGATGCTTTGATTACCTTGTGTTTAGTACACCTTGTTTTACTGTAAGCAGATTGCATTTCCTTTGCTCTGAGATTATCACTGTGATGCCAGTACTGCCCAATAGCAGCTTTACATCTTGATGATGACCCATGTCACCTTTTTTATAAGCACCAAATTATCTCGATACCTGTCTGATTCTCTTATATTTTTCTTGCAGCTGGGGACTGTGTGCTAATGAGGGCATCCGATACATCAAAGCCACCCTATGTGGCAAGAGTTGAGGCGATTGAGGCTGCAGGGTCACGAGGTACAAATGTGAGAGTACGGGTGCGGTGGTACTATCGGCCAGAGGAGTCCATGGGTGGAAGGCGGCCATTTCATGGTGCCAAAGAGGTGTTCCTCTCGGACCACTATGACGTACAGAGTGCTGACACCATAGAGGGAAAGTGCAACGTTCACAGCTTCCGTAGCTACACAAAGCTTGATTCTGTCAATGCTGAGGACTTCTTCTGTCGCTTTGAGTACAAATCAGCCACAGGAAGCTTCGTGCCCGACCGCATTGCTGTGTAAGAATTTAAGGCAACCTCAGCTATGTGAATGTTCTGAAAAGAACTTCTTTCGTATTTGCAGTTAATTCCGTTGACATCTGCACAATATCTGTTATGTCGATGACATTTTCCATATTTAAGTATCATGTTATCTGTTGATTATGTTTTCCACAGCCTTCTTTAGGGATTTCACACACCTTTTATATTTGATGTGAAATCCCAAGGTCAATAAGTTCGCAATTCTGATGAGTTGATATGTGATATATGTAATCTCCTGTCTAGATTCTATAGGCTTCAGTGCATCACCAGTTTTATCTTTCCAAAGAGTCACAATAACCATTTCCCTGTGTTGAAGTGGAATATGAAGGGATACATAAGGTTTTGTGCCTATTATCAGCTTGCCACATTTGCTGATATACTTGCTTTTGGAGAAAATAGAGGCACAGTAAAATGCTCTTACAAACTTGAGATGTTTTTTTTTTTACTGAAGAGCTACTGCATGTCGTGATATATTCTGTGGTGTGTCTATGGTAGGCCTGTGTAGCCCATATTGCACATAAGTACCAAGACAGCTAGAACCCATTGCTTACTACACTTTGTCCCAATTTAGTGCATTCTGCACCTTGCCCCATTTATAACTATTCTTTTTGTGTCACATGCATGATGCATCACGACTGCTAGAGGCCTTATGAGGGGTCAGCGTGCCAGGCTCATGGAAGCAGCCCATGACGCACCTTCCATCTAGCTGTTGGTGTTTGAGATAAGATTTAGTTTAGGCTATAGCCTGTGCTGGCCATAGTACTAGTAGTCCGGATCATGTAGTGTTAGTGAGGTTAGAGATAAGATTGGTTAGTATTTATTAGTTCTGCCTGTTAGGGCCGTCTCCAATCGTCTTTGTTAGAGACATGATCTGGACAGCCTGGTGCTCTCATGTGGTAGGGTGCCAGTGCTGCAGCCTTTTTGTCCATGAGGGGCCTCCTTGTACTGCAGCCATAGCCGCCACCTAGAAGCTTCAGCTGCTCGAAAGGAGGGGTGCAATGTCATAATGTGAGAGGTTATAGAATGTTCTGAAGGCAGCAGCAATAGTGCATGGTTCTGTCGGAAGCTGCTGACTGGCTAATGCATCAAGAGATAAGGAGCTGGCGTGCACAGTGCACGCGATTGTCCAATGACAGGTTCAACTCCGATAGGTATTGGCCAAGTATTGGACGATTATACATAAAAAATAATTAGTTTTCTTCTCAAATATGCAGTCAACTTTTATCTGACTCATATGCGACACGGCCCAGTCCACATAGCCAGGATACTCAATCCTAACCCCATCCCTGTGTGCCTTACCAGGTTAATGGAATTCTAGAACATATGGGGATGCATTGAGTATTGACTGAATTCTGGGAGCTAAGGACTGTCTTTGAGATACGTTTTCCTTTTTTACAGCTTGCCATACATTATTTCAGTGTCAAACAATTGAGAATTTGAAAATAATGCATACATAATATTTTTATTTAAAATATGTAGTGTGTCACCATATTGCCTTTTTTTTTTGGGGGGGGGGGGGGGGCANGACGTATTCCCTGTATTAATGCTGTGCCATGTTGACTTGTGTGTCCATGCATCATAGGCTGAAGCAACAGATCGCTGTCGTATTGTCATCTATTAAGATTGTTAGCTAGCTATTTGATAGCCATATCTATTAAGATTGTCGTATTGTCTAACAGAGAAGTTTGACAAGGTTGTTTGGCGCATAGCTAGCTTACATAGGGACAGGTGGCTGTGTCATTAGCATTAAGCAAGAAATAACAAAATGGTTCCTTTTCTTCGTTCTTCCTATCTCCCTGCCCTTGCAATGCTGCTGCCAACCATCAGCATGGTTGCACCTTTTGGGTTCAGGCCTGCGGTGTCGCGCCTGCGGTGTCGCCAAATGCTAAGCATATGTGACACTTTGTAATGCTGTATGCCACTCTGGGTTTTTCCTTATCATGTTAGTTGGTTTGAATTATTTCTTTATTTGACCATGATTCCTCATTTTACAAAATGGATGTCTTGTTTATTTTGGTAGTTCTGAATCCAGATAACACGAATAAAGATTTTTGGCTGTAGTGGATGAACTGCGACCATTTTTGTTTACTGTTGCTACATTCTCAACTAAATGTCACTTATATTGTTATGCTTTGCTTGCCTATGCTATCTGTTAAATTGATTTATGTATTGCATTAAAATCATCATTTTATTTGATTTTCTCATCCCTTGGATAACAATTACAGGTTCTGCAAGTGTGAGATGCCATACAATCCTGATGACCTTATGATCCAATGTGAGGAATGCTCTGATTGGTGAGTAATGGAACAATTCATTTAAATTCATCTTTTTTCTGAACTGCGCTGGTGCTACATTTTATGCCACTGGGTAAATAGGACAACCAATTTTGTTTACCTATGAATGGATTTGGGTGTCTTGCCCTTATCTTATTCTTGCCTATTGGGATGGGTGGCAACTAGTTAGTGGTCAGAGAAATAAATGCTTTTCCATTTTTTTTTACACCAGAACAAATCACTTATTGGTTCTATTTATCCACAATCCCAAAGAGATTTGTGCAGATATGAAGGCATAACCGCTACAAAGTGGGCCTCTAGATATACATGGCATGTCTTTGTTTTACATCGCCATATTAATTTGTTGAAACATGTGCTTTGGCTGATGCTTTGGCCAAGAATGTAGGTCGTGCTTATATATTGCTAATGGGAATAGGCACTGCTGCAGTTGCCACACTAGGCGATCCTTGCTGTGGCAATGCAGAGACGGAGGAAGAATTTTCCTTATTCGCTTGTCCTAATTCTAATTTAAAATAAGGAAACAATTAATACAGAGGTAAAAACTATATATCCTAGCAAACAAAAGGAAACAAGCTAAACCCCATATGGCCTACTGAGTTATTATTTTTTGCCAGCTGTAGAACCTTGGCGGTGAACACCAAAAGATGAGGAAGGGCTTAGCAAGTGACGAAGGAAATCCACTCTACTCTAAACTATTTCTCTGGAGCTCTTAACCCCCTAATATATATATAGGGCCTGTTGGCATGGCTCCAGCTCCACCTTTCCTAGAGCTGGAGCCCAACCAAACAGTTTCAGCTTCACCTAAAAGGGGAGTGAAGTGGGCTGGAGTGATCCGAAAAAATGAACTAGAGGGGTGGAGTGGGGCTTGGGCTGCTCCACAGCTCCACTCCAGACTCCACTCCTTGAGTTCCCTGCCAAACAGGCCCATATTCTTTTGTTCATTGCACACCATAAACTATTAATACTATGGCCACTCTACTCCTCGACATCATTTGTTTTTCTTCATAATTTGTGTTCTAATATTTTAAGATTTTCCCTGACTATTTCACTTGGTTGGAAACACCTAATACCGGTTTAAGGACTGATATATGAACTTCTATGCAAATGATTATTACAACTTTGAAAATATTTCTTAGCATAGATTCATAGAATATGATAGTATCAACCATCGTGGTTTGAAACTGAAAAGTACTAACAATAAGAAGTTGGGAAGAGGAGGGTTCACTGGAGTAAAATGGACCTTTTCCTGAGATAAAACATTTAATTTGTCTTGTCTTCTGCTTTTACTTTTGAATGAACTTTCTCTATCATTTTTTTGTTACGACAAATATCTGCTGCTTTTGCTTTCCAGGTTTCACCCTTCTTGCATTGGAATGACTATTAAAGATGCAAAAAAGCTTGAGCATTTTTTCTGCCAGAGCTGTACTGCGGAAAATGGAAAGATGGCCGAGAATTCTCATGAAGCTACAGCGCAATCCGAAGAAAAGGTAAAATATGATATGTTGGGATTACTGAACTATCATTAGTGATTTGTTTAACTATCAGTAGTGATTCTCCTGGGTTCACCTTGTTGTCTTAATAACATAGGCTACACATAATTTTCAATGATATTGAGGCATGCTGCTTACTAATAGTATTTTGTCTGGTTGTATCGCTACTGTAGTAGAACAAATTTCCAAAACTTAATTACTCAAATTACCAGTTGGGAAACAGTACCAATTTATTCATATGGCAGTAAAAAATTTGGTGTGCTTTTACCACTATAAAGGATTGGGGAATTTTTACAGCCTATATGTTGAGTACTGTGGCAATTACTGTTACCTTTTTTAGGATACTGCACAATTTGCCCTACTTTAGCTTGTACAATTTCACTCTTATGCTATGCATAATCTAATCATACAGTAAATAAAACCCATCCAAGGTACATGCACTATTTAGTTCTTTTTTTAATTTGGTATTCATCTTGCATTCTGAGATTCTGAAAAACAAACATTTCATTTGGAATAATCTCTTCAGCAGGTGGAGTCAAAAAGACGGAGAAGGTGACTGCCCCCAGATTCATTTACGAGATTACACCTGGATGTACAAAGCCTTCTCAAGTTGGTGTAATGCTATTTATTTGTCATGGCAAGTGTGTGTGACCCCACGACCACGAGATTCTCTTCCTTGTAATGTCAGTCGCATTGGTGTACATAACCTTCTCAACCTGAGACTGTTGTATTAGGAGATGACACGACCTGTTGTTGCATGATGTAGCAGCGTCAGAGAATTAGCATGGTAGAGTCGGGTGATGAAGCCCCTCGTGGGCATTAGGACTCCCGTATGGATGTGATCATACATTAATCACACTTTGGATGCAGTTGAGTCTGTCTAGCCAGCATATGTGTTTGTCCTTGCTGAATTCTTGTACCATCATGTGAACTTTAATTCTTTTTCGAAGGCACTTCGTAATTACTTCAGCAATTTCTGTGTGGGCAGTCAGCTCATGGGGGTTGAAAAATGGCTTGCTTGAGGGTATGTTCACTTGTTGCCATTTCCAACCAGATGAAAATTTGGCATTACCGGACTTATTCAGATCAAAATTTGGCATTATCAAGGACTAGTTCACTTTGTTGCTACTTTCAACCTTACTAATTTTTTTCATTACCAAATTTTGGTAAAGCAACAAACTAAACATAGCATTATCATTACCAACCTCCAAAAAAATGGTATTTCGTTTCATAAAAAAACTCTATTGAAATTTAGCAAGACTTCAAACCAAACATATCCAAATGCTACAAAACGTCAAAATGTGTCAATTTGACACTTAAATTTTGGTAAGATACCAAATTTTTTAGTTTCGAAATTTCCCGCTCTTAAAAATTAGTAAAATTTGTTAAGACATCAAACTGAACACCACCCAACCTTAATTTTATCTCCTTAAAATTTGGTAAGTTTTTTTTCCCAACAAAGTGAACACGCCCTATTTTTTAAAACTGAAGCAGGAGCTCTGCTTCATTAAGAAGGAAGAGAGAAAAGGTTGAGTGGG
This sequence comes from Oryza officinalis, assembly GCA_008326285.1. Classification (NCBI taxonomy): domain Eukaryota; kingdom Viridiplantae; phylum Streptophyta; class Magnoliopsida; order Poales; family Poaceae; genus Oryza; species Oryza officinalis. Next base: position 10,944,158 of record BDMV01000007.1, read on the forward strand.
CTGATTTTATTTGTAATGGTCCTGAAGCCCAGATGCCTATGTAACCTGCCACTTATCATCAGCTTCTCCAGGTGAGATAGAGGTTTCAAGTTGTCCAGATCAAGAGCATATCGATCGCGATCTTGTGTGATAACGGACAATGAATTCAGAGATGTCTGATTATGGCCCATAGATCTGTGTTGTGGGACTCCATCACCTTCATGGTACCGAGACTTCTCATCCTTGTCAAGCATTCAATGTTTTTAACCATGTACTCTTTTCGTTCAATAATATAGCAATCTAATACAAAATAAGACACATTCTATGCTCCTGTTCAGATTTGTAGTATTATGATGTGTCTCATCCTGTACAGTTGCTATATTATGGTACGGAGAAAGTATGCAGCTGTTGGCTTCTATGCTTGTAGAGTGTAGATGTTACAGTCGACTTATTTTGTTACTCGCTGACTTCCCAAACCGCCCGACATCTATGAGTAGGATGGTGAAACTTAGTTATTAACATTATGGTCTCACTTGGCAACTCCAGTACAGAACCATTGAGATAAAGCGTTTGCAGATTGCCAAGCTTCCCTATCGATCTCGTTATCTCTTTCAACTTCGTGTATCCCGAGTCTAGGTAGTGCAAGTTAAACAACTGAGAAATGGCATCTCTGGCACCTTCTGAATATTGCAATTTCTCAGGCACAAGACCCTTAGCAATCTAAAGCTTGGGGAGCAGTCTGTGAACCAAGACAATGATATTTCCTCTGAAAACACGAACATGGACCGAAGCTGAGATGAACATTTTGCTGCTTGGACTAAATTTGCCATCCTTTTGTAAAGAAACACGACGTGATCCATCGATAACTCCATCCGAGTTAGGACAGTCCCATGCCGTAGCAAAATTTTCCTTCTTGGATATGGTTAGGGATATTTCCCTAACAAGATCATGCATCTGGAATCTCTTTGGCCTTCCATATTCATTCCTTTCCACAACCTGAAGCAATGATCCACTAGCAAGTTTCTTCAGGTAGCATGCTGCTACATCTGCCAGTGTTGTCTCAGGTCCTCTGTCCTGAACAACTCCTTTGGCTATCCACAGTCTGATTAACCGTTTTCTTTCGATTTGATAATCTTCAGTGAACAGGCCGCGGTAAAGAAAGCAATTTTTGAGGTAACAAGGGAGATCATTGTAACTGAGATTCAGAACACTAGCGACCCAGCTCAGCTCTGGATTGCTACTCAGCTGCCACCTAAGTTGATTATAGAACAACTCCCTTCTCATGCTCCTCCATTTCTTTGTACGACAAAAGGCTCCCTATATCTACAAGATCCAGTGGCAAGCCTTGGCATTTCTCCATGATTCTTTAAGCGACAGTCTTCAGATTAAGAGGGCAAATTCTGTCATCCAATCTTGAGAAAGCCTTTATTTAGACAGAAAAGAGTCCAGGCTTCCTGCTTCGGTAGAACCATAGAAGTGCAAGCTTCATTTCATGGTCTGCATCTGCTAGAGATGCCACAGTTTCGATTTGAGTTGTGATAACAAATTGTGCTGCCATTGTTGTTCTTAACGAATGCATTATCTAGTAAAGGCCAGGCATCCCTGGTGTCGTGGGCCGTTCGTTGTGGCTTCAATCAGTGGAGTAAACTAGAGGAATTACTCTTTACTCCAGAGAGGAGAGAGAGCAGAGCTCATCTGAAAATATCTGACCAAAAAACGCTCTCACACTCTCTCTAAAAAAGAGACATTCTAACAGAGAATTAGCAAGGGTTGGGCTAAATCAATTTCAATGCTTCTCTAGGTGACAACCTACTGCGAAGTGAACTGCAGTTACTACACCCTAAGGGCTCCATCGCCTAGCAAAAACTCCAGATAAACTGAATTCATCAGAACGTCAGAGTCCATCAAAGTGCTGAAGGGTGAAATAAATCACATCAGAATAGAGAAACCAATCTCTGATCCAACCATCTGCAAAGAAAAAAAAAAGCGAAGACACAGTAAACAGGTGGTGTGGAACTGTGGATAACCTGCATATTAACATAGTATCTTATCTCAGCTTTGCCTTTTTGCTTATGCATTGACCGCATTACCAAAAAATACATAAGGTTAATTAATTTTAAATTCGTCCATTCGTCCAAGTGAGACGAGTCCTTCAGGAAACATGACGGAGAGCTTTCTTGAGTACGGATTTGTCATTAATGAATCATGGATGGTATGAATGGCATGCAGCAAATTGGACCCAGTACAATGGCAGACACAATCTTCAAGGGCATGTCTCAATCTTTATTGCAAGCAAAGAAATGAATATCAATGAGACAGTAGTCGTGGATAAGTTTTCTGGAATGTACCTAGCTGAAAGCATTTCTCATGAAGATACCAAACAGGCATGTGTTAAAAACCTTTCAGATGTATGATATCACCAGATAAAGAACTAATTTTGCCAAAAAGAAACAATGCTCTTTTCAGTTCCCCAAATAATGATATAAGCCTTAATTGACACTATGTTTATGACATACTTGTCCAGATGCATAGTTAAAAGTAGCTATATTTTGGAGCAGAAGGTACCGAATATTTTTCCTCATGGCTATCTAGGAGTCAATAACTTTTTCTCCCTAGCATTATGCCATTGAGAAAACAATCGACAATTTAATCTAGGACTGATCATTTCAACTCTCTGTATTCTTTTCCACTTCTGCATAAGTTCACTATTTGGTGAAGCAATTTGTGACTTCCAGCATTTCTTGGTCACCACGAGATAAAATCATAGAACAATCCATTTCTATATTAACAGAATATATGAAAAATTGATACAAATGTTATGTATGTTTCTTTTCAAATGCAAATTTGTTTCTGTTTTAAACAGATCATAACAGACTCAAAAGACCCTCCCATTATTGTGTTTTTTTTTTCGCCGGGCCGGCGGAAAGCTGGCCGAAGTTTATTAAGGGAAAAGAAAGGGGTTTTAAGAACTGTTACAACAAATTTACAGCAAGCAAACAGCTGAGAAACCAACACTAGAGCGCAGGCAGCTCAACTCACAGAACTGCTAAGAACATACAGCAAGCAACAATCAACCAGGAGGCCGCAACAGATCCGCGACCCTCCACACCTCCCACTCATCCTTTCGAATCCTCGATGGTTGCACAAAGCTGAGCTGCGGACGTCGCCTTGTCGTCAAAGAACCAGGTTATTGTGATTTTTTTATCAACGCATGAAGAAGATATATGTTCGCTCGGCTGAATCCTCCTTAAGAGACAACTTTAGCAAGAATTGCCTCTTGCCAGAAATGCATAATTATAATACATCTCAATGAATAGATGATCAAGTGTTTAATTAATGATTGAATTCATTTTATTTCTGAAAAAGACCATCAATCTACAAAGGCCCATTTGCTAATTGCAGTTGGAGATCATCATATTTTCGTGACCTTGTGGAAGTTTTTAGCATCATAAAAGCAACTAAGGCAACGAATATTTCATTATGATTATGATTGATTTTTTTTCTCTGATGAAACAGATCATCAAAGGCCATTTCCTAATTGCAGTTGGAGATCATCATATTTTTCGGACCTTATAGAAGTTTTAAGCATCATAAAAACAACCAAAACGATGAATATTTAAATGGAACTAGTACAACTGCACTTTTATTTTAAAAATAAATAACAAAACGAAGTTGATGTGGCTAAAGCAATAAAGCGCACAAATATAACCAAACAACTGCATGGATGTGAACTATATGATGATGTGAGACCAATCTTTACCTTGTCACACACTCCCTCGACATAATAAACTTCCAGTGTACACACCTACTCCGGTATGGATGCTCGTTTGAGTTATATCCCAGGAAGTGTTAGTTACTGGATTATAAATTTGCACTATCCCATTCGATGGCATCTACAACCAAAGTGCTACATTTCCCTAATCCGTCACAAGCAATGGACTCACTTTCACACAATCTCCAATCCCATAGAAGAATGAATCGACATTAATCCTGTATTCTTTGGACCACATACCCTTTTCAGAATCAATTAGAAACCATAGATCCACCACATAAAATTGATAATTCCAATGCGCTGTAGACAAAGTGTCTTTAAGTCCAGCCAACATAAGATGATTGACAAGGTCATAGAAGCTAAGTGTGCCATTGGCTTCCTCAATAATTCTCTTTGCCGGCCCCTGGAGAGTCATACTCCACTGCTCCAGCGCAAGGTCGAAGGAAGGCATGCAGCCTGTCTCTAGAACGGAGGACGAACATTGGCAGATATTTAAGTTGAAGTAAGCAGCCCCTTTGAGCACAACTCCATTGCTGCATCACCAATCAAGGTATACTGGTGGATTCTCCATCTTCCTCCACTGTCCATCGATGTCGCCGACGGTGATAACCTCAGACACGTAACGATCTTGCAATGTCTGCACAATCCGAACTAGCTTGCGCTCTCCTGTGGAAGTTGCCTGGTCAAATGCAAACCAGGCAAGAAGCATTGAGCAGTCTGTACCGTGTGAAAAAAATAATTTGGTTGTATTGTGATGTATTACATTGACCCTATAATGAGGTATATCTAGAAGTAGAGACTAGAGTACAATATAAGTAAGAGTAGATTTATCTCTAGGATTATATTTATCTCTATAATTTGTATTTGACTCTTATCTCTAACCGTACATATATGTATTTCTAATATTGTCTCTCAGTCGTAACGGGAGCAACGCGAACGATTGGGACTAGATTTGAAATCTTGTATTTTTTCATCTTCTTTGACTCACCATCATCAATTGCATCTCTGATGAATGGTCCTCCACCTAGTGTCTGCGCCCCCTTCGATGTCGTCCCTTGACTCTCCCCTATTCCCTCCCGCAGACATAACGGGAGTGTCATGGACGATAGCGATGACACATACGCTTTGACTGGAGTTACCGTGGATGATTTTTGCTGTAGTTGTTCGTTGATGTAGCCGATTATGTAGTAGTCGCGGTTATGGTAGTCATGGTAGTTGATGTAGCCACACATAGTCGAAGGCGAAAAATAAAAGTATTTATGCTATAGTGTGAAGACGGTACTTCAATGGTTAGCATCTTGCACCTTGTAGGTGTCAGAGGATGCCGTTAAGAACATCTTGTGAATGTTAGAGGATGTCATTGACAATGAGGCCACCACTTTGGTTGGTCCTTCTGCGCCATGTAATGGTCATCACAATGGTTATGCCGAGTTGATGCAGTCGTTGTCGTTGTAGATGACGTGATTGATGCCATCGTCGGTGACGTGGTCGTTGCCGTCGTAGAGGACGCGGTTGATGTCGTCGTCGATGAAGCTTCTTGCAATTGAATCTGTCAGAGAACACGAGATGTGTCCATCCTTGTGGACGAAGCTGCGGCGGCGGTATGTACCATGTTGATGAATACCATCGATAATATATAATGTCAGCGAAGACCATCGTCATGGAGGGCTCGGTGGCTTGACTTGGACTCCGCGAAGATGTCGCAGGTGGTCGCCGATGTCTTGATCTGTTGCGATCTGCTCGTCGACTCCATCTAGCACCTTGTGGTTGGGAAAGTATTTTGTACACCTAGGGACAAATATTTTCTACATCTAGGTGCCATGGCACCCATCATTTGCATGTGACCCAAATAGTTATAAAAAAATTGAAAAAAATTAGTAACATCAATTGTGATGATATAAGTCTATACACAAACATGCAAGACTATATTTGATTTACAACTAGAAAAACAAAAATAATAAAACAGTGAATAGAACCCATATATCACAGATAAAATTTGTTATTTTTGTTTCTTCATGTGTAGATCGAATTTAGACTTGGATGTTTGTATAGTGTCTTATATTTTCATAGAATGTCTTATCAAATTTTATAAAATTTTTATATAACTGTTTAAACTACATGTATACACCTAGGTGCCATTAGACAGTTATATAAAAATTGCCTTCTCGATCTTGTGTCATGGACGTGCCACGCACTGTCGATCCATGCATGCATGGACGCAATTGCTCAGGATGCATGGAGGCATGGATCGGACTTGCAGTCTTGCAGATGATAGCTTGTGGATGATTGATGGCTTGCCCAGACGCGAGATTGATCTGTAATTCTGCTGCTTCTTTTCTTCCTCAAGGACGCGTGCGCAGTTGTAGACGGTGACGCATTCGGCTGACTGTCTCGCCTGGTTGTTGTTAGCGGCGGTTCTCGAGCCGCGCGTTGTTGATGTGAAGATGCCGGCGCTGCTCCTATGGACGAAGGTGGTGATCCTCGGGCTTTATTTGGCTAATTGAAAAATAAGAATTGATCTCATACTAATATTGCAAAAATCTAACCTATGAAAATTTCACTACTACGAAAAGGAATTTTCTATGCGGTCAAAAAGGGTTTTTTCATGCGGAGGTTTTATCCGTCTGCACCCAGGTATCTGGGAAAATAAATACTTTCGCGTGCGGGTGGCCCAACCGCACGAAAAAATCCATCTTCCAGTGCGATCGTGTTAAGTCGACCGCACGGGATAATCGATTATCCCATGCGGTCCATTTATACCGACCGCACGGAAAGATGGATTATCCTGTGCGGTCTATTTATATCGACCACATGGGATAATAGATTCTTGTAGGCGCCCTAGCTCATGCTAGCCGTTTGGGAGGCCGGCGGCGTGGAGGACTTGGAGGCAGCGGGGAGGGGGAGGCCGGCGGCAAGGAGGTAGCGACGATGGCGTGGAGGAGACGGGGGCGTCGAGGAGGACTTGGAGGCCGGCGGCGGCGGCGTGGAGGACTTGGAGGCGAGGGGGAGGAGGAGGCCGGCGGCAGAGAGGCGGCAGCGATGGCGTGGAGGATGCGGAGGCGTCGGAGAGGAGGAGGCAACGTCGTGGAGGAGGCGGTGGCGTCGGGAAGGAGGAGACGGTGGCGTCGAAGGGGAGCAGGCGGCCGACAGCGAGGGCGAGAAGGAGGCCGAAGGCGGCGAGGAGAGGAAGCGACGACGGTCGGCGAGGAGGAGAGGAGGCGGCGACGGTCAGCGAGGAGGCGGCGGTGGAGGATTTTGGCAGCCTAGCGGCGGGCTTAGAAAATTTCTATGGGACTTAGAAATTTTCGGAGACCGCCTATACCTTATATAGGGGGCGGCCATCACGTGCGGGTGGCTTAAGCCGACCGCATGCAAAAATATCTTTGCATGCGGGCAACTTAAGCGGACCGCACGAGATAATGGAGATTATCGCATGCGGTCGTGTTAAGACGCCCGCATGGGATAATAGATTATCCCGTGCGGGCTATGACCGGGCCCCGGTGGACCGGTTTTTCCAAGCGGCGCCACTTACGGCCCACCTGGAATCTACCGGGGGCCTCGTACAGAAAAAGCTTTTCTGTAGTAGTGTTTATTGTAGCTAATTGATGCGGCGCCTCAGAAAGATTATAGGATTGATCTCATCTCCTTGGGGCGGCGCGAGCGGAAGATGGATAGAGCGACAGTGGTCTATAGCTCTGATACCATGTGAAAAATATAATTTGATTGTATTGTGATGTATTACATTGATCCTCTAATGAGTATATATAGGAGTATATATGAGGTAGAGACTGAAGTACAATATAAGTAAGAGTAGATTTATCTCTAAGAGATAGAATTATATTTATCTCTGGGGTTCTATCTCTACGATTCTATCTTATCTCTATAATTTATATTTGACTCTTATCTCTAACCGTACATATTTGTACTTCTAACATACCGTTGCTGCGATAGTGAGTTAAAGTGGACATGGATCCGGTGGTAGGTAAGGTGGAGATAGATCCAGTGGTAGGGTCGAGCACACAAACGCTGTGCTCCTTACCATCGAGGAAGACAAGGTCGGAGGTCGCACTCATCACTACCATGCCTTTCCCCTTTCCTACTTGGGGTTGGGGGATCAGCTGCTTGACAATGTCATCGGACAAGTCGATAAGATTGACACAAAATCCGGGGAAGCTCTGCACGCCGATGGCGAGGAGGAGGACGGCGTGAGGGTGGTGGGCGGCATGCACAACGACAAAGAGCGGGTTGGAGGTGAAGGACTGCCACGAGCGGTGGACGCCGTGGAGGCGACAGATCGGCTTGGCGGGGAGGCGCAACAGGACCTCGTGCAACATCTCCGAGGGCAACACGCCCTCACGGACATCCATCGACGCGCATGGCGGCAAGGCTAGGGCTCACGGCGACATTGTCAGATGGACTTGTGAGTCGCAGCACTCAAGGGGAACAAGTCTATTTTGCATTCCTTATTTTAGTTGCTCCTGATTGAAACATCTTCCTCAATCGCAAAAAAATAGGTATAAGACCTCCTTCATCTTTAAAAATCGGTGAAAATGGACTTCATCTTTAAAAATTGAAAATGGACCCCTTCAGTTATTTGGTAAGCGATTTCTGCTGGCACGAAATGTGGGACCCACATGTCAACGACTTATTCCCCATCAAGGGCTGCGAGCATACGACGTTCGCTGGATCTTGTGAGTGTCACACCCAGAATTCTAATCAAATTTCTAAACTATTTTGTGTCAAGAAATTAAGCCAGATACACAAAACGACAAATTAATATACAGATCAAAATTGTTGAGTCAGTAAGATAATGGAAAGTGTTTTCTAGGTTAAAAGAAAAAAAAGATGAATGCACCCTAAGGCTGTGTTTAAGTAGTTAGGAACTTCTCCTCTATGCACGAAAAACAAAACATCGAATAATTGCATGATTAATTAAGTATTAGCTATTTTTTTAATAAATAAATTAATATATTTTTTAAAATAATTTTTTTTATAAATTTTTTTAAAAAAATATACCGTTTAACGGTTTTGTAAACGTACTACGGAAAACGAGAAAGATGGAGTGAGAAACACAGCCTAAGAACAAGTTGTTGATGAGATGATCCTGCAAGTTCAAGTTAATGGGCCTAAAGTCCAGCGGTCTGTCCGGTCTTTATTCAGGCCGTAATATTCCATGTACGATCTGTGTTAAGTTAACCCAAATTACGGCCGCAAATTTAATTAAGCCGGCGTTTTCTCCTCGATTTCATTTCCGCAAGTCAGAGATGACGGCTGCAGTGCAGCCACAGTGTTGTCCAGTCCACTCAATGCCCCGCCCTTCGCGTGCATGACTCCGGTGAGGTCTGTGGCCGCCGCCGCCGCCGGTGGCATGTACAGGCAACGGCAGCTGCAGCTTCAGGTATGGAGGTTTGGTTGGTTCCCCAGCTCTCCTTGGTTGCATCTGTTGATCTGTTCATAGTTCTTGATTCCCTTCCCACCTCCTCTTTGGAGGCAACGGTGGTCAAATTTGGTGGTCGTACGTGTCCTTGAGAATCTCAAGAACCAGATCAGATCTTGCGGATTGCTTGTTATTAGTGATATAATTTGTAGCGAGTGGATAGTAGAAAAAGATTCATGATGGATTTTGATTTCTTGCTTTCCACTTTGTGGATCCTAGTGAGAAAAGGGTTTGATTCAGAGTCTAGCTATAGATCCTCCTGTGGCAGGAAAACTTCATCAATAAACGATGTTGATTCTTGTTTCTAATCAATTGATGGCATGCTGGCTTAAAGAATCACCTGTAGATGAGTAATTTGTATTCCTGTGGAGTTATTATTGTCTTATTGATGCCGAAACACAAATTGGAAGTCCTTTTTTTGGTGCTTCACATGCATTTCAGTGGAGATTGGAGTACTGCGCTGATGATCAGTGCTGTGGATGATAACACATGAATGTTACTGCAGAGTGCATATAATGAGTTACTAATATGTATCTTGTTCGGTGTCGGTGCCAGTTGTGAACCGGATTATATGATGAGTTCGTGGCAGTGTTTTACTATCTAGGCTATGTCAATCTAATATTAGCCTTAAGAAAAAAAGCCAATCTAGTATTAGTTGTGTTTTCTCAGGCTCCAGTCTTAGGTTATGAATACTTATTCATGCATAAGGCCGTAATAATGCTTCTTTTCCTCAACATTTACTCATGTAAATTGGTTTTCTCTGGTTGTAGGATTAAACCCACAAAAGGATATCTTGCTAATGTTGTACTAGCAGCCAAGGTTCCAGATTTCCAGATGTAGGTTTAAAGCTAAAATTTGAAAATGGTAGAAGCTTTGGTCATAGCAGTTCTTCAAAAGATTTCCTCGGCACTTGCAGAAGAGGGATCGAAAATACTTGCTTCTAAGTTCAAGATGCAAGCACCTGACCTTCTTGAAGTAACCAATAAAATGAGGCTACTTCAAAGCGACTTCTCAATGATGCAAGCATTCATAACTCAAGTGGCTGTTCACAGGTCCAATGATATGGTACTTGAGGCCTGGATGGAACAGGTAAGGCTAGCAGCGCATGAAGCTGAGGACATTGTCGATGAATATATTTATCTTGTTGGCCAAACAGAAGGGACAGGCAGTTTCCTAAAGAAAGCATACAACCAAGCAACCGGAGTTAAGAAATGGCGCAAGCTTTCAGTTCAGGCCAAACTAGTAGAGGATCATCTACAGAAGATTTCTGAAGCGAAAAATAGATTTGATATCTCATTTGCAAGCAGTGGAAGAGAGAATACAACGAGCTATCCAAGTAGGCACCATCATTTATCTGAATATTCATACTTGAATGATGATGATGATTTAGTTGGGAATGCAGAAGAGATGAAGCGATTAATAGAATGGTTATGCGATGCAAAAAAAGATCGCAGTGTAATCTCCATATGTGGAATGGGAGGGTTGGGTAAGACAACTCTTGCTAGTAGCATTTACAAGAAGGAAGAAATTAAAAGAGTGTTTATTTGCCGTGCATGGATCACTGTCTCACAAAATCACTGTGTTAAAGATCTCCTGAAAAAGATCCTTGTCCAACTCATGAGCAAAACTGAAAATATTATGGATGGGGCTAATACCATGGATTGTGTGAGCCTAGTGGAACAACTTCGAAGATATCTAAAAGGGAGGAGATACTTAATTGTGCTGGATGACGTATGGAGTAGGGATGCCTGGCCTTTACTAGACAATGCATTTGTTAAGAACAACAATGGCAGCCGAGTTGTTATCACAACTCGAATCGAAACTGTGGCATCTCTAGCAGACGCAGACCATGAAATGAAGCTTACACTTCTACCAAAGCAGGAAGCCTGGACTCTTTTCTGTCAGAAGGCTTTCTCAAGATTAGATGACAGAAGTTGCCCCCTTAGTCTGAAGACTGTCGCTGAAAGAATCGTGGATAAGTGCCAAGGTTTGCCACTGGCTCTTGTAGCTATAGGGAGCCTTTTATCGTACAAAGAAATTGATGAGCATGAGTGGGAGTTGTTCTATGGTCAACTTAGGTGGCAGCTGAGTAACAATCCAGAGCTGAGCTGGGTTGCTAGTGTTCTGAATCTCAGTTACAATGATCTCCCTAGTTATCTGAAGAATTGCTTTCTTTACTGCGGCCTGTTCCCTGAAGATTATCGAATCGAGAGAAAAAGGTTAATCAGATTGTGGATAGCCGAAGGATTTGTTCAGGATAGAGGACCTGAGACAACACTAGCAGATGTGGCAGCATGTTATCAAAATGAACTTGCTAGTCGATCATTGCTTCAGATTGTGGAAAGGAATGAATATGGAAGGCCAAAGAGATTCCAGATGCATGATCTTGTTAGGGAAATATCCCTAACCATATCCAAGAAGGAAAAATTTGCTACTACATGGGACTGTCCTAACTCGGATGGACTTACCGATGGATCACGGCGTGTTTCATTACAAAAGGATGGCAGTTTAGTCCAAGCAGCAAAATGTTCGTCTCAGCTTCGGTCCATGTTCATGTTTTCAGAGGAAATATCATCTTGGTTCACAGACTGCTATCCAAGCTTTAGATTGCTAAGGGTCTTGTGCCTGAGAAATTGCAATATTCAGAAGGTGCCAGATGCCGTTTCTCAGTTGTTTAACTTGCATTACCTAGACTTGGGATACACAAAACTGAAAGAGATAACGAGATCGATAGGGAAGCTTAGCAATCTGCAAACGCTTTATCTCAATGGTTCTGTACTGGAGTTGCCAAGTGAGACCACAATGTTAACTAAGCTTCACCACCTACTTATAGATGTCGGGCGGTTTGGGAAGTCAGAGAGTAGCAAAATAAGTTGCCTGCAACATCTACAGACTCTGAGAAGCATAGAAGCCAATAGCTACATAGTGAAAAACCTTGGATGCTTGACAGGGATGAGAAGTCTCGGTATCATGAAGGTGCTGGAGTCCCACAACACAGATCTATGGGCCTCAATCAGCAAGATGACATCTCTGAATTCATTGTCTGTTATCGCAGATGATCGCGACCGATCCGCTCTTGATCTGTACAACTTGAAACCTTTATCTCACCTGGAGAAGCTGATGATAAGTGGCAGGCTACATAGAGGAGCAATTCCTCCCGTTTTTGCCAGCTTCACGAAACTGAGAAGCCTAAGGCTCTGCTTCTCCGGGCTTCATGAAGATCCACTTGCTTCGTTTGCAGCCATGTTCCAGAATCTAGGCCACCTTAAACTTTACCGGTGCTTCGACGGGGCGAAACTGACGTTTCGCGCCGGATGGTTCACTAACCTGAAACACCTCTACCTGAGCTCCATGAGTGAGCTCAGGGAGGTTGAGGTTGAGGATTGCGCCATGAGAAGCTTGCGCAGACTGGAGCTGTGGGGCTTGAAAAGCTTAACATCTGTGCCACAGGGCTTTGTGCATCTTAGGTCACTCCAGCAGCTGTGCATCGGCTCGTCGATGCCTGAAGAGTTCCAGAGAAGGTTAGAGAGAACCGATCGCTGGATTGTTCGGCATATCCCCTACATCGGAGACCCATGATCGAGATACTACCCTGACAAGTAAGCATGGCATGCTGAATATGAAATTTTGTGAGTTGTCTAGTCTTGTAGATGATTCATGGTTGGATTGGCTTGGAAACTTTCTTAGGAAAAAATTATTCGGTTTTTCTATACGTTTGTCGACAATTTTTTTGGGAAAATTTGTCAAATATAAATACAATATAATTATAATTATTATGTAATTACATTGTAATTTGGATGTAATTATAATGTAAATGTAACTTGTATGTAACTTTCATATAATTTTGAACCGTTAGATTTACTTAAAAGATTTGTGCAAACGGGGAAGGAAAAAATCATAGCGAATGCACAGGTGAGGGGATTTAGTCCCCCCACCTCCGATTCGCAGAAATAGCATGTTATGGTAAGATTTTGAAAGTTACATACAAGTTATATTGTAGTTACATGTAAGTTACATTGCAAATACACTACGATTGTACTATATTTAGATATGACATTTTCATTTTTGGAGGAAATTTATCGACAAATATATGTATAGTCCCAAAATCATTGTCTTAATCTGTTTTAGTGCAATTCCGAAGGGTCATCTCATTTATGCCTCACACTGCTGTAGTGGCAGTTCTTGAAATATTCATCGTCTTAGTTGTTTTTATGATGCTAAAAACTTCCATAAGGTCACAAAAATATGATGATCTCCAATTGCAATTATCAAATGGCCTATATAGTTTGATGATCTGTTTCATCAGAAATAAAAAGTATCCCACGCGCACGCTTTTCAAACTACTAAACGGTGTATTTTTTTACAAAAAGTTTCTATACAAAAGTTGCTTAAAAAAATCAAATTAATCCATTTTTGAAAAAAAATTAGCTAATACTTAATTAATCACGTGCTAATGGACCGTTCCGTTTTCTGTGCGTACTGTACGCGTTGGTAACACAAAGTTGCGAACTCAGCCTCAATCATTAATCAAAGACTTAATCATAATGAAATACTCGTTGTCTTAGTTGCTTTTATGATGCTAAAAACGTCCACAAGGTCACGAAAATATGATGATCTCCAACTGCAATTAGCAAATGGGCCTATTTGTAGTTTGATGGTCTTTTTCAGAAATAAAATGAATTCAATCATTAATTTAATTAGACACTTGATCATCTGTTCATTGAGACGTATTATAATTATGCATTGCTGGTAAGAGGCAATTCTTGCTAAGGAGGATTGAACGAACATATATCTTCTCCATGCGTTGATTAAAAAAAACACAAGTATGGGAGGGTCTTTTGAGTCTGTTATGATCTGTTTAAAACAGAAACTAATTTGCATTTGAAAAGAAACATACATAACATTTATCAATTTTTCATATATTCTGTTTATATAGAAATGGATCGCTCTATGATTTTATCTCATGTAGTGACCAAGAAATGCTGGAAGTCGCAGATTGCTTCACCAAATAGTGAACTTATGCAGAAGTGGACAATAGTACCGAGATCTTTGAAATGATCGGTCCTAGATTAAATTGTCAATTGTTTTCTCAATGGCATAATGCTAGGGGGAAAAAGTTATTGGCCCCTAGATAGCTGTGCGGAAAAATATTCAGCACCCCAAAATATGCATCTGGATAAGTATGTCATAAACATAGTGTCAATTAAGGCTTATGTCACTATTTGAGGAACTGAAAAGACCGGTGTTTCTTTTTGGCAAAATTGGTTCTATATCTAGTGATATCATACATCTGAAAAGTTTTTAACACATGCCTGTTTGGTATCTTGATGCGAAATGCTTTCAGCTAGGTACATTCCAGAAAACTTAGACCCTGTTTGTTTTCAGGGACTTTTTTTTAAGTCCCTGTCACATCGGATGTTTGTACACTAATTAGAAGTATTAAACATAGACTAAAAATAAAACTCATTCATAACCTTAGATTTTTTTACGAGACGAATCTAATTAGCCTAATTAATCCATGATTAGCCGATGTGATGCTACAGTAAACATGTGCTAATTATGGATTAATTAGGCTTAAAAAATTTGTCTCACGAAATAGCACTCATTTATGCAATTAATTTTATTATTGGTCTATGTTTAATACTCTTAATTAGTACTCAAACATCCGATGTGACATGGACAAAAAAAAGTTCCTGGATCCAAACAAACCCTTATCCATGACTACTGTCTCGTTGATATTCATTTCTTTGCTTGCAATAAAGATTGAGACATGCCCTTGAAGATTGTGTCTGCCGTTGTACTGGGTCCAATTTGCTGCATGCAATTCATATTATCCATGATTCATTAATGACAAATCCATACTCAAGAAAGCTCTCTGTCATGTTTCCTCAACTACAACCTTGGCGCTGGAACACACCTTGCCACAGATGGTGCCCGCGAACGCCTCACTCACCGCATGGATCCCCTCTTCCACTGGCCGAAAGTCGAAGTCCCAGCTGCGGTTGTAGTAGCAGGCGAAAATGTACTCCATCGCAGCCTCAGCCGCGTTCTGGCACTCCGCCAGGTTCTTCTCGTCCATGGCTGACGACATCCTCTCCAAAGCCTTGGTTACCCTTCCGAACGCCATGGCATACTTCTAAGCTTTCCTCTTGAGGAGAGCCGGTTTGTACGCCAAAGGCGTTGAGGGCTTCATGGGCACACCAATAAATAGCCTTGGAGGATGTCTTGGGTTGAGGTTAGCTCCGGCATTGTTCGGAGTGGGTTTCCAGGCGGCCTTCCAACGCGGCATTGATCGGCGCAGCACGCCTGCTTCCACCAAGCTCTCCTAAAGATGGGCCTCCAGGGATGTTGCGTGTTCGCGTAGCGCTACAACCTCCTTGTGCCAACCCGCTTCTATTTACTCTACCGTGGCCACTAGCGGGGTCAAGTATGCGGAGGCGAAGCTGCTGATGGCCTACACAATCTCCCCTAGTTGAGGAGGGACCATATGCTCGCCATGGCTTCGGACCTTGTGGCGGCAACGCTCGATGGTGTTTCGGTCACAGGGCTGGCGGTTGTGGCAGGCAAGGACCCAGCATGGGTAGTGGCGGTGGCGGGGGACGTGGATGACGAAGGTGTGGTGGCAGGTGACGGCATAGCGGAGGCAGCAGAACTAGGCATGGAAGGCAGACTGACAAATACATGTGAACAAAGAATTTATACATGGGGTATAAGAAGGAAATTTATAATGAGGAAGATGAAGAAGAAAAGAAATGCTCTTGCCAAATCTTCCCCTATTTGGCCACGATGGGACAAGGCTAGAACGCATTCTTCCATACCTTGCTAGGTGGCAGGGGAGGCAGTGGTGGGAGCGGTGATGTGTTATTCCGACCTCATTGCTGAGATGTTCCTGCGATGACAGTTGAGGCGCTGTAAGTAGAGGCCGTTGTGGGTAGCACAACCGGGCTGGATGACGAGCCCGCACCCATCATGTCAATGGCGATGGCAAGGGTAATGGTTGGCGAGGCAATGGAGCCAAGCCTCCCATCAAACATGACAATGAGCGGGCGGGATAAGCCTTCCTCGTGGCGCTGCTTCTTGGACGGCTTAGGCGACGACTCTACGACTGGCCTCTTTCCCTTCGCCCGTTCCACAATGGGATCCTCCGGTGTCGTCTCGATGGCGAGGGCCACGCCCTCAGTGTTGATCAAGTGTGCCAGAGGACCGAAAGTAGGGGAAGAGGCGGCGGTGTCGGCGGAAGCCTCTCGAATGGACAACGGCATGTGGCGAATCCGGCGTGCTGGGCCGAAGGCATTGAACATTTGACGCCCCTATAGAAAGGGTTTTCAGAATTCGATAATGAAGAAGACCATGGAGGTCAACATGTCAACAATGAATAAGCTTACCTTGATGATGGCGACCCGCTCGGAGGCGATCAAATCACACAAGGGGCGCATCCCAGGCAGTAGTGTGATGGTGTCAACCAACGCTGGCATCAACATTCCCACCTAGTTTGCGAACACCTGGGGGGGCAGATATTGCCACTGCTGCCTACATGGGAGCGGTCCTCGTCCTCGTCCTCAACGTAGTACATTGCTAAAATGCTCCTCTTGCATGGGGGCTGAGGCGGTGACCAACCGCGTCTGCGAGGACCATGGGCCCTATCAATCTGGCTTTTTGGAGGTCGTCGATGGCAGCGATGACCTCGACGGTGCCCGGAATCTTTGATGGCGGCTCCCGATCCTCCCACAAAGCTTGGGTGATGGCGTGCAAAGTCGGCAGATCGAGGCACTAGGGCACCTTTCCAATCAGCAGGTACAGCTAGTTATCTTGCCACTTCTCCCACTTGGAGTTAACTGGCATGGAGATGTAGCGGTTGGCGGCGTTGTCCCAGAGCCAGAAGTAGCAGAACCCTGTTAGCAGCGAATTCGGTAGCCACCTCAAGGCGAAGAATTGCTGGAATGTCGCCATGCTCGGTGCCACCCCCACGAACATCTCGCACAAGTGTGCAAATGTGGCAAGGATGTCAGATGGAGAAGCTAGGTCTAGTAGTAAACCAAGATTGCTAGCAAGAAGTCAAAGACGGGAGGAACGACACCCGCTATAAGGAAGAAAGAGAAGATGACAATCTCCTTCGGACGAGGATCCACGTGGTCATCACCATCACGGATCTGAAGCCAGTGAGGGCCTGTCGAGGGCCTAGTGCGGTGAGAGTCTTTGGCCTTGCGATCGCGGCATCGGGAAGCAGGAAGATTGGCCATGGCGAAGGCTGGAAGGCTTGGGGATTGTGGAGATTGGAGAGCTTAGGCTTTTTCGCCTGGGAAGTGCAAGAGAAAGAAGAAAGGTTTTGTCTTATGTATCCAACGAAATGGCTCCACAAATCCCTTCGAAGTAGTAATGATAACGCGTTGGCGGAGGATGTGACGCCTCATCTTCAGCATGTGAAAATGGGCTTACACCACATCTGAGAGGAGAAGAAGGAGAGTGTGGTCATGTCTTGGGGCTGCAATTCCCAAGCATTTTTGACCGGGCCACATGCACTCGCAGTAACCCCTCACCTTGCTATGGGCCTAGGGGCTAGTGTTAGCATCTTAGCCAAGGGGGTCCCTATTTGGCCAGTTTGCTTTGGATCGAAAGAAGGTGTCACGTTACGCAGTCAGTAGGCCAGTGCCTTCCCAGGAAGGGTTTTAACCCGCCTTCTCCCAGGGAGGTCGACGTGCCTCCTCGTTATCTGAATCATGGATCCATGATAAGGCTGAAGTGATCGGGCAGTGGCGACCTAGGACTACTTGGGCATGGCAATGTGGCGAGTCCGTGGGAGCTAACACGGGGCTTGGTGAGAAGCCAGTTCTATGGTTTAAGTTTACCCGGGAACTACCACATGTTTTGCTCTAAGCTAGACCAGGTGAGTCCCCCCCTCCTTGAGACTGGACGTGTGTCATTCTTCGGGAAGGGAGACGAATCTCCAGTCCACTTGGCCTGTCGCAAGAACCCTCCAATCGCCCGAGGAGGGTTATCGTGGCTGCTGAATCTGTCCATCGCATTAATTACAGATTCTTTCAGGCTGTCTCTTAACCGGATCAATAAGTCAAGTTTTCACACTACCGCCTCAGAAATTACAGGATGCTATAGGTGGGCCTGACGTGATATGTTAGGATGATTTCTCCTTCAACAGCTGCATTGGCGTTGGGCTCGAAGAGCACAAGGCATCCTCACGATTGTAAATAGTAATCTGTGTCTCCCAATGGAGAATGCAAGGTAGAGGCGGTAGGGTATAAAAGCTTAGTTATAGCTCTTTATAGAAGGAAACTCTTAGATCCCCAAGCTTAGTCATACTGTTTGAGAGGTAGCCTCTCCATTAGAATAGTGAGAGCACAAGAGAAGGGCGATTATCCAGCTGGAGACCCGAACCTGTATACTTGTCTTGTGCACGTTTCTTCGCTTTCGAGCACACCAAAATGCCTAAGAGCCCTTTTACGATCCCAGACCATGGTTCCCCACGTCTGTCGGATCCTCCAACTCTGATAGAAATCTTTGTAGATTTGTTTCGTAAACCCTCCAGATCGCTCACGAGATGGGATTTTACCCCCAAATCGATCGAAATCGATTCTATAGCCAGCTTTGATCTATACTGCCACCAAGACCAGGAGGCAGTAGCTACGTAGTCTACATCACCCATGGTTCGAAATAAAGGTGCTAACGCAACATGTATATTTATAAGTTAATCTAAATGGGAATATCTATAAAACAGTCAACAAATTTTTGCTTAGAAAATTTTAGAGTGCAATCACTAATTTAGTAATTAGATTGTAACTTACATTTAACTACAATATAACTTATATGAAAGTGTCATATTTTTATCACAAAACTCATATGGTTCATTGGTAGCACACTCTCTCTAGGAAGCCAAGGTCACGGGTTTGATTCCTTATAGGCAAACGGATGTTTTTGATTTTTTTTTTCCCATCATGTTTGCATGGATCTTGAAACAAATCCAACTGTCCAAAAATCAAAAGTTTTTCCCCAATAAAAATGTCGATAGAAATCCAGCTATTCTGATCAAAAAAAGGCATCAACAATACATATATTCAGAAAACAACCATGAAGCTTTCTTTTTGGAACATGGCACATCACTTTTATTCGGTTGCTGAACAGATTACATATAAAGCTTGCTCCCTTAGCTCTGACTTTTTAATAAACACAACAATATGGAAAGAAACGACAAAGAGACATGGCATCGATCGTCGACCTTTAATTTGAAACACATCACTAGGACCTCTAGCTTGGAGCAGGAAGGGAATATGCATATGGGATGGATAAATATTTATACGGTATTAGTAATTCGGAGTGGCTTAATTCACGGATACGTATTCGTATCCCGACGCACGCACCATTCGGTGTTCGTGTAACCGATCACCAGATTTATGGCACAGACATACGTATCTGGTTCACAACAGTTGACGTTGTTGAATGGCCAGCACTGGCTGCAGCAAGGGCCACCGGGAGCAATGCACTCCTCCTGTAGGAGCCTCCTTATCCCGATCATCTTCGCCGCCAAGTCGCCGCGCGTCGCCGTCGCCGGAGCGAGCGCAAGCAGCTGCGCCACCGTAGTAATCGCCAAAGCAACTACTGCTACCTTCTTGCTCATCGCCATGCTCTCTCTCTCTCTCTCTCTCTCTTCGCCTTTAATTTGGTTCGATCGGATGGATGGCTATGACTTCAGCTGCTTCTTTAATTTATATACCCGTTCAGAAACATCTGACCCTCTCCCGGAGTCCCGGCCGGGCTGTCCCTGGATCATTATTATCGATGTTTTTTATCATATCATGGAGAGGAGACCCATAATTCAATCTTGACAAGCTGGACGTGCTAGTTCATTATTTCCTCCAATCTTAAAATAAGAGAAAAAACTAATAATATTGCCAAACGGTTGACTTATATTGGTTGTCGTATGTATCATCTATAACCAATCTAATCATCTATTCATATAATAGTTAGCTATTTATACATATTGCATCATTAATATTTGGCTTTACCTTTATATCGCACAAATTTTCTTCTAGCAATGTATTGTAGGTGCCTATATATCTGTAGCCCATCGATATCTCGTGAATGTCTAACTCAACTTAAATATGATGTGACAACTCTCATGACCTGCTTGCATCACCTTATCATACATATTTAAACTGTTCTAGCCCTTTTAAAAACTTTTACTATATATAAGTTGTTTTAGCTTTCTAAAGAAATTTTTTTACTCAAATAAAGCAATTCATCTTTCTCAATATAATATAAACGAAGAGCAATAAAGTCAATTTTCTTAGTTCTTATGCTCAGTCTATTTAGGATAAGGGAGAGGTGAGTAGTTTCTTTTTAGTAAATTTTACTTTGGGCCATATTTTTCTACCGACTTTTTACTTTGGATCATTCTTTAATTAATATTATATTTTTACTTTGAACCGGATAATCTTGCCTTTATTTTATTTTGGATCACCTTACTCTCTTCTTAAACATACGAACAATTTTAAGTACGTCGGCTTCTAGTCATCAATAAACTCTCAAAAACCGCTTCATGGGAGGTTGTAGGATCGAATCCTCCACCTGTGCATGTGTTGTGATTCTTTTTCTTTGCTGCTCGCACGAATTCGGAGCAAATCTAACTATCCAAATTTATGTGAAAGTTAAAAAAGTAATATTGTAGTTATATGTAAATTACAATATAATTATATTATAACTATATTATATTTATATTTGGTAAAAAAATTTTATAAAAATTGTCAATGGATGTATACCAAAATCGTGGATCTAATGGACGTACGTGGTCAACCTGCCATGCCTGCGGCGGTGCGGCCTAACTTGTGCCATCTCTTTTATGTTGTTAACAACCGATTCCACCTAGAATATTGAAATCCTATCGTTTTGTTGTAGCCAGATGTTCAAGCAGGTGTAGAAGAAACATAGGAAATGATATTCTCCCTTACCTAATTATCCCATTCTCACTGGCCATTTCCAACAAAATAAACACCACCATCACCATATGACTGGTGCGCATATATAATAACTTATGAGTGGTTTGCCTGAAGCAATGGAATCAATTGAGTTGACTAACTATAGTAGACTAGTAATCGCGCACGTACAATGCACGTATTAGGAAATATGAATTTAAACCATTTTGATAAGCATATCTCATATTCAAACCACATATTCTTATTTTTGTTTTTGAAGTTTTGACTGTAGACCAAGGCTAGATAAACCCACAAAACAAATAGTTCTTTTTTTCTACTTCTGCTTTTATATAGCAAGGACATATTACCATATAGAAGAGAGAAGACTACATGTTATTTTGCTTGTCATAGTATGCTGACTGAAGGATCCAGGTAAATCCTTTCGGTGTGGCATAAAGATTCATTTTAGCTGTTTATCTTGGCAACTTAAAGTTTACATAAATCTAAATCTGATGCACACCCCATCTGAAGAAAAACAATGAGCTAAATATTTGAGACTGGAGAAATGATTCATTCACTACATGTAAATCAATCTCTCTTGCAATGCTCGTTGCAAAAGATGGAACACACAACCTTGATCATTAGCACGATTTTTTCTCTTTCCATCATTTGTACATGCTTGTTATTGTGCCTCCTAAGCATCAGAAGAAGGAAATACAAAAGAGGTAAGCAAATAACAATGCATGCTTTACTGAAGATACTGGC
This sequence comes from Oryza officinalis, assembly GCA_008326285.1. Classification (NCBI taxonomy): domain Eukaryota; kingdom Viridiplantae; phylum Streptophyta; class Magnoliopsida; order Poales; family Poaceae; genus Oryza; species Oryza officinalis. The sequence continues at coordinate 10,966,032 of BDMV01000007.1, forward strand.
AGCTAGAGTGCTAGATCACTGCTACTTATTTCAATTTCATGCAAGAACTAATGGAAGAATGTGCATCCAATAAAAATAAACTCAATGGAGCAGACCATGAACATGAATGGGAGTCAGAGGTGGAGACACCGCCTAGCGACCCCGGGTAGCCACTGGGCTCATTGGCAAACACATAATAGAATTTTGATTTTATCTTAGTGATTGAAAATATATTTTTTTATAACAAACACTCAATGTAATTGGATTTGTCCAGCTCTAAAAGATTCCTAGCTCCGTGAATTGTGAAGTAACACACATTGGAAGATTGAAGATGCTGGTTCAGGTAGGTGTATTTCTACATGAATTTTAATTGGCAAATGGTATCTAATTGACATTAAAAAAATTCAACATGTACATGTACCCAAGCCTAAAAAAAATATCAGTGGGTGAATAAGAAACACAAACCCAAAGGATTGGATCTGGCAGCCACCCTAACATATAGAAGTGAGATTTTTATTCATGAACTTGGAAAAAAAACAAACATGCACATGACCTGGGGTATTTTACACATTAAAAATATTGCTTCATATATAGTAGAATGGCAATTCAGTGATCTAGATGTAAAAGCAGAGTAGCAGACAACATCAAACAGTGCATTTACTTACCAACAAAGACTATTTCGTCTTTGATTTTACATTGACAACCAAATCCCTTGAGACCTCATTCTTTGAAGAGGATATATGCCTTCGTCCATTCTGAAATATTGATTCAATCCTAAGGGCAAAATATATAAAAGGGACAGAACAATGTTTGTAAGAAGTTTTCATGAGATAATATCATGCAGATCACATTCGCAACCTTTAAGGCTGTGTTCTTCACCCTACTTTCCCAACTCACCTCTCTTTTTTTTCTCGCGCACACTTTTCAAACTGCTAAACGGTGTTTTTTGTAAAAAGTTTCTATACGAAAGTTGCTTTAAAAAATTATATGAATTCATTTTTCAAAAAAAAGTTAGCAAATATTTAATTAATCATGCACTAATAAGTTGTTCCGTTTTGCGTGCCCGAGAAATTAGCTCCCAACTCCATCCAACGAACAAAGCCTAAGTCTTGTTCTAACTCCATCACTAAAGTCTAATTGCATCCCCTTCACTGAGTAGAACTTATTGTCAGTAATCAGGGAGTTCGCTAAAAGGAAGTCAGGATAGATCAAAATCCAAGCAATTGAAATATATCCAATCTGATGAAGGCCTGCTTCAACAGGAAAGACCATAAACATAGTAGACCTATGTGTTTTTCCTTCAATTCAAGAATTCCCGGTTTCATTAATCAAAATATCAAAAAAATTGGAAGGAGAGGAACTGAAGATTTTTTTAGCACAAGAGCCTTCCTCCACATGATGTTGCTTTCAAAATAAATGATATCAAGCACTGCAAAGAGATATTGTTCGTAAGTTAAATTGCAAACCAAATTTCAGTACAGCAAAAAAAAAAACAGTGATAACAATCATGCAAAAAAAAAGATTTCAACAATTAGAGCATGTTTCAAAAGGAAAGGTTTCAGTTCTCACAAATATGACAGGCAATTTGTTGATCTTAATGCTGGTGGTCTGACAATATAAAAGCTAACATGGAAATGAGGCACATCATTTGAACTTCAGATTCAATAGTGGAAGAAAAATGACATATTTAGCCATTTTATTATAGGAGTAATATTTTGAGCAAGAAGAAACTTTCACTACATAGATCAATATATTAGTAACTCCACTTCATATAGCCAGAAAGTAACATAGGAGCTTGATGAAATACCTGTGTTAAGCTGATTAGAAATAGCAGGATGACGCTACCTAACAATGCTTATTCTAATCACCCATCATTCTAATCATTTGTGGAATTTAATTTCTGAATTTAAAATTTTCTTCATACAAGATATTTCAGTTCCAGTCTATCAAGAAAGGGCTACTTCTAAAGATGTGATCCCCATTTGCTCCTACAATTTTCAGAAATAGAATAATTCCAGTTATATATGATGAAACCTAAACCTGACTAAATAAGTAGAGCATGTTTATCCTCGAAGAACCCATGTGATATTTCTGAAAAAAAAATGACTTGCATTTAATTGTAGCATCCTACATGCATGTGAAGGGAATATTTCACCATCATCCTTAGTTGCAGCCTACATTGAGGAATGGGAAGTGTTAACAAAAAAGGAATTTTTTCTCAAACAATGGAAAATTTTTACTGGTTGCACCTCATAAGGTTGGTGTGGACTCACCATTTGGCAATAGTTGCATTTGACCACTGCCAGCAGGGACTCCTTGCATGTTACCGTTTGGTTCACCCGTGGATGGTGTCAATTCACCGTCTGCAAGCAGTAAGGTAAAACATGAGAAAATTTCAGAGTGACTCTTTTTATGAAAAGAGGAAATTATTCCCTTAAGGTTGTGGGTTTGAGAGGAACTGGGGCGCATCACTGCAGCTAATTTCTCTTAGACAGCAGCATGCTAAGGTTAGGCATGGTAAAGCTGAGGGAGGGAGTATGTTTGTGAGTTCTTACAAGTTACAAAGACAATTACTTTGTAGCATTGTGAGCTAGTCATGCGTTTCATAAAAAATATGACATCTCAAACAAATTAATAAATTATACAAAGGTCAAAGTTGAACAACGGTAAAATGAAAATGTTCAGTTGAGCTGAGGACGACAAGAGAGCACTTGTATAATGAATACTCATATATAAGTTATGGATTAAGGTGCACAAAATCCTGAGAATGCATAAACAAAGGTGTGAAAGGAAAATGGTATTCCTGATAGGGTACAAAATAAAATATTACATATATAAATTTTGTTGGTTCCCAATAAGCAAAGAAAAATAACCAGTTATCACCTTAGAACCAAATCAGAATATTACATTTGCTCACATTTGTCAAGTAAGGCATTAGTGCGATCTAGAAGTCCAAATCATATATAATATTGTCAACCATGAAAATATGTTAAATACACAATAGAAGGGAGAAAAGAATGTAATATAAGGGTGACCTTGGTTGGCTGATTCACATTTGAATGTCAGGATATCATCACCATCCATGTTTGCTCACCCTGTCACCCATCTGCACCAACAACAGATAATACCAATCATGCGTCCATAAGAAAAACACAAAGATCATCACCCGTTACAGAGGAATGCAGATTGGAAAAAAAATCAAGCAAAGAAGATATATTCAGAAATGCACATATAATCTGTTCTAACTTGTAACTACCAGATATCCTGCACCTCTTCTGTAAATTGCTCCTAATTCTCACTGTATACAGGTTAATATGGATTTGGAATCTCTAATCCTTAGGGGATATATTAAGGGAAAGATTTGGAAGATGAGAATCACCATGATGTGCATATTCAAGTTTGGTTCGATCATGCCTGTTGCTGCTTGACAGCTCCTTGCCCTCTTTGGTGAATTCCTCGTTATTCAGAGCAGGACGCATCTGGACTGTATCAGCAGTCGCCACCATGGCAAGCTGTTGGCGATGGCAACCGCGAGCAACATTATGGCACATTCGTTTGCAGCAGATTTGGAATCGAATTTGGCACTAACCCAAGAGATCGCTAGGGTAAATACCTAGGGTTGACGAACGACTCTGATGATGAACAAGGCTGTCCACCAAATGGGACGTGGAGGGGCACGCGACGGCGACCACACGGTGGAGTGTGCTGCAGCCTATACAGCCTTTGCGGTGAGGGACCCGGCCAACGGACACAACAATCAAGCAGGCTGCAGACTCACGGTGGAAGGGGTCAGGGTGGCAGCCTTGGCGGTGAAGAGGCCAGATCCACTCGGCCCTTGGCGGCGTCCTCGACGGCGGTAGTGCTCGGGGGGCATTGAGTGCCAGTGAGGCCGCGGCCGTGCGAGATCAGGCGTCGCGGCCGTCGGGCATTGGGCGTGGAAGTCGGTTGCTTGCGCATCCAGTGAAGGAGATCGCGATTGAGGACGGAGCACATGGGCGTCGATGGCGGAGTTGATGCGTGGTGAATCGGTGAGGTGAAAAGTGCGGCGGCAGGGGCATTGCGAGGAGGCGTCGGGACTCGGGAGGCGCAGGGCTGCGAGGAGCGCGAGGAGGCGCGGGCGCGCGGCGTCACGTCTGTGTTAGGGATACCGCACGGTGAAAGCGCAGCGACGGGCGTGCCAGGGATAGCGCTGGAGGAGGGGGTCGCGGTGATTTCACCGTTGCATTGCAAGAGAGGGACGCCCACATCAGTTTTTAACCGTTGGATCAGCAGATCGTACGGCTGAGGACAGAGATGGCTGGTTCTGTGTACATTTGGCTGGGTACATCTAGCTAAAAACACAACTTCTGCTTTTTATATTAATATAGATAATTGAATTCCGTGCTGGAGTCTACCTGGCCTTATTATTATTATTAATGGATGAAGACTCTTAAAGCTATTATTATGACGTGTATGAGTGATTGAAAGATTCAGGCTTCACTACTATATATAGTAAACCTCATAGATGATGCCTTAAATGTACCGATTTACGTAAACCAACACTTTGATCTCTTTTCATCCCTCGAACGTGTCTAAAATTGAAAACCAACAACTTTAATTTTTTATAAGTATCAGTTTATTAAAAAAATCAGCATCAATAAAAATTATTGGTGCTGATTTTTTAATAAATTAATGCTTATAATAGAGTTATAGGTGCCGGTTTTTTAAAACATCAACACCTACCAAGAGCCGAGCCAAGACTGAGCGTGGGTGAGACCATGAGAGAAGAGGCCAGTATTTTTAAAGTCAATGTTTCCACTAAGTCCTCTCCTCTTCCCCATCCTTATCCTCCTCTCCGTCTCCCCATCCTTATCCTCTCCAAGTCTCCTCTCCTCTCCTCTCAATCTCTCGTCTCGGAGACCTCTTTGGCGTGGGCGGCGGCTGCCTCTTCCTTAACCCTCATCCTCCCTTGCCTCCACCATTGCGCCTCCTCTCCTTCGCCGCAGTCGCCACCGGTCCTCTTTGCCCACTGCGCCTCCTCTCCACTGATGCAGCCATAGCCACCGACCGTCCTCTTCGCCCACGATGTCTCCTCTCCACTGTTACAGCCACCGATGGCCCTCCTCGCTCGCATCGTCTCCTTCTCTCTTAGGGATGGCTAGATATGGCCGCCACGACCACCGGGAGCAGGCGAATCCGCTGCCGCGAGATCGGGGGTGGGTGTATCTGCCGCTGCATGCTTGGGGGTGGCCCGCTCGATGACAGCAACAACGGCGACGATGACATTTCCTGTGTGTTCTTTTATATGTGATTTTGTTGATTTTGATCTTCTTTCTGTGTAGACTCTGGGGATGGCGTCAGATGTTGATTTTGTTTTTCCATGTTGATTCTTTGATTGTGTAATTGGGTGATGAGGATGTTGGTGATCTCCGTGGTGATTAGGAACTGCTTGAAGCATCGGCCCGAATCAAGTCAATGCATCGAACTGGCCTTTTTTTTAATCCATGGAATCTCAAAGGTGTCAGTTGACCCAAGTAACAACACATCCTTCAGAACCGTGCAAACCAGTCCATTAGATAGGTTAGCCCACATACACTTATACTTTTGTTTCTCGTTTCATGTAAAAGAGTTAACCTAGAGGTGATGTGGTTAGAGAAACAAGCTCTTATTAATTGGTTCTACCCATTGCTAAACTAGCAATATGATACTAAACATATGCATATAGCTCTTATGGACTACACATGTCATATGCTAATTGGACCAGGATATCACAACCTCACTTTGGCAGATGGCCTAAACAACTTAATTACTTTCTCTGTCTTAAACCACAAAGTAAGCATCACAAAACATCAGGTTTTGGGCAGCACGGGTGTCCAAAAGGGTGTTCAAAGTGCGCAACGGCAATGATATTTTTGAAATTAAGTCACATGTACGATGATATTTCATGAAACTCATATCTATCGATAGTATTTTTAAAAATTGAACGCTTGTTAATAGTATTTCGTAGATTTTCTCAAAAATAAAAGCTAAAATAGGCAACATCCAAGTTCAACTGACAGATGCAACTGACAGTCACACTCTCCTTTTTTTTATATTCTTTCTGGGGAAATTCACCCGAATCTCCAACAGCTGTACTTGCATTGTACGTGGAATTGTGGATCAATATTCACGTTACTCTTAAGCAGCCACCTGAACCAATATATATAATACCTCATCCATGCAACAAAGAATTGAATTAAGCAGAATTCAAAATTTATCTCATAAGAATACAATGTTACGGTACTACTTATCTCATCAATTATTTTCTTCATATATTATCCCTAACTATCCTTTTACCATCAACCATTCCTCATTTAATTGAGACATCTAAATCTTTTATCTTTCCTACTAATCTATATTTTGACAAAATTTACAACAGAACACCTAAATTTTACGCTCTTGTTAGAGGACGTCACAAGAATGTGTTTCGGTTGAAGGGCATCGCAAAAAAATAATAATTGGATGCTGGACGTCTATAAAATTATTTTATTATATCTAAAAAAAATAGAGAGAAAAACAACAATAAAAATATGAAACGACTTGGTCTGGTTCGACCCAGACAGTCCAGTCTCACTCCTTGGAAAGAAAGATTGCTAAGGGTCGTGTACTCCTGTGCTTGAGAAACTGCAATTATCACTCAGAAGGTGCCAGATGCTGTTTCTCATCTGTTTAACTTGCACTACCTAGACTTGGGATACGCGAAGTTGAAAGAGATAACGAGATCGATAGGGAAGCTTGGCAATCTGCAAATGCTTTATCTCAATGGTTCTGTACTGGAGTTGCCAAGTGAGACCACAATGTTAACTAAGCTTCACCACCTTAGTTAAAAGGATGAGAAGTCTCGGTATCATGAAGGTGCTGGAATCCCACAGCACAGATCTATGGATCTCAATCAGCAAGATGGCATCTCTGAATTCATTGTTCGTTGTGGGATCATCTACAAGAAAAAAACATTGTGTTAATCAGCAACATATTGAGTATGAAATTTCATGAGTTGTCTATGGTCTCGTAGATGATTCATGATTGGATTGGCTTGGAGGCTTCCTTAAGAAAAAAAAACATTGTGTTAATCTGTTTTAATGCAATTCTGAAGGAATGTCTAATTTATGCCTCACACTGCAATTAGTGGCAGTTTTTGAATCCATTAACACTAGAGGTATATTTTGTGAAACCTGTAAAATGAAAATTATTCGAACCCATTATGCTGAATATATCGTTTGACGTAGTATATTTAGGTGGGCACTTGAGCCCCCTTAACCTTAACCTTATAGACGGATCTAGAGGGTGGTCCCACTTGTCTCAGGAAAAAAAAAATCATAACCCAATGCATATATACATATGTGAAAAGAAAAAATAACTTTTTTATTAATATATTATGATGCATATTTATCAGTTTATATTTCTATATTATGATACAAATTTGATCAATTTATACTTCTAATCTTGTTATATTTAAAATATTTAAAAATATATAAACTGGACCACCTATATAAAAATCCTAATACGCCAAAGAAAAATATGCATAATATAGAGTAATACACTAATAACAATAGTATCTTTGGATCTTTTAGAATTACAACACAGCAGCTCAAACTCCAAGCCTATGTGAACTTGAAATGCTGAACAACAAAAAAAAAACACTCGTGCGCTGTCATCATTCAGGTTTTTTTTCCGGATTCATTGAGAAATCGAATGGATTAGCATGGCAAAAACACTGAATTAATTTGTAGGGTGAATGCCTTCTCTGAGTATATGCTATTTCTAGCTACATAAAACAAGTGAAGTATTCATGCTGCTGCGCTCGAGACGCAGCAAAAGAGGACGGCCGGTGGATGGTCACCGACGTTGTGCTCCTCCTCCTTGTTTATCGCTGACCCAACGGGTGGCGGCCCAGCGGTGGCGATGGTAACGGCAACTTGGCGCGGCGGCGGCGGCGTAGATGGCGACGATGATGGCAACCGGCGGCGGTGGCGGCGATGAAGGTCATCGTCAGCATCATGCTGCATTGCTGCCGCCTCACACGTACGTACGACCATCTCGCTCCTCCCTCTCCCATTTTGTAGGCGGTAGTGATGACAAAATTTTGTTTTGCCTGAAAAAAATATAACCATCTCGTTTGAAAAAATTGTTTTTCTGAACATTCATTCTTGCACGGCGTATCTCTTGTCGGCAGGCCGATCGAGAGGAAGACGATGAAAACAATCGACTAGACGCAATATTAATATGTGTATCTCGCTTAAATTAGCTATCTTTCGAGTCGGGACCGGATCCACGCAAGATCACGACAGACTTCAGCGATTCCGAGCTCTCGTACGGATTGATTTCAATATTTGTCATCAGAGTTTATTTTTGGATTGTCTTACGCCATTGATTTTTGTTAAAAATCATTCATCTTATTAAAATTTTAGTGTAAATATATAAAAATATAAATTATGCTTAAAGTTCATTTAATGATAAGATAAGTCACTACAAAAGAAGCAACACTAATAATATATGTTTATGTTTTTAGTAAGATAAATAAGCAAAAGTCACATAAAACATTAGTGGCATAAATTATTTGTTTTCAATAAACAAATTATAATCAGTTGTTGGCAAAACAATTAGAACCGGGACCATGTTTATAATAACTACTCCCTAATAACCACTATGGCTTATAATTATTTATAGATAATTTTTTATGTGTTATTAGCAATTAAAGAAATGCTAAAAAATTAACAACTATAAAAACACTCAAAGTCAACTTTAAAATTAAATTTTAAATTTTAAATTCAGCTACGACTGAATATTATTTTGACTCTTAAAGATACTCTATAGATACGACTGTATGTCCCGAAATAAACTAAAACCATGTTTGTTTGGTCCTTTTTAGGCACGCAAACAGAATGACAAATTAGCACACGATTAATTAAGTAGTAGCTAAAAGAAAATTAGTATGGTTTTTAAAAACAATTTTTTTAAAATTTTTTTTAAAAAAATACAGTTTAACAGTTTGGGAATTTCTAGCCAGTGATATGGACATAGGAATTGGTTATTTTGAGACCAACTGACCCAGGAGTAAACTATAGAATCAATCAAATTAGAAAAGAGTACTGGTATAATGATAAGGGCTTTACACGTCACAATGACACAATGGCTAGTAGATCATGCCAGCTGGACAAGGCACCAAAGCCGTACGCCTCTTCTCTCTCTCTCTTCCACCTTCCTTCCTTCCATCTTCACAAGAGGCGCTGCCTTCGACGCTCTAGCTCGCTCCCCCTCCCCCCCACCCCACCTCTCCTCCTTCCGAGGGCGCGAATTCGGAGACGAGCCCGCATGGCGAGGCGCGCGGCGGCGAGGCTCCTCCGCCGCCAGCTGGGGCCCCTCGCCGCCGGCGAGACACTGCAGGCGCGAGGTGAGATTGGTTCGCTCTTCCCCCCATCCCATCGTGCTCTGCACTTGCTGTTCCTGGTTGGGGTACTAGGCTTCGATCCATCCGATCGTTCGTTTTTATGGTCGCCGTTAGCTAAGGAGTCGATTTCCCTTCCTGAGCTGTATACATGCCGGGAGTGAGGTGAGGACAGAGGACTGATAGTGATGGTGCTATTATGCGAGTTATCTTGAGTTGCAGCAGCAGCAGCATGCAGGAAATCTGAAATAGCAATTGATTGTTTGTTGGCGGAATCGGATGGTTTTAGTCTCAACGAAAAATCTCGCATGTGTATGTTCTTTTTTTTTTTTAACTGGGACTAAGCCGATTTAGTTTCCGTACCAAATTATAGGTTGGCATAAGCATTTTTGAGGTTGATGTAAGCATAATTGCAGTAGGGAAGGAGTTGAGTGTATGATGTAATAGAAACATTTATAAGTGTGTGATCATGAGCTTTGAAGTTTGTCTGTATATATGCTGGGTTTGGAGAAATTGTTCTCGCTGGCTAATTGTCTTGGTAAAATGAGTATATGTGGCATCACATCCATGGAAATAATGCAAGGACGATTGTCAATCTATTTTGAAGCAGTTGCTTAGGGCTGTTTGCTCTTATCCATTCTCCAAGCTATCTAGCTGAAGTAGGGTCGCAACTACTTTAGTAGTTCTCAACATGGTGATAGCATTCAGGTTTCTGAGATTTCAAAAATAATGTTGTACAATTTTATTATTTTTTATAGCATTTTTTGTTCTTATAGTTTTACTTATCAGACGGTTTCCGTGCTCTGTTCAAACTTGAAAGTTGTAATATAATATATCTGATGATTTCCACAGAGATCCATGAGATGTTTTTTACTGAAATGTTATGATAAATGATGCTTTCTAGGCATGTATCCTACACAATATGGAGCCACCAACCGTGCTTTTAGCAGATTCTATTGGATTCAAGGTCAGCAACGCCCTTTGTATGGATTCAGGACGAATGTGGAAACAGATAACACACAACAAAGCACACACATGAATTTTGAAGTCCAGAAGCGTTCATTCAGTTCTGCAGCAGCACACGTTCAGAGGAATCCAGCCTATTCAGTGCTGAATTCTGATGATGTCTCCTACTTTAAGAGTATCTTGGGTGAGAGCAGTGTAGTTCAGGATGAAGACAGAGTAGCGGTTGCAAATGTGGATTGGATGGGTAAATACAAGGGTGCAAGTCAGCTATTGCTTTTACCAAAAAGTACCGCTGAGGTTTTTTTTTTCCTTTTTCTCTAGCTCATTTATTCTAGTTCAGTTCTATTCATGGTCAGACACAATAAAAGTTCATGTGCAGATTGTTTATTAAACCATTCTTTTATTCCAGGTTTCTAAGATTCTTTCTTATTGCAACTCCAGACGATTGGCTGTGGTCCCGCAGGGTGGGAACACAGGTCTTGTAGGTGGCAGTGTGCCTGTTTATGACGAGGTGACTATAAAGCTCAAGCTCTGTTTAATGATAAGATATATTGTTTGGTAATTATTTTAGCTCTAAGTTTGTTTCAGCTAGTTTTCTTGTTTCTCTAGGATTTATCCTACTATCGAATTGTTTTCAGCTGCTGCCTTGGTGATCTTTTTACTTCATCTTGTGCTGTGACACATGATGAACTGTTTATTTTACATGATCAGTTAGGTTTTTAGAAACACGGAGAATATATTATTTGAACTCATTCAGTTTCAATTCTTGTGATTACTATTATCTTTACTGCATTGATAATAAAAAGTCGATCCAGTTTATAGTATCTCTTTGTGTACTTGTCGATGTAATTTGCATGTCAATTGAATCTGTTTCCTTTTCCGTTCAACTGCATTCTCTATTTTACTACTGCTCTTATGTTTAAGCCCTGAGATCACAAGTGCTCCCCCCTTGTTTGCAGGTTATCATCAGCCTTGGTGGTATGGACAAAATAATAACCTTTGACAATGTTGGTACTCGGTACAGTTTCGTTTGTTTGGATTCAATATCTTGAATTCTGTGATCTGCTCATCAATTGATGTTTTGAGATTTAAGTTATCTATCCATTGTTATGAGCAATCGCTGAAAAATATCATGTAGAAGCTGTCAAGCTCTGAGCATGGCTATTATATATTGTAGGTAAATGGTATTCTTACTTGTGAAGCTGGTTGTGTGTTGGAGAATTTAAGCTCCTTCGTGGAAAATAAAGGGTAACCTGTCTTTAGCATTTCCATTATTATTTTGTTTGACATTCTGTGCACTGGATTTCTTCTGTTCATAAATATATTGTTGGCTATTGAGTTGTTGGATTATCATAAGACTATTCATTAGTCTGCTCGTAGTCAACGGATGGTTATGGTATGCCACTGTCAGTACCTTTGTCATTCTTGTTACTCCAGTATGCCTTTTTGTAAGGTCCATCTCTGCTTATTTTTGTTGTAGGGAAAAAAACTCAAAATACTGTCTATCACTTCCTTATTCAGGTTTATTATGCCGCTTGACCTGGGAGCAAAAGGTAGTTGTCACATAGGTGGAAACATTTCAACTAATGCTGGTGGCCTACGTTTCATACGTTACGGTTCACTTCATGGAAGTGTACTTGGTAAGTTAAAATAGGGCCTCCGTTTTTTCCGGGTGATAGTTGTATTTTGAACTCTTGTTGCATCATGGCCCATACTTCTGTTTGAAAGGGGCTTTTGTGTTCCTTATAAATCACAATATCCTTTTCTCTGCTATTCTTATATAAATATCCTTGTTTAAATTATTTTACAATTGAAACAAATTCTTGATGAATGGGATTGGAGAGAACCCCCTCATCCATCCCCTAAAAATTTGAACTTATGTAATTTGTAAGTATAAAATTGCTGTATGTTTATCAAAAAGCGTGTTATGGTGCAAGATCTTTGAGTTATTTCGTTCTCTTCAGGCCTTGAAGTTGTCCTGGCCGATGGAACTGTTCTAGATATGCTTACTACTTTAAGGAAAGACAACACCGGATATGATCTGAAGCACTTATTTATTGGTTAGTATTGAATAACTATTTTCAACTGTTCTTGATATGATTGCATTGAATATTTTCATTGGTTAGTACTGAATACACTAACTAATTCCAGCTGTTCAGGAAGTGAAGGCTCACTAGGTGTTGTCACTAAAGTTGCAATACTTACTCCTGCAAAGCTACCATCAACTAATGTTGCATTTCTTTCCTGCAATGACTACATAAGCTGCCAGGTCTGGATAGGCAGTTCATTTCTATGCATGGTTGGCCCTTTATTTTCAAGTGTATGTGTGTGATCTTGAAGGTAGTGATTTCTTACTGTTTGTGTATCCAGAAATTACTACTCGCAGCTAGGAGGAGCTTGGGTGAGATTCTCTCTGCATTTGAGTTCATGGATCGTCATTGTATTGATCTGGTATACACAAGCAAAATTTTAAGCAAAGTACTGGCCATAGTGAACAAATTACATGCAAATATTTTTTATATATTCATTTTAAGTCTCATGTTGGCATTCTGTTAAGTAGGGAAGTTGTGACCACGTTGCCAACTTAGATCAGTTTAATGTAATTTATTATATCTCCGCTTTCTTATTCATGCAATTAGCAGAAGAGAAGAAAGTCCTTGCGCTTCTTAATTGTGTTGCTCTATATAAGTAATACCTTTTGTTATCATATATTCTTGTGTATATAGATTGGCTTTTGATATTTTATTTGGTTTTTGAAGGCTATGAAATATTTGGAAGGAGTTCACAATCCTCTACCCGTATCACCTTACAATTTTTATGTTCTAATTGAGACGACAGGAAGTGATGAGTCATATGATAAGTAAGTTCTTGTAGCATGGTACTAATTCTGTGTAAGCATAATAATGTCTGAGTTGCTATTGCTAATTCTGAGCTACCAGTGATTTTATCTTTAGGAGCACACGATTTGCAATTTAACTTGATTGTTTCTTCCTGTGATGTTTCAATCTCTTTGCGACTTGCATCAAGTGTAGACTTTGTGTTCTTTTCTCTTTATATATAGTGCCTGTTGGGCTGCCAAGAAAATTGAAAACAAATAGCCGTCTTGTGTGTATAAGACAATGGTCCATGGAATTTGTTCTGATTTATGTTTGTACGTATCAGTCATAATGAACTTACGTTTATCATTTCTTCTTGAAATAAAATTAATATAGCTATGCTGAAAATTCAGTTTATGCAGATTTCTGCATTGCAGAGGTGCTATCGTCCAGTCATTAACTCATTATCTTGCATTTCTTTTGTAGAGCAAAACTTGAAGCTTTTTTGTTGCGTTCAATGGAAGATGGCCTGGTAGCTGATGGAGTTATAGCACAAGATATTAGCCAAGCGTCTAACTTTTGGAGAATTCGTGAGGTGATCATATGTTTAGTCTCATATGTAATTTCTCTGTTAGTTGAAGCATCTATAAAACAAAGGAAATATTACCACTTTGTAACACAGGTCCAAACTAGTTATGAAATACAAACACCTTTTAAGATTGTGTAATGAATCTTATGATGGAAAACATCATTGAAATTAGTATGTCTTTGTTTGCAGGGTATATCAGAAGCATCCGTCAAAGTTGGGGCTGTTTACAAGTATGACTTGTCCATACCCGTAGAGAAGCTATATGATATTGTTGAAGAAATGCGCAATCGTGTTGGTAATTGTCTACTTGGTTGTGCCGTTAATAGTGTATAAGCTACTGATTTCCTTTCTTTTGTAGGTGATATGGGACAAGTATTGGGCTATGGGCACCTTGGTGATGGGAACCTGCATCTGAACATCTTATCAACAAAGTACAGCGACAAGGTGTTATTCGTAACTTAATTTAGATGTAGTCAAGCTAGTTCAGTATCTCAAGATTGTGGACAGCCTGCTTATTTTGGGTGCTTTACTGAAAATGTTAGATGCTGGCACAAATTGAACCATTTGTCTACGAGTGGACCTCCAAACAGAGAGGGAGCATTAGTGCAGAGCATGGGTTGGGTCTAATGAAAGCCGAGAAGATTCACTACAGCAAGTCATCTGAGGCAGTAAGTCCTTGCATATTACCTCCCAACTTGCCATCCACCAAATGATACACTATTCATTGTGTGGAAGGTCTGTCTTGAAGAATTTTATGCAAGCATGACCTGCTTTTTTTCTTAGTGAACAATACGTCACCATAGACTGCTTATTTATGGTTTTTTCTTAGTGAACAATAAGTCACCATGGACTGCTTATTTATGTTGGCTAACTACTTCAACTAAGAGCTGTTCGTCCTGCTTAGGGCCTGTTTGTTTGTTTTCTTCAGAATAATCCTCATTGTGCATTACTTGACCAACCTAACATTGACATTGAATTCTCCAGTAAGCTCTAGCTATGTATTGCCATTTAATTGTGCAACTAATGTTCTAATGTTGCCAGGTGCAACTGATGGCTTCCATCAAGAAGTTGCTCGACCCAAATTCAATCCTGAACCCCTACAAGGTTCTACCACAGTCCGCCCTGTAGCTGGAAACGGTAAGTCTTCCGTTCTTACGTCGGCCATCTACCAACCAACGCAAAATAGCGTGCTATTTTATCATTCCAGCGTTCATTTTGATATACCAGCAGGTTACTAGGAGCTACAATCAGATTGAGGTAACTTATGGCTTATCAGAAGACAAATCAGTGAATACATCCTGGAGAGAATAAGATGGCGATTGCGAAGAACAGCGGTGATAGTCATTATTGACATGGAGATCATGAGAGATTGCCTCACTACTTATCTGATTTACAATAAACAGTTAGAACAGCACTGGATTGTAGCCAACCCAGCAAGTCAATAAATTTTAGGTGCTGTAACAGTTTCGGATATGCTGTTGTCGGATGTACATGTACTCATCTTCAGTATGTGAACCTGGCAACTAGAAATAAATTCTACCATGATATTCTGCTTTTCTTCATTCAGTTTTGCTGGATGCATACTTCAGTGGTGCATGCGTGAAGCTGAAGCTTGGCAATTTGGCACTTCATATGCTAGAATGTACATGATCCTGTTTGCTCCTCCTGATCTCAACGAACTGTTCTTATCTCAAACTGGAATCAGACATAGGACCTGCTCATCCAGATTCTAAGAAGTTGTAGTTGTAAAATCCAGAAAATAAACTAAAAGCCAGAAATTGAGTTTTCCAACTTCTTCAGATTCTCACCAGCTAGCTTCTCACTGATTACCACTGTCTGCGGCCAACGATTTCAATATTTCAATCCTACACCTGTTCAGTTGATGTTACAAAAATAAAGCCTGATCTGAGAACAAGGAGACTTGATCACCATTTCTACTCCGCCCGTAATATCTATCAGAAAAGAGCAAATCTGATATAGTATGGACTATGGAATGTTGATGCCAAATGAGCATTTCAGATAAGAACAGTATGAACTTTCTTTCCAGCAGATGTAACATCTATCCAGATTCCAGAAACCACAAAGGTGTAATCTTCAATGCTATCCAGAATAAAGTTATATAAGACAGCACACTAGGAACACAATTATTACACTGGAGGGTAATTACACAGTACCACGATAACAGGGAATCAGAATCACCCACTGCCTGGAGCTTAATGTGCCAACATACTAACAATTCAAGAACTGCCTTATTGTCTCACTAGTAATTAAACAAACTGCATGGAAGAACAACACTCAAAGAGACGATGCACTAACACAGGAAGGCAAATAAACTAGGAACTGCGAACTGGAACATATATTTGTAATTCTGGTCTTCTGCAATGCTCCGAAGTAACCTCCATCAGTAGCGGTCGTCATAAGTGCGTGCTGCTGCCCGGCTGGGACGATCATATGGGGCAGGCCTATCTCTGTAACTCCCAGCAAAGCGAGCAGGTCCACCGGTCCCATATCTGTCACCACTCCCCATGCGCATGCCACCTCTATCATAACCACCAGAGCCTCTAGGTTCATCACGATAGTAACTTCCACCAGACCGTCCTCCATCTCTTTCATAGCTTCTTTCCCTGGCAAATCCACTTGATGCATAACGATCAGAACCACCATATCTGTCACCTGTAAAACGATCGGCAGTTGGTGGATAGCGATCAGTGGCATAGCGATCACGTCCACCACCACCATAGCGATCATCAACATAGCGCCCACCATCATATCGGTCATCAACATAGCGGTTAGCAAAACGGTCTGATCCTCCAAAGCGGTCACCACGTCCACCACCAGTTCCACTGCCATATCTGGAAGGGGGAGAGTACCTTCCAGTTCTACCACCCCCACCTCCACCAGAATAAGGGCATTCACGAGCCCAATGTCCCGCACGGCCACATTTAAAGCAGTCATCACTTGCAGAGGGAACTGCATCACCTCCACCACGATATCCACCTCTAGCACCAGATGAGTAAGTACCACCACCACCACCATATCCATAGCCATCATCAGTGTTCATCCTAGGTTGAGCCTTGTTCACAGAAATGGTTCTGCCATCTAGTTCTTCATTATGCATTCCCCGAATTGCAGCATCCACAGCCCGAGGTTCTGAGAATGTAACAAACCCAAATCCACGGGAGCGGCCTGTGTCTCTTTCCAATACGACCTATACATACAATGAAAGTGAACTGATGGGTACATAGCAACTGTATATGATAATGAACCTAAAAAATCAAACGCTAACGATGGCATGCACATACAAATTGGGACATATAAAGTGACAACAGCTGAAGCAAATTTCATGCATGCAACCAGTCAAACCATCTCAGACAATTCTGGAAGGATAACAGGCAAATCCCCTTTTACCACTGCTCAAACACCCTATGAAAATTCAAATCTGTTTAACTGCCCAGTGGTACAGTATGCTAGTGATCTCCAGATCAGAACTTGAAGTATGTGTCAGAGTCTAGAGGATATCAGTAGGCACTGCACACTGCCAAAACAACATGTAGGCTTCTTTGTGTCTTATGTGCTGCAGGAACCGGTAGGCTCACCATCAAACAAACTGACACAAAGATCAAGTATTTGGCCAGCACTACAGATGCAAAGAAAGGAGTTACAGATGAAGTTCTAATAAGAACATGGTCAGATGTTAGTTGGGCCTGCCACCTTCAAGGCAAAATACTTGCAGTACCTAAACTAATTCTTAATTCTTATCTTCTGCCGTTTCTTTGTCATGCACAGTTAAGCATGTCCATTTCAAGGAAGAGGCAATGGCAAGGCAGCGAATAATTGTCTTCCAGGCAAATCAGAGCATGTAATAGCATATAGCACACATTCTTCAGCATCATCTGTACCACCTGACTAATCATAGGATTCAAACAAACCTGCCTCTGCCTTTCTTATCAAAACGGATCCAGAACCATTATGCAGAAAAATTTTGCAGTATGTCACATCCACACTCACAGTAATGTTTAATTCTGTTGAATTCATTAATAATAGCAATGACAATTCATTTGCTGCAATCTTAAGCTGACATCACTTATCAAAACTAGCATCGCAAAGACAGATCTCTGCTTCTGCCCACAAAACAGAGCACAGCTGTCAAATTGACTAACGGTGCGGATACTTGAAATTGATTTTTACTGAACCCATCACCCCGAAAATGTATAACCATGGGCACAATTGATTAATGTGTTTCTTTTTCCTTCAACTTCATTAACTTCCTAAAATATAGAACTGGAAGGGACTGCAGGCTCTGAAAATCAATAATTGCTATTAGAATGAAAAATGAAGAAAGCCAAAAGAGCATTTACTAAAAGCAGAAACAAAATAAACACCCTATGCTCCATCTTTGGCAGCTACCAAGAGCATATTTGGCAGCTACGTAGAGCATTTATTCCTGCAATCGCGCAATCGATAGGACTTATATTAGCTATCCACCTAATAACCTAATATACCAGTTACCAACAGTTAGGCAACAGTTTACCCTTTTTCGTGGATCTCAATAAACATGGTTCCACTGCTACTTTTCTTCTTTTTTTCTTAATGAAAATTAAAGATTGCTAAAAACGGTTTCATCGATACTCTATTCCAGTTAAGGTATAGTCCGGGACTCTGTTTATCACGTAATCGGGCCAACAAAAAGCGGATCTACCACTAGGTTATCTCTAGGTTACCTCTAGGTTATAAGTTAAACCAAAATTGAAATCCATGAGGAACTGCCTAGGAACCATGCGATGCATAGCATAAACAAACAAAAGAGCTGGACAAAAATTAAGCAAAAAGCTTCATTCTCGAACCCTATCAAGCAATCCTCCCGCACGAAAAGAGGCTCACACGCATCCGCTTGCAGAGATTTGTTTTAATTATACCTGCGTCTCGATGACCTTGCCGTACTCGCTGAAGGCGCGTTCGAGCGTGCGCTCCGTGGTGTCCCACGACAGCCCGCCCACGAAGATCCTCCCCACCTCCTTCTCCGCCATCTCCACGCCAAATCCAAATCAACCAAATCCAATTCCCCAAACCTACACAAACCACCCCCGAAACACGGACCAATCAGGTCCACCAATTCGCGCCTCCGCGAGCTCCCGGGAGGCGAGACGAGATGGGTGGAGGCGACACCTACCTCGGCGCGGGCGCGACCTAGGGCTTGCTCGGCGCTAGGGTTTTGAGAGAGCGAGAGGTGGGGGATGAAACGGAATGAGGCGAGGAGGAGAGAGGAGAGAGGAAAAAAATCTGGGGCGATCTAAAATATATACGGTTGCGAGATGGGCCGCACGGGAAGCACGTGTGATTGGTTCGTGGGCCTTTTCTTTTTCCCTTTTACGAGGACAGGATTAAATATTTTTGGGCTTTTTGGGAAGGAATGTTGGTCCGGCCCACGGGAGTGGTACGTTCTCTCTTTCTACTTTGAGCTTCTTTTTTTTTTTTCAAAATGTCTTTTTCTTTCTTTTTTAACTAAAGGGCTTATTGTTACTCCCACCGATTTTATAATTCTTGACATTTTAAACAATGACACGATCTACAAAATATATCTTTAACTATGATTTTCTATTATAATATATACAGCAAATAAATATATTTTTATTATAGTAAATATATATATATATATATATATTGTTCTAGTGTCTTTAAACTAAATAGTTTAAGATTTATTGATAGCCAAAGTTATAAAAGTTTGATCTCAACCATATCCAAAACGTCAATAATTATGAAACCAGAGGAAATATTGTTTTTTAAGTACTTGCATAAACAAATGTTCCTGAAGAACTCCTGAGACACGCCTAAGAAAAAATTGTCCACTTTTTTTGTACGTTTGATGAGTGTGCATAATTGTTTTTTTTTACTTCTTACAGGTAAATAATATTTTTGGCACACCGATATTTGCTCTATGGCAAAAAATAAAATAAAATGCAGGCACATTTCCAAGGAAGGAGTCAATGAAGATATGGGGAAAAAATTGCTTTCCAGGCATGTCTGATTGTCTGTAATGGTCAAAGCTGGAGTACCTCACAAGATTAAGGTCTCGTTTGAAATAGAATAATTTCAAAGGACTCTAGAGGAGATGAGCTAAATCTAACAAAAAAATCTGAAAAAAAATCCTGCATTTCCAACGAGCCATAACAGTGCGTGTGCATGATCACTCTACTCATCCATGTAATCAAAATAATGGAAATGCTAAGGGAGAGTCAACTTATGAGAAACACCAAAGTAGGAGGACAATTGTGAGTTGATCTGGCTAAGACACCAGAAATGTGATATTTTTTATTTCTGTAAAAGAATGGAAGGCAATTACAATTAGCTTTGCTCTTTCGATTCTTCAACATTCAAACACTATTTACAACACTGCACAGGTATGCATTATGTACAACAAAAAACAACAGCAGAGGAAAGAAGAATGATGTACATTTTGAGGGCAACGGTGATCAGATCAGTGTGTCAATCTAGCAATGGTCATTTCGGCAGAAAGGGCAGCCGAGAAAAACTGGAGCCACCTCCGTTGTCGCTGACGATCAGGTCAGAGCTGGCCTGCTTGGGCATTGATCCTGCACTGCCTTTGCTTGAGCTCTTCTTGGTTATTTTCACCGGAAGAATCTGCAGCCTCGAGTTGGAGTCGGTTCCAAAGGTTTCGGCCAGGAGCTGGTAGCTCTCAACAAGCTCCAGCTGCCGAGCAACTATTTCTAAACATCTTGGGAGGAGTTCTACGGGCTCCCCGCCTGGGATTACAATGTACTCGATTGCGAGACGGGCCTCCTGCGAGTGTAGAGAATGAAATGTGATTGTTAGGAAAACTCCTGTAGCACAGAAGCTGCATCTTAAAATAAGTTATAGTACTTCTGCAAGGCATCAGTTTTTCTTACATGGAACCTGAAATAGTTTTCGTTATTTTTGAAGACAATGTATGGCAAAGTAATTACCTCCAAAGCATCAATTTCCTCCAATGATGGCTTCCTCTTTGGAGCATCATCTTCAATCTCTATCTCTCCCTCCACAACCTTAGGCTGCTTGCGTGCTGGTGCATTAAGTTTATCCCTCCCAACTATCATCCTAACAGCCTTTACTATCTGAGCCATTGTATTTGTCTGTTGTGCCAATGTAAAACAGAAATACGTGAAGACAAGCATAAGAGTGTTTGACACTTGAAATCACAAAATACAAAGATCAAGCAATGACCTTAACAACAAATATGGGAAGCTTGTGGTATTTGGCAACATTGCGAATCCAGTGATTCTGCTTCATTTCAGAACTTGATGCAAGAATCACATTGGCAGCTCCAATGTCATCTGTTACATCCAATTCGTCATCAAATCCCATCACTGTTGCTACTTGCAAGATATCAGCTTCTGAAATCTGAAAGAAGAAAATAGATATAGATCTTTGTTATCTATCTTTATTTCACTAAATCGGGAACCAGATTATAGTATAACTCGAACATCTGTTATAAGAAAATATAGGAGACCCACCATTCAAATTAAAGTACTAGAAAAAATAGAATTTGCTAAGTTATGTTCTATTCTAAGGAGCTAACATTCAATTGTAAACAAGATTAAAAAAAGTAGACTACGAATTATAGAACCCAACAAAGAATTTAAACAGTATAGAAGGACATGCAGTTAATGTCTGCCATGGGCATTGCGCTTATCCGAAGCCCACAACAAGGCCAATCCAAGGACAAGTGGTCCGCTCCCAACCAGGAGGTCACTGTTAGGTACTGAGGTCATAAAACAATGATGTATTCAATATGCCTTTACATGAATACGATAACCAATAATAAAAATGTAAAATCCAGAACTTCATGTTCTTTATCTCAAATTTACCTGGTACGTGTACACACGGACTGGAGATTTTCCAGGCACAGATGTTTTGCCGTTTGTTTTTCTTGTAGAGCCAAAATCATCGTTGAAATTGTCATCTGATGGTACATTCTTGCTTTTTGTTCGCCTGGTGCTGAAATCATCATCAAAGTTATCTTCTGATGGCATTGCCTTGGCAAAAATATGTTCATGGTATGAAGACAAGGGTTCTGTTTCATATTCTCTTTCAGGTATCACCAATGATTTTCCTGACTCAGTAGCCTTGTAATCCATCTTACGTGCTTCAAATTTAGGAGGCTTCCCTGTAATAGTGTGAAATAAAAATGAATTAATGGCCATGAAAACCTGAACATGTATATAAATGCTGTACTTCATGTAAGAGGTGTCAATTTAGGAGTGTTAAACAGCTAAATATTAAAGAGTTCGATGGTTACCTGCAAGAATAGCATCAACAGTAGCTTCTAACTTGTGGTGTACTCGGCATTCAGTCTTTGAAATCATCTCCACAGCACATGAAAATGTTGGGGGTCCTTTTCTCTCGAGAATTGTTTTCTGAACTTTCCGCTTTTTTGCCTCCTCATCGCCAAGAGTCACACTCTGTATAATGAACTTATGATTATTATTTGCACTATCAAATTACCTTAAACAATTAGTGATTTAATGCTCTGTTGCAGAAGATAGTAAATGCTTCAACAGCATACAAATCTTGAGTGAACAGATATCATTGAAGAAAAAACTGTACCTCAATCCCACCAACAAGCACTTGCAAACAAGGGTTTTTAATAATGCTCTCAATTGTCACCCCATGTGCAGTTCCAACAAGTTGAACACCCCTTTGAGCAATGGTGCTAGCTGCCATTGCTTCAAGTTCTGTGCCAATCTCATCGATTACAATAACTTCCGGCATGTGATTTTCAACAGCTTCAATCATTACCTACAGAAAGAAAGTTTCCCATATATATCATTATACTTCACTGATAAAGAGATAACTTTCTGCGAAAAATATTTCAGAGAATTCTTTGATAATATAAAGCATATAAAACAATACAGAAAACTTACGTTATGCTGCATGCTAACTTTGGGAACTTGCATTCTCCTAGAACGCCCGATGCCAGAATGAGGCACATCCCCATCACCTCCTATTTCATTTGACGTGTCCACTATGATCACACGTTTCTTACCCTCATCAGCCAAAATTCTAGCTATTTCCCTGTATTGTTGAAAGCATCTCAAAGTGTTAGCATCATATCACAACACTGACCAACCTATTTTCAAACTTCTCAACTAAAGAGGCCAAATTAGCTCATGATCTACAATACATGACAACAACGACTGCCTCATCTACAAGATTTTAGTAGCATTAACAAGTGATATACCTGATCAGAGTGGTCTTCCCAACCCCTGGAGGTCCAATCACCAATATCGAGCCACCTCCCACCACTAGATCACGGATCATCTCTGCACTTCCAGATATAGCTCGGCCCACACGGCAAGTGAGACCAATTATATGAGCCTTGCGGTTCCGGATGGCACTGATCCTGTGCAACGAGTGGTTGATCCCGGATCGGTTATCCTCAGAGAAGTCACCTACCTGCAAGAATCACCAATTTTCATAATGAGCATACAACGAATTCACAAAAGGGAAAGACATCACAATTGATAGGAGCTACTAGTTATCTAGCTAATTATGAGGTACTGAGGTATTATCATACATCATGATCATTGATCTAGACTTATAGAGCTCAAGTCCATTTCAAGATGACAAATTATTTTTCGTGAATTTGTTGGTGCCTCCACACCTTTGAGACGGCCTGGTGGAGATCATCGGCGGTGACGACCTGCTCGGAGATCACCCAGTCCCCGGACGGGAACCGCGCGAGCGGCCGGCGGCCGAGGTCCATGACGACCTCCACCAGCTCCCTCACCTCCGGGTGCCGCGCCAAACCCCGCCTCATCCTCGCCGGCACCACCTCAAGAAACGCCTCCAGCTCATCCCTCACCCCGGGCGTCACTGGCGCCGCGGCGGGGCTCGCCGCGACACCCACACCGCCGCGCCAGGGCGTGCACACGCGGTCCCCGGAGGGCCGGCGCACGGGCGGCTGCTGCTGCGGCACCGCCCTGCGCGGCCCGCCTCCGGCCCCCCTGCGCCTCGACCGCCCGCCACACTGCGAGGCGACGCGGCATGCCGGGCGGAGCCGGAGCGGCGGCGTCGTCGGCGTGTTGAGCGCCCTGAGCATCGCGGTGGCTGATGGCTAAGCCAGTGAATGTTAATGGCGGGAAGCGCGGGGCGAGGTGAAAATGGCGGGTATAAGTAGCGGCGAGAGAGGCAGGCGGGTGGGTGGGATATTTCGTCGAACAGGGGAGGGCGCGGAGGTGGTGGAGAGGAAGAAGAAGAGGGAATCGGAGGAAGGAAGATTCCGGGGCGAGCGAGTGGAGGGGGAGGAGTGAGCGTTGGTTCGTTTCAGAGGCGGGGACGCCGGGGACTCTTCTTGGCCGTTAACTTGCTTAATATGGTGGGTGGACGCGGTCTATGGACAGATTACTGTGGTAGCTGTCCATTGTGCCAAACTGGCAATGTGTTTATGCAAAATGCAAGGTTCGAAAAACCGTATAATTTATACTTGACGAGTGATGAAGTATGAACATAGCGAATTAGTGATAGGCACAAGTGAAATTAGCTAAATTTAGGTGTACGTGGTTTAATTTTCGAATCTATGAGAATTAATTTTTACTTAGTTTTCAGACGCTGGGCAACATGGTTTGATAACTGTAAAGTTTTTAAAGGAATACATGTTTTAAATGCATAAATGCTAGAGAAAATTCCAATTCACTAACGCTAATTGCTTCCTTATTATTATCTTCGTCCTAAAATATAATATAAGCATTTTTAGGTTGTGTTTGAAAAGAGAATAGAAAAGATTGAGAAGATACGCAAAACTAGATAAGCTATTAGTACGTAATTAATTAAGTATTAATTATTTTAAACTTAAAAAGTGAATTAATATAATTTTTTAAAGCAACTTTTCTATAGAAAGTTTTTTAAAAAAACGCACCGTTAAGCTATTTGGAAAACGTGCGCGCGAAAAGCAATGTTGTTTTTTTCTCTTTGTGTAGCTCTCAAAGGCAGCCTTAGGGTTGTACACGACTATTAAGAAAATAGATAAAATTAAATGGGAATAGATTGTGATTGGTTGAAAAGTAGAGGTCGGTGAGAAAATTGAATGGTGTAGGATTATAATTTATTGGGAAGAAAATATTGATAAAAAAATTATTATATTTTAGGACAATATTTTGGACGGATGGAGTAGATTTGTCAGTGACTTGCCAATCAGCCAACTTGGTGATGCAAATGAACATGCATGGTTGCATCCAAGTATGTAGGGTTTGTTCGGTTGCGCTATACGACGCCTAAGCTGGTGTAGTGTGCTATCACGACTACGATGCAGCTGCCATGCAACACTGCATAGCACATTCCAGCACCTCCATATATGTTGATGTATTTGAAGATCCATGCTCTATATTTTTATTAGCAACAAGTTCAATAATATATGTTTTAAATGTGACTATTAGGAAAGTTACAAGTGTAATCTCTCTTATGTACTATAAACCACAAGCATACTGCATAGACAGCAAAGCAGCAGAAGGGAGAAATCAAGTCATCAGCATGTGGTCCATGAGCTAGGTCCATGTAAGATCCAAGGCACAAGAGGGTAGATGCTTGGGGGGCTCCAGGGCATCAACTTCTGTGGAGGAGGAGAAGAGGGGTTGCTTTTGGAGATTGGTCTCTTTTGCTGAATGCTGACATCTCCCTTTCATCTCCGGCCTCTTCTCACTGCTTCCGATTTGGTCCTCTCCAAAGCTTCCATTTCTCACGTACTATTCCTTGGTGACACCTGTCTTTTACTACAAAAGCAATTGGCCAGAGCACCGTGGCAAATCTAGAAAATTGATTTATTGGTGTCATAATATGTTTATCGGTGTCATAATATGCTAATTATATTTAGATCATAATGTTATAATATATGAATAAACAGTTTAATCATAAGTTTTACCAAAAATCGTCGGTGTAGCCTGACACCGACGCTAACACTGTAGATCCGCCCCTGCCAAAGCATATCTCCTTGGATGAGCTATCACCTGCCAGCGGGCAAAACCATCGTGGTCAAACTGTTGTTGAACAATTAAACGAAATTTGGTGTAATCAGGGACGAAGCCAGAAAAAAATTTAGGACGGGCTGAACAAAAGTCTACAGCGACTTAACTATACTATGACCCATCACAATAGACAAATATATAATAGATCGAAAGCATTGTAATATTGAAAACGTTGATTAACAATAAAATTCATAAAATACATGAAAAAAGAGGCAGTTCATTCATATATACCGAAGGGGCTCCAGAGGGGCTCTGCGTACGGGACGGCAGTAGGGGGGGCTCGAGCCCGTCCCGCCCGGGCGCTGGCTCCGTCCCTGGGTGTAATAACTAGTTTGCTAAATGCATAGATTTTATAGGAATTCTAAACAGGTGCATCCATATTCATAGCTACCATATTCTAAACAAACCATAAATACTGCACCGGGATTTCATCCTGAGGTCTACAAATATAATTATGTAAATCTTTAGTTGGTAAAAAGACCAAGAGTTATATCTTCTTCGTTAAAAAACAAACAAATCTCCGTTGGAACGGAGGAATTTTTGGAGGAGATTTGCAAGGAATTGGACCAGTTCATATGAAAATTCCACAAAAGAAAAATTATGCATTCCGTAAAAAGTTCTGAGCCTTGGCTCCATGCAGTGCAGGTTCGTAGGGGAGTCAGATCATAATGAATGTTCATGGATGCATGAAGGTTTGCTTGCCGTGTGTCCAATACCTTTGTGTTTGACCCTCTCGATCTCTTCTAATCTGTTTCTCTCAGTTCCAAAACGATCAATTGTCAAAGTTTCGGTGTACAGCATATGTGAAATTCAGAGATGTGGCCACTATTTTTCTCCTTGTTTTTCACGCACCGGGTGATGCTACTTTGAAATCGTTGTCTGAACATATAGCAACCAGTTAGCAAGTTAAGCAAGGTACGATGAATTTGTGACAGTCAGTCCAGTCAGTCACCTACCTCTCACGTTCTGACAGAGATTTGAGCCTACACTTGATCGATCATTACATGTTACAATCACTTGTATTCTGTTGTACAATTGTTGGGCATAGCCCAAGCCCTGACCCATGGGCCATGGCGTTGCGCCATTTTGGTCACTTTCTCAGCCTGAAATAAACTGGGCCCAGCCCAAGCGCCCAACTAGTCCAATTTCTAGTGTTAATTTGATGATCGGCTCGAGACAAAAGCTTAAGCCTATGTACCTATGAACGATTGGGATAATATATTTTGAGATTGACAAAGTCATCACGAACGTCTCGTTGATAATAAGTATATTGTCTATCACTAAAAGAATATCACTAAAAGAATAGTTAGCCATAAATACGAGTATATTTGTCAAATCTAAAACTTAAATTTGGGTAAGCTAATTCCACTATAAAAAATTTAATCAATTAAGCTAAGTTCACTTCATGACCTAGATTAAATTATGGCTATCTTTAGGCTAGGAATGACATGACCGTGCATTTTAAATTGCGAGAATGAGCACTCCTTTAAATCAGCATGCCCTCTCTTTTAGCTGGAGTTGTGTTTATATGACCTATCAACTATTATTCAAATCGCAGGTGCGTACGTCTTTCTTTTGTGTAATTGAAAATAATTATTTTTCGAGAAAGGAAACATCAAGCAATTCATTTATTCTTAAATGGAGTAGTATGAAATGGTAGCACGATTTAACAAGAGCTAAGACTGTGTTTGGCAGGTAAGGTTGGGAAACTCACCTTTCGCGTACGTAAAACGGAGCGACACATTTTTTTATGATTAATTAAGTATTTATTAAAAAAAATTTGAAAAATAAATTAATATGATTTTTTAAAGCAACTTTTGTATAAAAACTTTTTTTAAAAAAGTATCGTTTAACAGTTTGAAAAACGTGCACGCGGAACACGAGGAAGAGAGGAGTTGAGAACTTCTCTGGGCCGAACAAAGCCTAAATCATTCTACACAAACGACATTGATATTTTCTTTGCCAGTACAACAAGGAGTGTTGGAGGCAAGTATGTAGCTGATCCATCCAACCGAACAAACCAGCCAGCCTTGAAAGGGAAAAGTAGTAAATACAAAAGTAATAAAAGAATCTTCAATTGGCTTTGACTATGCAAAAGTCAACAGATAAATAATGATGTCAACTATACTAGACATGAAGAGACTAAACTGTGTGAAGAACAAAACACAAACGAATTGTAACTGTAACTCTCCTAGAACAAAATCTCATATATACTATACTAGTTCGGTTCTTAATTCTTCACAAAAAGCATGTGAATACTCATTTTAAAGAGAGATTTTATTTGTGAATTTGTGACGTGTAGGTAGCATAAGTATGGTGGGCGCTTTGGGATTGTACGATAAGTGTATTGAGATAGCTAGAATGGTATCCTCGTATACTTGCCAAGCTGTTATATGAAAGCACGGTTTTATGATTTTTTTTCTTAAGATGATATGTGCTCTAGTTTTTCATCTCTTAGATAATTGAATTACATAGCTAATTTTACAAAAATTAAACAAACTAACGCTAACCATCACCCATTATTTTATGCCCATGTCTACGAGTTAAAGAACTCTATCACGAATCATCACCCATAGCAACAAAAGTAATTCCTACATTAATAGTCACTACTAAAAAAAATTATTTTTGCAGTCGCTCAAATTAGCTTTTCACAGGTGGCCAGCCCAACCGCCTGAGAGAAAAGGCCTGTGAAAATAATGTATTTTTTAGGTGGGTAGACGACCGCCTGCGAAAACCGAAGGTGAACTCCTAAAGAGGTCTGCCTGCCAAAATATTTTCAGAGCGAAAAAACCGGCAAATTAAAAAATTCCCGTACGAGCAAATCCAAAAATCCCCCAATGGATTTACAAATTCATCATAATCCTTAAATCCATTCAACAAATTCATCACAAATCAATACAAAACAAAAATCCATCGCAGGTCGAAGCCACCGTTCACTCCTGCCATCGCTCCCGAGGACGCTCGACGGTGAATCCACATTCCCGAGGTTGTCCGGAGGCGGATCCAAGCTCCCCAAGGACGGTCAGAGGCAACCAAAGGAGATGGTGGAGGGGGGGTTGGGATGAAGGTGGGGGAAGAGTGTGACTGTGTGAGGTAGAGGGAGTAGGTGGAAGGAGAGAGAGGAAGCTGAGGGAGAAGAGGAGACGGAAAAGGACCTGCGGTACTTAATCGAAATTTAATAGTGCCTCTCTATATTTTGCAGGCGGACCACTTAAGGTCCCGCTTGCGAAAATCGTATTTTTCTAGGCGAAGCCTTAAGAAGTCCACCTGTGAAAATAAAGGTATTTTTGCAGGACACCATCTCTTAAGGCTTCGCCCGTAAAAATTGATTTTCACAGGCGAGGCTAAATCTATGGAGAATCCAGCTATTTTCGCAAATGATTATAAATGGTTATAAGAGGGTATTTTTTTGTTCCGTCTGGAAAAATAAAAGCCAATGTTGGTAAAAAATCATTTTTCTAGTAGCGAGTAGCAGCTACATATTCCAGTTTAGACAAATAACAATGAAATAAATAGGCAATTCTTTTCTAAAAAATGAAACTAGACAAATTTCGATGATGTACTATCACAAAAAAAAGACTTTACCATGTGGATGCCTGTGTTTGTACCGTGTTTCTAAAAAAAATCAATGTTGCAAATATCAAGCACCAAAACACACAAATAATTAACAACAAAAATGGGGCTCTAAAAGTAGTTGGATTATACTAATTCCCCAATTCAACCTACCAAGCCAATTGATAAGGACATCCCTTACAACGATACAACCATATCTATTGCACAACAAGAACTATGACTAGAGCTCGAGCTCAAGAACTTAATTACCAAGTAAAGTCATTCCTAGCTATTCATACAAGTTCTTCTCCGAATTGGGTGCTACTAACTGGTTGTTGTGGTATACTTGGTCTTAGGAACATGGGAGAGGAACCAGATTCACGAACAACACTAGCAACACTACTTTGATGAAGTCAATGCTCTTCACTTCGAAGGGCAATGAGGGCAAATGAGTACTTGTTGGAAAGATCTCATCGTGTACTCTCAGATATATCCGGCCTCACCATCAGATTCAATCGCAGCTGCTTAGAATGACCAAAACAATGTTAGCATCAAAAACTTGGGCTTGGGCCTTGTATTCAGTAGAGCCCATTAGGGGTCCACAAAGACTAGGGTTTGCTCCCACCTTCCCTCCTGGTCATTCCTCCACCTATATAAACCCCTAGCCGCCATCATTTTGCAGGTTGGGTTTTGTTTAGATGCAAGTTTAGTTTCAGCTACTTCTTTGTACTCACGTGTGTTGGCTAGACCACCCGGATACTTGTATTCAGAATCCCATTTTCGTGTATTTCAGTTTCATCATTTGACAAGTGTCATAAGATATTTCCTTGTCAACTTGTTCTTGCTTGTTCTTCGATTGCTTACAGGTTTAAGGTTGTTCTTGGCATGGCAAGAACAACAACAAACCGGACTCGATGTACCGGTTGCTAAGGTGCAACATCCATGTGGTAGTTGTAGTCGGACCGCCAACGTTGCCTCCTCCCCCAAATCGAAGTTATCCTCCTCTCATCGAAAGTTAGGGTTGTGCTTGTTTCCTTTCCTTCTTGCATTTGAGTCATTCTCGACTCAAACTCATCTTCTTCTCTTAAATATGACTTTAAGTTTGCAATGTTAAATGTGGGGCTAACCCATAGTTGCCGGAGTTCATGCATGCATGGATCGATGGATAGCTCGTGTATCGTGTTGGTCCACTCCAGCCGAAATGAACAAGATGAGCCGGGGGTGTTTGGAAATTTGACGAAGTTCCTCTCACTGGAATTGCATGTGAAATAATAAAATAATCTATGTCGTGTCAATTGGCAAATTACCGCAAAGCTTCAGTGATCATGAGTAAAGCCATGATTTTACGCTGTTCACAAACAAATATCCCGTCCGTTCTGTTTCATATTATATTATAAAATAATTCATTTTGACTTTTTTCGTTGTCAAACTTTTTTAAGTTGTACTAAATTTGTAGAAAATTATAGCAACATTTTCAACACAAAACAAACGTATTAGTATAATATATTTAATGTTATATTTAATAAAACTAATTTGATGCTATATATGTTACTAACTTTTTCTATAAGCTTGATCAAATCTAAAAAAAATTGACTAAAAGAATTAAAACAAAAACGGAGGGAATACCTCATTTCTTAAATATCATGTAGAAAATTTTGACTTAGTTTTAGCGTTAATTGAACTAGGTTTATCGATGAAGTGACAAGCTCGTGGGCCTATAGTTATATCAACATAGATAACTGGTCATCACTATTTCGAAAGATTTTTAAGTAAAATGACACATACATGCTATATAGGTAGATTAAGTTAAGTACCCTATCCAAAACAAGACCTAACTATACTCAAAACTAGTGTCATTTCTTGGTAAAAAAAGTTTAGGGTCAGTTGATGTTCTACAGTGCATGACTTGCCTTCAAGCTTGGTATTGTCGTACCACCCACTACTAAAAAACCGGTTTTGCATGTGGCCAAAAATGATTTTTGCATGTAGACGGACGGCTCGCCTACAAACAAAGGTCTACAAAAATTAGATTTTTACATGCGGCCAACGCAACTACATGCGAAAATGGGATTTTCGCATACGGTCACATATACCGGCCACATGCAAAAATAAAAAATCACAAAAAAAATAAAATCCAAAAGTTCCCCTAAACCCTAGATCCGCCAATCAAAACCCTAGCCCACCGCCGCCACACGGGCCATCATCGTTGAGGTCGTCGTCGTCGCAGAGGGGCAGCAGCCGTCGGATCAACGCAGGGCAGGGCGTCGCTGCCAGATCCGCGCGGGGAAGGGCGGCCGCCACTGGATTTATAAAAATGTCTAGAATCCATTAAAAATGGTTTTGTTCTCTATTTCAGTAGACTTATAGCTTGTTTGCTTGTGTGCTTTGTTTTTCGTTTACATTCCGGTAATTCCGACTCTCCGGTTTACTTCGAGGTTGTTGCCGAGGTCGATCCAGCGCAAGAGTAAGGCAAGTCATGTTTATTCACTTGAGCATATTGTACCTAAATTGCGAATGTCTCATTTTTCCCTAAAAATTGCATTGTTTTATAATGTCATTTATGGGCTTATTTACCTATTGTACTCAGCCTTATATTCCAATTATCTTATTCCTTTGATAGCTTGGGAAGTAATTTGAGTAGTCGCTAGGATAGAACATGCTTAGCCCTGCTTAGTAACATTAGCACATTAAAGGGATCACTAATGCCTCATTATTATTTAATGATGGTCATTTAATGTCAGCTCACGATGGTTAATCGTAAATGATTAAATAATTAGTCCAACTAAAACCTGGATAATGGTGGGTTGTGAGCACATGGTTTTGTTGTTCGTGCTCATGACAATTAAGAACCGGTTCGCGGGAAACCCTGGAAGAATTATCGTACTTTCCACAAGCCAGCATGGGTAATGGCTGGACTTGTAGTATGACTTTTTCCTAGCCGACGCATCCAGGCGAGGGTGGGCATGATGGAGTTGGGTCGACGGGGGTTTACCCGTTGATCAGCTGCCGGATTCACCTAGGCACGAGAGGGGGTTGCCTACCTTGGTTTAAAGGTGGGGGCGAAACCTGAGGTGTGGTGCGCTTGGTTAGGAAGGGTTGTGCGAAGGGTCCTGTCACAGTTCCTTTCCGATGTACCGTGGTGGTATGTCGGCACACGGTAACGTGTTGTGGGACTGTGTCTTGTGGGTACAGTTGTACACCTCTGATCAGAGTAGATCTATTCGAATAGCCGTGCCCGCGGTTATGGGCGATCAACCAGATTCACCGTGATTAGTTACACTTCTAATAATTTGACCTAATGGAACTGGTGTAGTTCAGGTGATGGTTTGGGCCTGTCGCAACGTGGTGTAGCGTTGAACAGTGATGGTTCAATTTTGATTAATTAACTTAACCGTTTTACCGCATTCAACTATTGTCTTTAAATGCGTATTTTATGCAAATAACCCCTTCAGCCTCCTTTGTTATCACTTGCATCATTACTCCCTTTCCGGAATGACTTGTTGAGTACAGTGGGTAGTACTCGGTCTTGCTTAATTTTTCCCCACATCAGAGTTGGAGTACGCGTCAGATGGAGGCTACTCGGAGGAGTAGGTTTGTGCTTGCCGTCAAGGATGCCCGTGGATTGGAATTGCCACGCTGCGAGCGTCTAGTTAATTAGATTAGCTTGTTTCCTTTTTCCGCTGCGTTTTTGTAAGAGATTTTTATGATGTTTGTAAGACGTGGATCTGTATGTCAACTTTATCGTTTGTGTATCCTGGCCGGTCCTGAACGGAGATTTTAATACACATTCTGCTTGGAATTCGGGTTAGCGAATTTCTGGGCGTGACAGAGAGGTTGAGAGAGGAGGGAGTGGGGAGAGGACTTAGTGGGAGAGAAAGGAGGAAAGAAAAAAAAGATTGGGTTATTTTCGCATGCGGATCATTTAAGAGGTTCGCATGCGAAAATTTATTTTTGCATGCGGCCCCTTAAGAGGACCGCATGCGAAAATAAGCTCATCTTTGCATGTGGTCCCTTAAGAGATCCGTCTGCGAAAATTAATTTTTGCATGTGGACTTCTTAAGTAGCCGTATGGGAAAAATGATGATCGATTTTTGCAAACACGGACAGTTATGGTCTGCCTGCAACCTATATGGATCCTCGTAAAAAAAATTATTTCTGTAATAGTGACCCTTCTCCTACAACTGAAATGACATGGGCATCAGCGGCGAACTACGATTCACCTCGTCTGGTTTCTCCTCGATCTATTGATACACATATACAAATGCTAAGGGAATAAACTCCAAATGAACAACAAAACTCAGAAAGTGCAACACAAGGTGAAAAGTGGGATGGTCGAAGGATTTGGGAATTTTCGGAGTTCCGAAGGCATACAAATCCTAGGGTTCAAAATTAGGGTCACGCTAATGGATGCTCAGGTGGCGATGAACATGAAAATAGCATGGATGGGTTTCAAATAATTTAAGGAGTCAGGAATAGGTGGCAAATTTGCGATTCAAATGGTCACTTAACCGATTGAACCAGTGAAAAGTGTATTTTCCTTTAGTTTTCTTTTAAAAGGCAGGGTGGCAGTCAGTTTTTCTTTGGGTCAATAGCGCTCGACGTTGGATCAGCAATGGTAGTGACGGACACGGCTGTTGGATGACGCGGAAATGCTAGATTCGAGGTCTGCGAAAGGTGGAGACCATGTCTTGGTGATTGCTCGATGCAAGAGCAGTGGCGGTGAGCAGAGAGGCAGGGTGGCAGTGGCGTGCAAGGCGGCGATGATCTGCCGAGCTTCCAGCAGGACGTGATTGTCTAGGAGCATCAGGTTTTCGGCCGTTTCTTCTCTGGGCACGACAAGCTTCCAGTGGGGGCATACCGCCTTGCGATGTGCCTGTTGGCCCTTGTAGGCCGAATTGGAGGAAGCGATTTTAGATGCATTTTTCTATTAAGTGATTTAAGGTTATCTAAAATTTGTATATGAAAGTCATTTTCGTAGATTTTGAACATTTTTCTAAAGAATTTTAAATTTGAGTATTTTTTTGTAATAGACTATTTCAACTGAATGTTTCAAGTCAGATTTTAAAAAGTTGAGTAAATTTGTACTAAACATTTGAGCTCGTGATGCCTATTTAAAACTTTCATGAAAAAATTGAAACATTAAATTCAGATTTTTGAAAGGCACCCAAATTTGAAAACTTCTAATTTATTTATCTATTTTTTGAGAAACGCATTACAAACGCAGTCGTTCATAACGCACGTATATTCATCCCTATAGACCTGCATGCATATTCTATCTTATAAGCATCTCCGAAAGACTTAGATATTATTATTTTCATTGTAAGAAAAAAATAGTAACAGAAATTGCTAAGCGCTATGGTCCACAACCAGTATACGATCCGAGTCTGAAGCTCAGTCGCGTTGGAGTCCGAAGCGGAATCGTGCGCGCGTACGCCATCCATCCATCTGTATATCCTAGACTTTTCACATTTTGGTCTTTTTTGAAAAAATATTTTATAAATAGATCCCTAACAAAAGTTACTTTGGGAATGGATCATTTTCACGACGGCAATGACATTGATGTCGTCCCTCAACCTCCCCGTAAGCTAAGTCACTTGTATACTTATATCAAGGGAGACGATGTCAATGT
Organism: Oryza officinalis; assembly: GCA_008326285.1. Taxonomy (NCBI): domain Eukaryota; kingdom Viridiplantae; phylum Streptophyta; class Magnoliopsida; order Poales; family Poaceae; genus Oryza; species Oryza officinalis. The sequence continues at coordinate 11,000,980 of BDMV01000007.1, forward strand.
CATTGGCACCGAGAAATTATTTATAATTTTTTTGAAAAAACTTATATGTAATAAATAATATTTACAAATAGGTCTTTTATTATAAATAGATCTTTTTTGATTTTTTTTATAAATAGTTCCTTGGCATCAACAAGATTGGCGTCGTTTCTCTTCATATAAGTGACTTAGATTTCACGAGAAGGCTAAGAGGACGGCATTGGCGTCGTCATGTTGAATCACGGTGCTAATAACGTTGATGTCGTGAAAAAGTTCTATCCTTGAATTAAGTTTTTTTAAGTCTATTTGTAAAATAAATTTTTAGATAGGTCTAAATGTAAAAAATCTAGTCTGTATATTGGAGTAGTAACATGGCAGCCAGAGCCAGCCATCGATTGATCGATCGATCTAGCTCGCTAGCCATTAACGCTAGGCATGGAAGCTGATGAAACTAGCCTAGACTCGGATCGACTACTCCCAAATTAACACCGTCGCCAAAATTCGACTAAACTAGAAATTCAGCAGGTTTGTTTTATAGCCCGTAAATAATGGTTTTTGTGTTATTAAGTAGTGCAAATTTCGCAAAATTTTATAAGAATCAAATTTATTTCCTTGAAACTCATGAAAAAAGCATACATTATAATAAATTGGTGAATGAAATTTTGAGTTACAATTTAACATATCAGAACATATTGTTGAGAAAAATCTAAAACTCTCTCTTTTTTTTCATCCATGCTATTTGTGGTTCATTTGTTTGTCTAAAATTATAATTAATTGTCTACTAAATAAAATTAGGTGTTAATATTTTTTTTAAAAAAATGAAGTGTTCACATTTTTGTTTTGTGAGGAGACACAATCTTCATCATTTCTTCTTATGGCATAACAATGCTTAGTTGTTTGTGTTCTTTATGGTATAACCTATGTACCCAATTTTAAATCATAGATTGCTACGTGTGTTTGTATTTATGGGCTTATTATTTTTCTAGTAGTAAGTAACATATATACGTTGACAGTGTTCTTGTGATAAGAACCTAACTATATGGGTTTAAGTCGTAGATTAATTTGATATGTGTGTTCGCATTTACGATTTATTATTTTTCAAGTGATAAATGAAATATAGGTTGACAGTGAGATGCTCGTGATTATTTAATTAATCTCAAAATATACTGGCTTATTTTTTTTTGGAGATGCTCATGTATGTTTATAAGGATGAGTGCGAGCAAGTATTTTTCACGAGCTGTATTGTTGTTTTAACAATTTTATTGAAAATATAGGGTAGAATTACTATGCTCATTCAAACAAAAATTAGTAGTTAACCAACGTAAGTGTGGGGCATGTGGGCTCCTCCTTCCAGATTTTTTTTTCTCTGTACGGGGAGGACATAAGAGTGGAGCTAGCTGCAACACAGCTCTGTTATTTCCCTGACAGGCTCACAGCACGCCCAGCTGCTCGTCTCGGTCTTTTTTTTCTCTTAGATGCTTTTGGTATTTAATTATCTGTCAAGTGAATGGTGACACGTGGACCAATGATCAACCAACAAACTGAGAAGGATGGATCGAACAGTCGACTATAACTCAACATACGACCAGATCGCTTCTCCAACGCGTTATCGATCGGTTTGCTACATATCAGATTCAACCGCGCAACATGCAATGACGACGTGCCCAATGCAAGTTAGACTTCACACATATGCATACAGTGCACGTGCGGTTGTACGTACGTACAAATAGAGTGAGATGTGGGGTACAAAATATGCACTAGTCAAGTCATGGTCCCAGCCTTTAGAAATAATTTTTACAAAATATTTATGTCGACAGGCTATATCTAAACAACGGTATTTGTATATGGGCTATACAAGCATAGCAAAATGAAGTTGATAGTTCTCAAATCAAATGACACAACTATATAGAATAAAGTGATATATTTCATCGAACATTACACTTAAACTGATTTTCATACTTCATATCAGCCCAATACAAACTGTTTAACACATGATAACATAAAGTAAGTTAAGACACGATAGATTTGTTCAACCCCTTTCTACAAAACTATTCATTATGAATGAATGTATAGTAGATTAACTAAGCAGGATACAAAATTATTTATTTATTTACTTACGAAGCGAGTAAACAAAAACTAAAGTGTCATTTAATTATTCAACTACTGCAAAATTTAGAAAGCCTATAAAATTTTGTGCTTAGCAAATCAAACATATTTTGCCCGAAAACTCATTTGTGGTATTCTGCGCAAGGTGTTCCCATATTACATATCTATCATTTATTTGTATCCATGCAGCCAATGCAGGAATTCAAGATCACAGTCTTGTTCTCGGGTCTGAAATTTCACACCCAAAAAAGTATAAATTTTCAGAGATCAGAAATGTTCTAGATGGATTCACACAATGGCAACTAATCAACCAGAATATTCAATTCAATACTGGTCTCTAATATAGCAAAATGATTAGGATGCAAACAGGTTCTTGAGAAGGTTCTTGAGAATATAGAGCAAAAGCTTGTTAGCAGCAGCAAGGTACAGTGTCTGACGGATGTGGATTATTACTTTTGGTTGTTATAGGTAAGTTTGCCCTCAGCACCTTAGTAACTAATTTACCATTCTGCATGCTAATATAACTAACTATTTCTAGCAACAAGTTTCAATATCAGTCCAAAATAAGAAAAGAAAGCTCCATACCAAATCATTCCACAGATTAATACAACAATTTCTGCAAATTGATCATAAGATGGGTGCAAAACTGAAAGGAGAGAGTGGGGGAGAAGTTCTAGTTTTTGGAGAAATATATGTCTTCGATGGGGATTTGACTAAAGAGAAGTTTCTAGCGTAGCCACCCTCCACTCGTCATCGTCTAAATCTATCGCATACCGCTACTACCTCTGGATCTAACGCCCATCGCCACCGCCTCTAGATCTGCCACCGGGTGCCATTGCTTGGAGTAGGGACAGGGAGGGAGATGTCAGAGGGGGGAGGATGAGTTGCGTCGTCACTTGCTCCTTCACGGGCATCGCCGTGGGGAACTCCTCCATGGGTGACACCAACCTCATAGCCCAGCCAGCCTCTATGATGTTGTCAAGGGGAGAGACCGAGAGAATCACTAGTGTAGTGTTGAGCATGAAGGGGTATGATCCAGTGGCATTGGCGAGTAATTATGGTGCAACTCTGATGGGTAGTTTCGTAAAAAGGCCAGAGATAGAGCTATTGTTCGGACTCGGCATGCCAGTCAACTTTAGCCTGTGACATGCCCGTCAAACCACACAAAGACGATGACCAAATGTGTTACACATCTCAAAAAATTTGACTCAAATTGCTAAAGCTCTACAACATCTCAATTGCTCAAAATTCATACTCATGCTTAGCTAGTCCCTAGGAAAAGCAATTGACAAACATCACGAATGCATAAATATGGATAAATGGACAGTAAGGTACATATGTCATAATGAGGTTCAATAGCCCATCATACAACACAAAATATAACAACGGAAGTTTCATAATTTCACATAAGCAAAAGTAAGACCCGTGGTGTGCCAACCAACCTAAAGGGCAACCAACCGGCGCAAGAGTCAAGTTGAAAAGGCTACTCACTACCCTCACCGCCCTCGGTAGGGTAGTTAGAACAATCAACCACGTCGGTACCCTCGTCTGAAATTTGTAGGCATCGGGTTAAGTACAAGATTGTACTTGTAAGTCTTACACATTAATATATATACACATAGAAGAGAGGAGTATGCAAGCTTCTACCCTAAAAAGATGGTATAATGATTCAAGTTTTGCATAAAGCTAATTTTATTGAGCAAGTAGTAAGTTGAAAACCTAACATTTGTAAAAATAGCATAATCTGAACTTTTTGGACAGCAAGCATGTAAATCTGAAATTGAATCACAAATGAGCACGTACAACCGGTGCTCTCATCACCATCCATGGGCTACCGTTGCCCAACCATAGATTACAAACATAACTATCACCATATCCAAGACTAAACCAAACTATAATATCACCCAAGTTTGATGCTAACATGAATGAGGCACACCTCAAGCATTGCTCGTAACCATGGACACGGCTATTCAAATAGTTTTTACTCTGATCAAAGGAGTAAAACTTTACCCATATGAAATGAACAAGAATCAAATGCTTCACACGCACACAGGTGTGACCTACAAGTGATATAAGTTCATAACTTATCCTTTCCTAGTCACACCCCAACCACCTAAACCACGCCTAGGCCCCCGACGACTTAGCCACGTGTGTGTGATGTGGCTAAGGCGAGCTCACCATCGCGGGAGAAACCCCCTGCCAAAACCAGGTACACCCGGGGCACTCGAAAGGAAAAACCACCCTCACGAATGATCAGCGAAGCATAGATGATCACAGTGCAACATAGTACTAAGACAAGTTGGTCCCAAATAAGGCATGTGAAAGTACGTATGGTGCTTGAATAAATGTCTACATATTTGGTCCTTAACAACCCAGACGAGGCTACTTGCATAAGGGAAAACCACAATCCCGTCATCGCCCTATCACTCGTCCAAGTTAAAGCATGTTTTCATATTAATCATTTAATGAAGTAATCAGATTTTATGCCCATAAATCGCAGATGATGAATAAGTTCAATCGATGGCTCTATCCATCGATTTCTAACACTACTAGACCTAAGCATAGCTAAGCATCGGTAAAACAATAAAACATTCTCAAGTACTTTCATCCAGAGGCTACAAGAATAAATGATAATAATAAACAAGGAAGGATATGCAGCAATTAGGTTATAAACAATTCTAATCAATACCGATAATTTTGGAGTAAATCAACACATGCATATATATTGTTTTGCAATCAAATAATTTTAGTAAAAATAGGGATTCTATGTGCTTAGATGCTTGCCTTGCTGCTGTGAGAAATCACACTCAATCTCAAGTTCTTGCTCCACATACTCTGGAACGTCTAAATCTACCGATAAGAGGCAAAAATGCAAATAAGATTCAAATAAACATGCATATGCAACATGCTCTATAAATCATGGCCTAATTATAGTAGGTAGAGAGTATGATAAAATGATTTTAGGAGTAAGAATCATCTCATTTACATTTATGGTTTGGGAGCTATAAAAATAACAAGCTATATACACTGAAAATGGCATTTCTGTAATTACATATGAACTACCCTAGGTCATAACATATGCTATCATTTTCTATTTGGATTTCACAAGTTCTACAATTTTTAATTAAAAGAGTATAACTCACTGGTTATAACAAAACTTGGTTCACTGCATTTGGAGTTAAAATGATTTAGTTATGAATTTTACAAATTCAACAAAAAGAGAATTACTTAATTGTTTAGACTTGTTTTAGGAGGTAGTTTTGTCAAATTCTTCTCTTCTAGATAAAATATTACATACTCCTAAGATCAACAGCAATGGTTTCATAATTTTGGGATATAGCATAAAATTCCTAGAGATTTTACAAGTCCTAGGTGCAAAATAAGTGTTTTTGTGCTACTCACAATTTTAGTGACATTTTCCACATAGAAGTTGGAAAGTTTTATTTTACAAACATAAAGATTGCAGGTTTATGAATACATAGAAATTTGGTTCACTAAAAAATGAGCTAGAATGAATTAGTTATGCATTGTTGAAGTTTGCCTATTTTTCAGTTTTTTTCAAATTTCCTTTTGGACTGCACTTTTGCAAATCGAATCCTAAGACTTTGAAACATTTACAACTAAATCCAGTCTTCTTCTCCAAACGTGCAGAGACAGAGACAGCCATGGCTGAGCTCGATCTCGAGCTCACTGGAGGCAAACGGCTGCTCGAATGGGGGCGAGGTCAAAAAAGAAAATGTAGAGCAAGTCTTTGCGATTCCATTCCTCTACTCTACCCAGCCGGTGGTGGCCGGACCGGCGCAGGCGGTAGCTGCAGGCAGCAGCGCACGAGATGCCATGTATGTAACGATGAGGCACTATGGACGGCTCGATCTATTGCATGCATGTCAAGAACATCGCATGTAGGATGTAAAACATCACCTAAGGTTGCTACTACTGCAAGCAATCGACAAATGGCTCACCGGTTGAACAGGAAACGACGACGGAGGCGCTAGGTCGAAGTCGAAGAAGACGGTGGTCGATCTCCCTCCTCGCTGCACGGTTCTGAGGGATTTTGCTTTGCTTCCAAAATTTATTTGAATGTAGAAGCTAATATAAATGATTAAATATGCAACCTACCAAAAGAGATAAGTAATCCTAAATATCTTGTACTAAAATTAGGGTTGTGACATCCTATTTCTCCTAGATCGGTTGTGGCATAATCTATCAATACAGTACATATACAAATGCTAAGAGAATGAACTCAAAATGAAAGCCTAAACTCAAAAATTAAAGTGCATTACAAGGTGAAAATAGGGATTGTGGAAGGATCATTGGAGTTTTCGGAGTTGCGAAGGCATACAAATCCTAGGGTTAAAAATTAGGGTCACGCTAGCAGATGTTCGAATGGCGATGACACTGGCATGGATGAGTTCGAAATAATTCAAGTAGTAGGGAATAGGTGGCAAATTTGCGATTTGAGGTCAAATGGTCATTGAACCGATTGAACCAGTGAAAAGGGTATTTTTCTTGATTTTTCTTTTTAAAACGAAAATGGTGGTGGTCGGTTTTTCTTTGGATCAATGGCGCTCGATGATGGTTCAGCAACGCCGGTGACAGATGCGACCATGGGGTGATGCGGAGATGCCATATCTAGGGTCCCCAAAAGGCGGAGACCACATCGATCCCGGTGACTGCTCAATGAAAGAGCGGTGACGGTGAGCGGAGGCAAGACGGCGACGCTCTGGCGAGCATCCGACGTGGCGCGCCGCCTTGCGATGTACCCGGTGGGCCTTATAGGCCGAATTGGAGGAAACGATTTTACATGCATTTTTTTTATTAAGTGATATACATTAGGTTGAAGGTTATCGAAAATTTGTATATGAAAGAAAGTTATTTTTGTAGATTTTGATCTTTTTCTTAAAGAAATTTAAATTTGAGTATTTTTTAATAGACTTCTCCAACAGATTGTTTCATTTTGGATTTAAAAAAGGTTGAGTTAAATTTATACTAAAAAATTGAGCTAGCGACGTATATAGATTTTAAAACTTTCATGAAAAGATTTGAAACATTAAATTCAGAATTTTGAATCTTTGAACTCTAAATTCAAAACATTGAACCGAACTATTTATTTGCTTTTAATTCAATATTTTTTTCTAAAAAAAGGCACGCCAAATATAAAAACTTCCAATTTACTTATTTATTTATTATTATTTTATTTATCTACGTATTTATATATATATATACTTAAAAAAATATATAAGGCTTCCGTACGGTTTTTCGTCCGTTGTCACCAAGTCCGTATCGAGGTCGCCCTTCGCACGTTTCTGTTACTATTCCGTACAAAATGATTAACATTGACACGCCGTACCTCATCTGTTAGCACCAGTCTAACCGCAGCCCGTGTTTCTATGTCTTTTCCTATTATATAAGCTGAGCCGATTAACGCTTCTGTACGTCTTCGTTGCCAACACCTCACCGTTGGCCGTACTATTGCAACCTGTGTCTGGGGAGCCAAGAGTCGTGATAGCCGCCGATGCCGGAGCCGGACTGCAGCATCATGCTGCTGTCCCGGTGCTCCCCGAGACCCCTGACTTTGCCAAGCTGCTCAAATGAAATATATCATTGCTTAATCCAAAATGTATGCATCCTTGCAAGTTAGTTTTAATTAGGTTTGTTAATTGTTACCTATCAAGCTAGAGCGCTTCAAGATCGAAGCAGTGCTCGTCATTGAAGAAATTGTCACTACCTATATGGCTGCATCCATTATTAAGAGACAACCATAACCGGCTATCTCAAGTAACAACAGGAAAACTATATCTGTGTAAGTATTTATATCTGTCTATATACTACTTCAATCAAAGTTGTTTATAACCTCGTCGTGGAGGTCGCCGGCGACGGCGGCAAACGGAGCTCAATCAGACAATCAGAGAGTACGTAGGCTTGGTTCTTTAGCTTGAGTTCCTAACTCATTTTTTTCGCGCGCATGTTTTTCAAACTATTAAACGGTGTGTTTTTTTGCAAAAAGTTTCTATACAAAAGTTGTTTTAAAAAATCAAAGTAATCCATTTTTAAAAAAAAAATTAGCTAGTAATTAATTAATCACGCGCTAATGGACCGTTCCGTTCGTAGTCATCGACGTCACCGAGGACGAGGACGATCGAGGACGACCACCCTGCAGGCGGCGGTGCTGATTTGTGCCCGTCGCGTTTTGAGGAGTTGCCCCTCCGCCCCATGAGCCCCTTCCGAAAGGCTTTCATCGATGTAAGTATAACATATTTATTCTGTGTTTGTACTTCAATCACATTGTAACTGAAAGAGAGAGAGAGAGAATAAACAAATCAACTAATTACTAATCGCATTGCAACGCATGCAGATGGTGTTCATCGTGGGCACGGTGGCAATGGAGATTTGATCAGCCTGCTGCTGATGCTGCCGGCCACCGTCGTATGCGTGCTGATCGCGTCGCTCCTGTATTTGCTCACCACTCGAGATTTCGCAGCGCTCGGCAAGGACGATAATGCTGGACCTACTACTACATCATGATTCATGCAGCAGCAGTGATCGATGATTTGTTAATGCAATATACAGTCTAATACATATGTACTACATCTGTAATCTTGATTTGTTACAGTTCGGTTTCCCCTCCTTAATTTACAACAAGTAATCTTTCCTCTTTGGAAGTAGTACTACTAATTAAGTGTACAGAGGCATTGAAGGTCACACCAGGGTTCACAAAACCAATCATTTTTTACAAAAACCGATCAGTTTTCGTCAAAACCGATGATACTCGGCTTATGAAAGCCAATCGGTATTAGCCGGTTTTCGTACGGCGTGGACCGAAAATCATCGGTTTTTATCGGTTTTCGGTTGGTTTTTTGTAAACCAGTGAGGAGCGGTTTTTACTTCAAAAACGAAAAGGTAAACCTGGTCACACCATTCCACGAGATATGCGCTGTTGTTTTCCATAAACATCAGAGATGATCGAACAAGGACGCCGGCGACCATCAGCCGCCAGCCGAACATGTCTGCTAACTTTTTGCAGGGGTCACTGCCTGCCAAGATGACGGTGGCCATTGCTCCACTCCACTGCTCCCTCGCCGTCTTCTCCTGCTGCTCCTGGCAGAAGAGCAGCAAGAGCAACAGGAGGAGCCAGGTACAAGGAGCAGCAGCAGCAACATCAAGTAGGGAGTATTTTTCAAGCAGGATCATATGATATGAGCAGCAAGCATCACAAGTAGCAAAGCTGACTACAGCAACATGCATATATCAAGCAAACTAAAGGTCCCATTCCCCCCCATCCAAATGCATTGCATCTTTGCACAACCATATGAAAAAGGCACACAAAAAAAGCACCAGAAACAAAGCCAAAACTGAAGATCCATACCAGCAACAAATTCACGTATCCTCCAGCGACATTATCACATCTCAGGCATCCTAGATACAAAATCGACAGCCATTCATCACGGTCACAGCCCCCAGCTATCATGATAGGTCAAGGAGAACCTCCATGGCGTGAGCAATCATGATAGGGAAAAACAAAGTATCAGTAACCGAACCACAAGGCCGCCCCTCTACTCTAACAGAACACTGCCGCACCCTCGATCGAAGCATCATGTATACTATCCTCGGACACGGTCACAATCTACTAACGCTGCACAAGACGGGCCCAAGCATGGAGGAACCCCTGGCAAACAATGCCACGGACGTAGCGCCCCGCCGAGACCAAAAGCTCAACACCCTCTGGGTCATCTTCTTTCCAGAAATAATCCATTCCATACACAGTGGCGGTAGCAGTGAGCAGCCAAGCAAGGAAGCCGGTGATTCCTATAAGGTAGTAGACTCCCGCCTCAAAAGCACAGCACCCCAGGATGAAGGTGAATCGGGACACCACCGCGGAGTATTGGGTAACGTACAGCAGGGGCTTCCTGGATACCGGGGCCATAGCTCCAGTAAAAGCACGTCCAGCAGAGGCACCGAAGAGCAGGACGAAGATGATCCTGGCAATGGGAAGCCACCCCTGAAGATGATCAACGATGCCCATGTCTCCGTGGTGCTGGGGCTCGCCGCGGCCATGGGGCTGAAGGAGCGGAGGAGCGAAGACGACGCCGGCGCGATCTCCGATGTGGTCGTCCTCGTCGACCGCCATCGCCGCCTCTCGCCGCAAGCAAATGCCCCTCTCTTTCTCTCTCTCTCTCTCTCTCTCTCTCTCACCGGAACACGAAGAAGACGGAAGCCAAGGTGGGGACTGGGGAAAACTGGGTATTTGTGGGACCCGCCGACACGCGATCCTTCTCCAGCTCCGCGCACCAGGCTTATGTGAACCGTGTCACTGCTGGTGGTCCCCGCGACGTCAGTCCATTCCTGATCCACTGTCCATGAGCCCAGTTCACCGGCCCCCTTCCCTTCCCTTCGTGAACCCAGCTCACCGTGACCCATCACTCGCTCTCCCTCCTCCTTTCACTGACACCGGTGGAAGTAGTTTTCAAATCGAGTAAATTTTATAAAATTGTATTTTGAATAAACTATCATAAAACTATAAATCTAAAACATTGTACCATAAAACTATAAATTTAACATCAAATTTATCACAAAACTACATATCTAAGATTAAGTATCATAAAACTATATATTTAATGTTAAAGTTCTAGTAAAACTACACCTTTTAGAGTTTAAATCCCTAGCATCATTGTTACGTTGGAGCTTGTGAATAAAATTGGTTCTAAACCTATAGTTTTGTGCTAATTTAGTTACTAAATATATAGTTTTGTGACATTTCATCTTAAATGTGTAGTTTTATGATAAATTTGGTATTAAATCTATAGTTTTATGATATACCGAGTTAAATTTGTAGTTCTGTGATAGTTTGGTCATAATATCTATAGTTTTGTGAAATTTACTCTTCTCAAATCAGATCTCAAAATTAATGACCTATACAAGCGTAGCAAGATAAAATTGATAGCACTTCTCAAATCAAATGACACAACTATAAAATAAAATAATGTGATACTACCACCTATATGGATTTTGCGTACAACATTTAACCATTTGTTTTATTTAAAAATTTAATATATATATATATATATATGTATGAGTTAAGATTATATTTTATTTGATGATAAGATAAGTCACAATAAAATTAATGATATTTAAATTATTTTTTAAAATAAAATAAATGGTCAAACGTTATACGAAAAGTCAATGGCATCATACATTTTAAAATGGAAGGAGTACATTCCATGAAAACAACACACTTGAACTGATTTTCGTACTTTATATCAGCCCAATATGAGCTGTTTAACATGATAAGATACCATAGGTTTAGTCAACCCCTCCTAGAAAACTATTCGTTACGAATGAATGTCCAGTAGATAAACTAAACAGGATACAAAAATTATTTATTTATTTACTTACGAAGCGAGTAAATAAAAACTAAAGTGTCATTTAAGTATTCAGTTATTGTAAAATTTAGAAAGCCTATAAAATTTTGTGCTTAGCAAATCAAACATATTTTGCCCAAAAACTCATTTGTGGTATTCTGTGCAAGGTGTTCCCGTATTACATATCTATGATTTATCTGTATCCATGCAGCCAATGCAGGAATTCAAGATCACAGTCTCGTTCTCGGATCGGAAATTTCACACCCAAAAAAGTATAAATTTTCAGAGATAAGAAATTTTCTAGATGGATTCACACAATAGCAACTAATCAACCAGAATATTCAATTCAATGCTGGTCTCTGATATAGCAAACAGATTAGGATGCAAACAGGTTCTTGAGAGAATATAGAGCAAAATCTTGTTAGCAGCAGCAAAGGTACAGTCTTACGGATGTGGATTTGCTTTTGGTTGTTATAGGTAAGTATGCCCTTAGCACCTTAGTAACTAATTTACCATTCTGCATGCTAATATAACTAACTATTTCTAGCAACAAGTTTCAATATCAGTCCAAAATCACAATAGAAAACTCCATACCAAATCATTCCACAGATTAATACATCCTCCTTTTCAAAACATATGACGCCGTTGACTTTTTTTTATCATAATTGATCATTCGTTTGTTGACAAAAAAATCCGTGTCCAGCCAATGGTGCCAAATTTGTATTGACGCGAACCGCGTCGAAACAAATGAAGGCCTGGGAGATCTGCTTAACTCCAGTGCAGGTTCTAAAATTGATAAGATGCGAGCGTATCAATCAGTTTGATTCTGCAACTAACAAGATATATAAACTGACGATCAAATAGCCGATCGGCCGACAAGCCGATAAAGCGAATTTTAGCCGATGTAGCGATACTAACCGATGTCGATAGGAATTTGAGCAATCGGCTATATGTCTGATGTAAATTCTTACAATTGAATAAATAATGATGTAAAGATCGGCTAACCCTCTGATGAAACATTAGTATGAACCTATCGGCTTAACAAGATTTAGATTATCAACAACAATCTAATAGGTCAAACTCAACCAATGCAACACGAGATTGTATATGATAATATAATACTCAATGAGCTGATAAATCTGTATAATGTGATGGATATAATAAGTCTATCTAAAGTATCATTGTGATTGTAGAGAAATATCGACTAATACAGATGATCAGACCTAACCAAGATAGTCCCAACTAAATTGATGTGTCTCTAAACACAATACTATTAAAGATAGAATTGAAATATCAAGTAGGCAAATATATCAATTGAACCAAAGCGATCCAAGAGATCGAAGCAATACAGTCTTGAACAATACCAATGTAGCCGATACATTCACTAGGGCCGGCGAAACGTTGGACTTACCCCCTTTGCCGGAGATCGAAAGCCGATGCAGCCCTGCGTCAGGTGCCAAGTTCCGTCAGTTAATAAGTAAAAATATCAGAAAAGAGGGTGACGATACGCCGAGAGTAGTTGTATTGATCTAGAGATAGATTACATGGACCCCGAGTATACATATTTATACCCATGGATTGATACTAGTCCTAATTAAATAAGACACAAATTTTCCTAAAGACAAAGTAAAAGATACAAGTTTTGATTGGACTCTAAATAATCTTTCCTAAAAATAAAAGAAAAATAACTGACTCTGTCTAATTAATAGATAAATTGCCATATCGCATCCTTCTTGAACTCGGCTCTTTTAGATAAGCTTCCTTTAATTGAATAATTTCTTTAACCGAATCTGCTAAGAATCCGACTGCTGGCGAGTGATAATTCCTATCGGCCGATTCCAGGACTCTGAAGTCGATACTGATTCTAGGCCAATGATGACTTCGGGCTTTACCAAATTTTGGCGTTAACATCGTCTTATTCAAAAATTTAGTGTAAATATGTAAAATTATAAGTTAAGATTATATTTTATTTGATAATAAAACAAGTCACCACAAAATAAATGATATTTATATAACTTTTTTTGAATAAGACGAATGGTCAAACTTTGTGCGAAAAGTCAACGACGTCATGCATTTTGAAATGGAGGGAGTACAACAATTTCTGCAAATTAATCACAAGATGGGTGCAAAACTGAAAGGAGAGAGTGGGGGAGATGTTCTAGTTTTTGGAGAAATATATGGCTTCGATGAGGATTTGACCGAAGAGAAGTTTCTATCGTAGCCACCCTCTACTCGTCGTCGTCTAAATCTATCGCACACCGCTACTACCTCTGGATCTAACGCCCATTGACGCCGCCTCTGGATTTGCCATTGGGTGCCATTGCTTGGAGTAGGGGTGGGGAGGGAGATGTCAGAGGGGGAGGATGAGATGTGTCGTCGCCTGCTCCTTCACGGGCATCGCCGCGGGAAACTCCTCCATGGGTGACGCCAACCTCGTAGCCCAGGCGGCCTCTGCGATGTTGTCAAGAGGAGAGACCAAGAGTCACTAGTGTGATGTTGAGCACATAGTGGCATTGGCGGGTAACTATGGTGCAACTCTGATGGGAAGATTTGTAAAAAAGCTAGAGGTAGAACTACAGAGCAATCTTGGAGCAATTCGGCCTGCTTTGCTCCAATTTTTGGTGAAGTGTATCGCTGCAAGTAGTGAGTAGGAGGGTAAGAGAGAAGAGAGGTTTAAAAGAGGTGCATGCATATGGTTAGTGAATACCATGCAACGTGCATAATAGGAGGCTAGGGACACAACAGATTATGGCACGATAGGTGCATGCATGTGGTTAGTGAATACCATGCAACGTGCATAGTAGGAGGCTAGGGGCACAATAGATTATGGCATGGCTGGGATGAAGTCGTTTCCAAACAATGACTTCATATAATAATGTACTTGAATTTCATTATAAAAAACAATAGTAAATTATATTGGCGAGATACATGAACTTATTAGTTGAGTGTAATATAGTAAACGGACTTGTAAAACATTCATTTTAGCACACAAATTTATCATGTACATGCGAACCAAAGCCAAAAGCACACAACAAGTCTAATCTTGCTAATTCAAGTGTTAATTAGGATGCTTCATGGGTGAAAAGAGTGCTACATATATATACATCTGTTCAGTAAGAAAGTTTAATAGGACCTATAATTGCGTAGAGGAAGACACTAAAAAAAAAGAAAAATGATGCAAGAGATATAGAACAAAGATTATAAAACAAAAATCAAGTCCACAAATATTTCACATCTCATGCCCACCTCACGTGTGTATGACATGTCCTGATCAACATCAAACTTGATAAAATTGATCATGTTGTGTTCTTTTGGCATGGGTTCGCACACATCGGACAAGATCATACACCCAAATGATCATTTTACAAGTTCGTGTATTGAGTTACACATCTTACAAATTTTTGTACCATAAATGCAATTTACTAAAAAATATATATATATACTGCAGTTGGATTATCCTTTTCCTTCCCCACAGCTCATTTTGAACGTACCATACAAGCCAATCTTGCCAACTGGCGGAAAAACAAAAATAATAAGTAGACAAAATGAGAAACCCCATCCGCCGTTGACAATCATACACAGTCAACGGATAACCCAGCGAATATCCCCTCCATCCATCCGTCCATCCGGGCCCACCTCGACGCGTGATCAACCCATCAATCCCCCACGCTTATAATTTCTCTCGCTCTCGCCGGTCGCCGCCTCCGCCGCAATAAAACCCTCCCAAATTCAAACGCGACCAGCCGCCGGCGAGGTGAACGAACCCAACCATGGCAGGCGGCGGCGGCGAGGGGAAGGTGGCGTGCGCGGCGTGGATCCGGCGCCGGGAGGAGAAGGCGACGCTGGTCTTCGCGGCGTACGGGCGGGCGGGGTCGCCGGGGGTGGCGCCGGCCGTCGAGGTGCTCGGCTTCGACTCCAAGGAGTGCTCCCTCTCCGAACCCCTGGTACGGGAGCTCCCTCTCCTCCGAGCTCCAAGGAATTCGAGGATTGGTTCGCCGGTTTGACTCCGGGGGCGTGGTTGTGGGTTTTTTTTTTTTGTGCTGCAGGCGAGGGCGGTGCTCGGGGAGGAGCCGGGCGACGCGCCGCGTGGGATCGCTGTGCACCCCAGCGTCGATGAGCTCATCTGCGCCACGGCCAAGGGGTGCAGGTGCGTGCCTCCACTGCTTCTCTTCTCGTTGACTGTTTTATCATTGCGGGATTTTTCAGTTCGGGAGGGGTGATTAGTTAGGAGTTCGGTGCTCTATCGGTAGATTATTGAGCTAATGTCTGCGCACTGTCAGAAGTTTTGGATTATTAGTTCGATTCAGCTGATTTGAGGGTGGTAATTGGCTAATTGTGATGCGGAAGCTGGTTTGGTTGCTGCTGGCTGGATTAGGTAAGCAGTGTGAATTTCAGACTTCAGAGCGCAGAGGTCTGTCTTATCAATGTGGCTAATTATGTTTAGATTTTCTTTGTTCATTTGATCATTTGCTGTTCCAGTAACGTTCAATTAGGCTTTATACTTCAGGTTTTCTATAGAAGGGTTGGCTTAGTTGTTGGAACCTAAAATAAAAGGGGGCACCGAAGTTGATCTTTAGTAGGCTTAACTATCTCAGTGAAATGATCATTAAAATAGCACACATGTTCTTGCTGACTTGTTAATCAAATTATAAATGCACAGTATATATATAATTCCATGCTATTTTGTACTTTTTAGTTCTGATTGTGTTATCATTTTATCAAAGCCTTCTGTTTGCACTGTTACAACCTGCTTTCTCTTTTTTCTGTTCTCTTTCACTAAGACTAGAACTTTATAATTAAACCACATGTTTAAACTGCAGGCTATTCAAGCTGATTTTTGAAGAGTTCACTGTTCGACTTATTTCAAGAGACGCTCCACCACTTGAATCCATTGGACCGCAGAAGTGTCTTGCTTTTAGCACCGATGGATCTAAATTTGCTATTGGTGGTGAGGTATCGGATTGCTCTATATTGATATTCGATTTTTACTGATCAGTTCTCTCTCTCTCTCTCTCTCTCTCTCTCTCTCTCTCTATTTTCTAGTTTGCTTCTATTTAGTGATTATGTGTTTCCATTATGCTGCATTTATACATCGTTAAGAAGTATATGTGTATTATAGAAGCCATGTGATTTTAGGCACAATATCCACTGTTGTACCATTCTGTCAGATTATTCCATCCAGAATTCCAGATGGTTCAGTTTTTTATGGTCTGGTGTTATTGCCCAGTGTATTTTGTTTGATAATAATGCTGCTCTTCTAGCTGAACTTGTACAAAATATCTTACTAAGGTTCTTACAATGTTTTATTTTATTTTTACCACTATAGGATGGGCATCTCAGAATATTTCATTGGCCGAGCATGAATGTGCTCTTAGATGAACCCAAAGCTCATAAGTCCTTCCGGGACATGGATATCAGGTTAGGGCAAGTGCAAGCATAATTATTTTCCTTTACTATTTGCAAAAGAATCCCAGGATATTCTCATCTGTTGAACAAGTGTTGGTGTAAATGGCACAATTATGTAGGCGTTATCTTGAGAGAGTAACCAAGAACTTTGATAACGTAGCAGTAGCGTTGGTCCAAACCTTAATGAAGCATTTTGGTCTTTGGATTTCGTCCCTGTGCTTTATTGAGAATTGACTTTTGCAATACTGCTACTTTTCCTCTTGTAGCTTAGATTCAGAATTTTTAGTTTCCACATCCACTGATGGTTCTGCAAGAATATGGAAGATAGATGAGGGGGTACCATTGGTCAATTTGACTCGATCTGCGGTATGATATGATAAATTTGTGCAAGTCATGTTCTCTTGTTGAGATAGCTGAAGCCTTAACTATTTGGTGTTTTGTTTCTCTATGCAGGACGAGAAGATTGAATGTTGCCGCTTTTCTAGGGATGGCATGAAACCATTCTTATTTTGCACCGTTGCAAAAGGTATACTTTCTATTGTGGTCCAGAAATAGATCTATGCTTATCAGATGATTTTTCTATATCTGTGCTTTGTCACTGGAACAGGTAACCAAGTTGTAACTGTTGTCTGGAACATAAGCGACTGGAGTCGAATTGGATACAAGAGACTTCTGGGAAAACCTATCTCCACACTTTCCGTTAGCATGGATGGGAAGTATCTGGCTTTGTAAGTACATATAAATACTCTTGATCTTATCATACTGAACAACAAGTATATAACTCCACTGCATTTCTAGGAACATTTACAATGCCAAATTTCAAGACTAACATATGCTACTTTCTCCTAGTAACTTCACTAATTTGTCCTTTTTGAAGAGCTTAAAAACTTGCTTGCATTTTTTTGTTACATTCTCACATTGACATGTAATATATCAACAACTTGAAACAACTGTCACATAGACAATAACAAAGAATTACTCTAGTTGACAAGGATGTTGTGTAGCTCTGAAAATATGGAGGAAAAACATTAACATTATAAATTGTTACAGTGACAGTATCAGCTGGAGTAATGTTTTTTTCCCTAATAATATGCAGTGCCCCAATACTAGCTAACATATTCTAAACTGAATTGCTTTTGATGTATTTACTGTACCGACATGTGAATGTATTCTGTATTTCTTCTTTCAGGGGGAGCCATGATGGTGATTTCTGTGCTGTGGATGTAAAGAAGATGGAGGTTTCTCACTGGAGCAAGAAGGTCCATCTTGGCTCCCCAGTTTCCTCAATTGAATTTTGTCCTACTGAAAGGTACTGGAACTCTGTAACGATGGCATGTTTATCAGCATCTTGAATCTTATGGATTTCTAGTTTGTTGGACACTGCTGTTGTACTGACTTCACAGGGTAAATGTAGGTAGTAGCTTAGTGTTCACTGGCATGTAGGCGCCATAATGTCAGACTATCAAATGCCATGCTTATAAGTTATAAATCAATGCTTCATAGATTGTAAGTGTCTGTATATGCCTGCAGGCTGCACCGCATAATGTCTTAAGTGGGATGTGAGTCTGAATGCTCATCTTTTACTAAATTTTGCTTTAGTTTAGCCTGGAAAAGATTGCAAGATAACGTCTTCCTCCTGCTGGGTTGGGTAGGGATGGCCCTTATGCATTTCATTTATTTATGCAAAAAATGTTTCTCTTAAAACTTACTGACCTGTCCTTCTTCAATTTCCGGAGCATCTCTTTTTTTATGTTATAACATGATGCCTGCTGATACTGCAGGGCCGTAATCTCCACATCGCATCAATGGGGAGCAGAGCTGACAAAGCTGAATGTCCCTGCTGACTGGAAAGGTACATGTCTCATAAAATGCTTCTTGGCTCTCCTGTGGTATAATTTACCATACTAACCAAATCTTTTTGTGTTTTTCTTCTGCAGAATGGCAAGTCTGGCTCATACTCTTGTCTCTTTTCCTAGTGTCAGCCATCCTGTTCTATATGTTCTACGAGCACTCTGATTCCTTCTGGAACTTTCCAATGGGGCAGCGTCAGCCAGCCAAGCCATGGAGTGTCCTGAAGGAGTCTCCTCCAGTTCCTGAGGACCAGAACCCCTGGTGAATTATCTTTCAAGCAATCTAGCATTCAGATGTTGTTTAGGTTTTTTTCAAGCCTGATTCATGTTATACCATTTTACTTGTTCACTGATCTGACCATGTCAGTATTTATCTAGGTAAATCAGTAAAATGCCACTGTAAATGGTGGTCTGATGGTAGTTATGAAAATGCCATCGACTGCCAATGAGACGTTCAGTGGCGTTTTTAAGTCTATTGTACCTTGCAGTGGGATTTCCCCCTTTTCTGTGGTAGTCAATAATTGAATTTATCAATGTATTTTGTATATGTGGGTTGGGATGTGAGTACAAGTACATGAACTCTGCTTTAATAAAGTCAATGGAAATTGTTCATTGAAGGATGCTTTTTTTTTATTTTGATTTTGTTTTGAGTAAAATGTATAACGGCACCTAAACCTATTTACGGGTACCTCTATAGAGAGAACACACCATTAGAGGTCTATAAACTTTGACAATGTATTTTTAGATCCCCTGAACTTATTAAATACACCACTAGAGGTCTAAAATCTGATGTGGCATGCCAACATGGATGCTGATTTGGCCTCATCATTGACACTGACAGATGGATCCCACCTAATCTGTCTCTCTTTCCCCTCTTCTTCCTCATTGAGGACAGAATAATAATTCCTTATTGAGGGCAAAGAAGAAAGATTATGACATGCCTCAACTGCAAATCTGAATGTGTGATCGTTTGGTTGGACCCATGATGAGGAATCTCCACACAATGGTCAACTGAACCTCTCACCACTCATATAAATAAGGGAGATTAATTTGTGTGCCACGATGTGAAAGCATGATCATGTGAAACATTGTCTGTCACAAGGGAGGCCAGCATATTCCACTTCTAAGTTTTTTCCTTGTCAATTCTTGGTTCACTTCTCTTCAGAGAGAACCAAAGGAAATGTTTAGACTGGTGAAGTTCTTGAAGAGTTAGGACACATTGTGTTCCTTTCCATCATGGAACTGCCACTCCATTTTGTCTCTTCTTTGGAAGATTTGAGTGAAGAATCAAGGGCCATGTGTTGTGGTGGAAGGTTCAATCAAGAAGGAGAGTAGCTCTTCCTTCCTACTTCTTTTGGTACAAATCTCGAGACAATCTGATGGTGCAGCATATTCTTGCTTCTTGAATAGGAGTAGTAACATTGCCAAGTGGCTGTCATCTTTGTACTTGTCTGTATCTTCCACTGAAGACCAAAGTGCGTTATATCTTTTGGTGTCTTGTCCAGATAATGTCCATGGCATGCCAGGAAATGGATTCTGTCTCTAGAAGCTAGAACAGAAGATCATGCATGGCTTTACTCTACCAAAAGTTCCGATGATTGCAGCAGTATCTCTTCCATGCCTGAAGTTTTTGCCGGGAGATTCGTACTGTTCTTGTTGTACTGTTGCTTGTACGTGTAATCTTCTCTTTGGTCGGTTGATTGGAGATTTTTTTTTTCTGATCAGGATTGGCTGGAGAGTTAGTTGTTCATGTCAGGTAGTGTATCCTTGGAATCACTTGCAAGCAAGCATAGAACTCGCTACAGATTTTTCTTCTTTGACTGGAAACTGGTTCTGACATGTGTTGCATCTGCAGATGAGTTCTTGCAAAGGTTGGTTTGTATTTTCGGTGGCTATTCAAAAGCACACTATTGTGCTAATGCTGCGCAAACCGATCAAATAGGGACCCATATATTGAAGTTAAACAAAATATTCTGTTAGAATTGGAAGCTACCTTTTTCTAAATGTATTTTCGTAAAATAACAATTCGTGGCCATTGTATCCACATTCTTTTTCTCGTGAGATCGGTGGGTTGTAGGCTTGTAACCTTGTAATCCCTCCATCCTAAAATGAATCAATTTTTTTTATATGAATTTGGATATACAAAAGTATCGTCTGATACCAACAATTGAAATAGCGAAAAGGAGTACTACAAGACTTCGAAATGTAAAGTCTTATGCTTAGTGGCAGTCGCCTTCTCATAGTCTGAATTAAGCTAGTACACACGTAACCTGGGGAATTTCAGATTTGGCCGTCATATCTAGCGTTCAAACACTTAAGTGGTCAATGAAAGTACATCGATCTTATCTTGCAAGCATTCTAGAACCATATATGTTGTGTCCAGCTTTAAGAGAAGCTAATACTGAACTATTGGGAACCTGGGATATGCACTGTCCAACGTTAGGTTGAGTTCTTTTCAACAACTTGAAACGGTTCTTGTTTTTCATTATCACGTTTATCAAATTTTCAAATATTACGTTTTGCATTAAGAATATATATATATATATATATATATATATATATATATATATATATATATGTTTTTTTAATTAAATAGTTCTATTTTTTAAGTTTACAGTTTAATATTCAATTAATCATGCTCTAATGAGTCTTCTTGTTTTAAGTGTCACTAAAAGTTTTATGTAAAACACTGATTTGAACGAGCCCTTCGTTTTGTCTTTAATAATATATCTATATTTTTTTAAACAAATAATTATATATTTACATGAGCCAACAAATGGGATCCTCTGGTTCTGGTCATGTTTAACCTCCTTAACTAAACTTGAAAAATGGAAGGAAGAAATCATAATAGTTTTATTTTGTCAAATTAGTTTATCTGAGAATCTAAGATACCCTTTGTGACAAGCAGGCACTAGCTAGCTTTAATTTATTTTGAGACTGAATACACGACTCTAAGACACTAAAGAAACCACTCCGATTAGATAACATGATAAGGTCTATTGATACAATTTGTTTTTGACACTTGACACATACGGCCTGGACTTGCTATGCGTGGATGAGTGGATAGTCTTTTCTCATGCCAATGATTGTGTATTGTATTACACATATGCATTTCTTTTGGCAAATTCAGATAATTCATAGTTGAAAATATCTCTTGTAGCATTGTCAATTTGACATGTTGCGTTCTCTCTCACAAGAACAAATCAAGAAGATCATTACGTATTTGAGTAAAAAACAAACGGTGAAGACGATGACGAGGATGATAAAGACTCATCGGTATTTAGCATAAGCGTCTTAATATATGTATTATTCAGGCAAACAATACTTGAGGTTGCTGTGACTTAGCAAATATTGAATTTGGGTGCTCTGCAAATGCTTCAAATGGTATAAGTATGCCGTTTGCTTCACGTGTGTAATGGATTATTTAGTTAAGAATTTAAGACGCTAGCTAGACAGTTGAGGCGAAGATGGAAAAAATCTTTATAGTTCTCAAGGATATCAGCAACCTTTAACTTAGGCCTCCTTTGGAGCATGGCAATTTTTCCCCGATTCCTATAGTTTGATTCCTATGAAATTCCTACAATTTCTGTGGAAATCCTATATTCTAAAGCTTGCCTTATTCTCTCTGTCAGGTAGAAATTAAACCAAATGGCAAGGCAGAGTCAACAGATGGATGAGTAGTACTTAAATACCCCATCCAATTTCATAATTCTTAACGTTTTAAACAATGATATGTTCTCTAAAATATATATTTGATTATAATCTTCTATTATATTATATACAATAAATAAATAAATATTTGATTTTATCAAATTATTCATTTAAGATTAATTTATACATCGTGTTGTAATATCTTCAAACTAAATATTTTAAAGTTATTGATAGTCAAAAATTTAATTATTTGATTTCAAGCTTATCCAAAACATTAAGAATTATAAAATCAGAGGGAGTACTAAGATACATTGCTCCAGTTGGACTCACCCAATTAGTCATTCTTTGGACTATATCAATTTTTTAGATGATATATTCTATTCCTCTGCAAAAATTTCCAAGTGAAAATTCGGCGTATTAGTTGTCATAAAAAAATTCCAAAAATCACAAAAATCCTCAGTATCCCTTATTCACAATCATAAATCAGAAGTATGACGAACAAATGATGCATAGCACTATGTCAGGCTCATACTCAGCAGTTTTACTAAAAATTAATTAATTTAATAAAAAGGATATAATGTGGGAATGCAGCAGAGACACGCATGACAATTCCTGAACTCTTAAGTCAACAAAGGCTACTCCTGTAAAAGCTTTGTTTGGTAGCAGTCCAACCAGTTTCAGAGAAGAATGCATAAAATATCAGCAATAATTATGTAACTAGGATAACAGAGATCTGGAGACCAAATAGGCTTAAAGCCAGATGCTGCAATAATACTGCAAAGACGCTTATGATTCAAGTCATTCAGAGTCAATACCCTAACCACCGCAGCAGCATCCAGGAAAATGGTAGTACTAGTAAAGAAATGCAAATCCCAAAAAGATCTTTGACAATTTGTTCTATTATGAGATTGTGCAAGCTGATGTCACACTGCTGAATGAATTTGCAAGTTTTCACATGTAGGTTAATGACATGGTTATGTATCCTCCAAATCTACAGTTGAAATGCTGAGTGATAAGCTGTTTGGACTATGGCTGGTAAGCCGTGAAAGATAAACAAAGCAACAAAACTTTTTATATTTGTACTATTAGCGGTTTGAAAGCTAAAGTCAGATTGGACTATGATGAAACAAAAACCTCCCAAATCAACTTATAATTTAAGTTTTAAAAATTTAAATTTTAGTTACGGCTAATAAGCTAACAAGCAGACGATAAGAAACGATTCGTTTATAACTTGACTGCCAACAGCAGTAACCCAGGAGTTCATTAATTTGCTAGGTATCTACTATGGTTATGTAGGGATTTAAACCCATGATCTCACTTTTAGATGAAGTAAACATTACATCATAACCGGATAAGGTCTATGCATCTATGACGCACATATCAATTACATCAGTGTACATGGAAACAAATTATCTAAATTGAAAATCAAACAGGGATGAACCCACCTGAATGCAACACATCAATTAAGAGCTAAAAGAAAAAGAAATGTAATAAATCACAAGATGGCCAGTCGATTAATTAGATAATGGTCCTGAAATCTCTATCTACAGAATAGAAAGGACCAATTAACCACCTGTAGAGTGTAGACATGGCCGTCTTGATCTGTAGCTAGTCCTTAGTTAGGTAGCTTATTAATTAACCCTTCCTACTGGACACCTAATCATCCCTATCATGCTGCCCTCGTTTGGACTGGAACTGACTATGACCCATACGCCCTCAAATCACTCGCTAACCTTCGCAATTACCACATGACAAAATCACATCAAAGCCAAGTGATCAACGACTCATCCAAGTAACCGGGCCCTGTTTGAGAAGCTTACATCTGACTGCTATACCTTCTTTTAGAGCATCCCAAGATCGTCTAAATTTGGATCTTCGGTCGTCTTAAAAAAGATTCCTCCTTCGTATCTTTTCTTACTTCAACAGATCATTTAAATTATATCTTCTATATCATACTCTTCTATATTTTAGTAATACTAGCAAAAATACCTATATGTTGCAACAGGTAAAAACAATTTTTACGATTGATAAAAATTCTATCAATTTAAATGACAAACTGAAACAATACAAACAAAACAATGACAAAACAAAGGTAAAAATCATATATAGTATTGAACCCAGTTGCACTCGCTTCATGCATCATCACACAAAGAGTCCCTTATATATATCTTTTCATAGCCTCACAAATCAATCGGGTGGCTATTCCATAAGTTGAGACGTGTATTTTGTTATATCTTATTGACCAAAGATTGAAATTTTGATTATTTAATTAGTGAAAGTTTTTTAACTACAGATGAAAAACATTTGCAAAATAACAAACTTATCGCATACACACCTTACACGTTGATAATTTCGAAAGGAAAATATTTATGAAGAGAGAAAAAAAGGACTACCTATATTAATGGTGTCACAAATTTTACTAAAAACAGTAAAATATAAATTACATACACTTGCACTATAACTACATTATAATTACATTGTAATTTTTGAAAAATACACTGTAAATTTTAAAAATTATATTGTAATTTTAATACTTACATTGTAATTATGCTAATATTCACTGTATATGTGGTGTTAGGCTAAGAATTATTAATTACTTACGTTGATTATCAAAATAGTGTTGACTAAAAAGAAGAAAAAACAAAAAGAGAGTAAGAAGCGGAGGGATACAAATGTCTGTGATGACGATAGACAAACATACGGACGCAAAGCCCATCAGATGACTGGTACTAGATCTGACTGAAATCAGTTAAGAATTGTGACAGTAAATTTTTACCAATACCTAAAGAGAAAAGGAGAAGAAAAGAGAGGAGATTGGAAGGAGAGAGAGAGGATCAGGACGATTGAAAGAAAAGAAAAAGAGAAAAAAAAGAGAGAAAAGAAACGCCGATTGGGAGAAGGGCGCTCGCGGCTTTGAGTGGAGACATGCAGGATGAGGTGGTGGGATGGTGTGAACCGATTGGGTTGGGTTGAGCTGAGAGGGGTGTATAATAGTTATTTTAGACTCATGTTGAATTGGATACAGACGATGTACTACTAACTCAAAAAACCAACTCAAACATGGATGACGTACCAAATTTCGACGAAAACATTTTTAATTTTTATAATAGTAGAGATAAAAGATAGAGAAACAATA
Source organism: Oryza officinalis (assembly GCA_008326285.1). Lineage (NCBI taxonomy): Eukaryota > Viridiplantae > Streptophyta > Magnoliopsida > Poales > Poaceae > Oryza > Oryza officinalis. The sequence continues at coordinate 11,026,464 of BDMV01000007.1, forward strand.
GAGATAGAGTTATTTCAACTACCTATATATTTCTATCAACTAGTATATATTTCTATCAGTTTTTTTAAAGAGGGACTGCTTGTTTATTTGTGATGATTTTAACTGATATTTGTTCCGATTCGACTGTAGCTACCGGTATGGTCATAACTACTGTTTTAACTCCCCTATCAAAGCAATAAAAAATCACTAAATCCATCGGGTGAGAAAGACAAAAAGAAAAAGAAAAAGAAAAATCACCACTTATCACTGAGGTCCCGTTCGTTTCTCCAACAAGAGTTGGATGAAAATTTGGATACTCGTGACACGCTTTTTAAACTGTTAAACGGTACGTTTCGTGCAAAAATTTTTTATATGAAAGTTGCTCTAAAATATCAGATTAATCTATTTTTTAAGTTTGTGATAATTAAAACTTAATTAATCATACGTTAATACCATCTCGTTTTACGTAAAACACTTAATCTTTATCTTCATCTTTATCTTCACGAAGTTAGAATACAACCTCATAGGAGAAATTACGTACTTTTGCCATTTTATAGCCAAGCCCTCCTCTCCGCTGCCTCCTCCATGCTCTCCTCCCTCTCCTCACCTTCCCTCCTCTCCCCCATTCCAAACCCATCCACCACGACGCCACTCCTAGGAGCCACCGCGGCATCCGCCGCTCCATCGACCGGCACTCTCTAGTGCAGTTGCGATGCATGAGGAGACATTTTGCACCACCATGGGCAGCATGGGTGACGGAGGTGGTGTTTGAATCTTCTGAAGATAAAGATAAAGATGAAGATGAAGATAAAGTGTTTCACGTAAAACGAGATGACATTAACATATGATTAATTAAGTTTTAATTATTACAAACTTGAAAATGAATTTATCTGATATTTTAGAACAACTTTCATATAAAATTTTTTTACACGAAATACACCGTTTAGCAGTTTGAAAAGCGTGTCACGATTATCTTTATCTTTATCCAGGAAGTTCCAAACTTCCGAACACGGCCTGGCCGACTGGGCTTGTCCCCGTCGCCATGGAAAAGGAGCGTTGGTGGCGGCAGACAAGTCTCGCAATCAGGATGGGGGCGGGAGTTTGATCCATTTCTAGACGGTTGTGGGATAGCGTGGAGAGTTTCTCTCTCTGGGATGGAGCATGCACTATATTTGGATGTGGCGAAAACGTATCTGCTGGACTCTGTTTTCTCCCTCCATACATTATTTTTAGGATGGCATATGTGATTCGTAATACTAGGTGATGTCTCATCTGTCAGCGTTATAAACAAGACATATCTAATACTTTTGTGTTAAACTCGGCGGGGCTCATCGTATACTAAATTTTATACGAAATTATGTCTCATATACGAAAGATGTTCCGGATAAGAAAGGAGAAGCAGAGTCCTATTCAAACGCTACAAGGACTGCTCAGATCATATCCATACTTGGCTCCCTAGTTTTATTTGGACAATAGATCATCCGACGGTATAAATATAAGACCCTCTAAAAGGAGAGGGGACATATCAAGACAGAATACAAGTCAATACAGATCTAGACAAACCCAATCTGAAGTCATAAAGGCCAACATGAGGGATCTAGAGCTACTTCTAATCTCATTGAGTTCATATTCGAGAAATAAAAATACACTAGCCATCAACTACATGTGAGACAGGGACTAGATTATGTCATCTCAAATATTGTACTTGTGTAATACTGATATATAAAGGCAACACCGGCTTCGGCTAACATGAGTAGGGCTATCACTTGTCAGTTAAGGGACCCGAAGTTATATAAAATTTCATGTCTCCTGTCTCTTTTACCTCAATCTCGCGTATATCCTGACACCAACGATTTTCATACTCTACAAATATCGTAGGCGGTATAATTCGTTGACATCATCCTATACTAGGCAACAACATTTTAGAATGGTAGTAATTAATAAAAAAAGTAAAAACTGACAAGCACAAATTTTTCAAGATTTTCACTGATGAACTGCTCACCAGTTATTACTTAGGATCTCAAGCTCTCCAGATATATAACCAAAGACGACCGGGTATCCCGGTTCACACACGATGCATGCGCTTCCTCCCGCCGACGCCTTCCTACTGTGTCCATACGCCCAAGCAGCTGCTCATCTTTGCACGTCCTGACGTCCATATATTAGGCCCATCATGCTTCACACGTAGCTTTCTTCCATAATAGAAAAAAAAAACACAGAAAGAGATAGGAGAGAATAACTAGCTAATTTATGTTGACAATTTATGTCGCTCCTGTGAGAGTGGCATGTGATGTTTGGATCCACGTGTCAGCGAGATATTGGTGACGACGTACAGCTAAGTATGTCAGAAGTGTTTTTGTTTTAGGGTTTTACTATTGCCTCCGTTCTAAAATATAACTATTTCTAACAAAATATCTTGTCTAAAATAACGTTATTTCTTTACCTATTCCCTTCTCTCAATCAATCACAACTATTTTAATTTACCTACTTTCTCTTTTCAACTAATTACAAACTTCATCCAATTATTTTTACTTATTTTCTTAATATACATGTCAACCTTAAAAATACTTATATTTTAAGACGGAGAAAGTATATCGATTATAAATATCAGCTTAAAAAGACGTCGTATTTTTAAAGTGTCACTCATGATTTTTTTTATAAAAAGTTAATTTTAAAGGGTCCTATTTTTAAGTGTGTTGTATCTTAAACATAACCACAGAACTTTCATTTATCTATTTAACCATTTAAAAGTTTTTTTTAAGAAACAATACAAACACAGACGCTCACAATACGCGCACACTACTTATTCCTATGAAAGCACACACGTGTATGTATCATATTCCTATAACTATCTTCGAAAAACTGAATCAGCATATCTTAAGGTTGACCAAGTTATCGTAGACGTCGCGCTGTCAAGAGACACGTCACTTATTAGACTATTATTGAAATAACAATTAGCCGTAAATATGAGCATTCGTGTTTATAGGGCTTGAACTGAGTAGACTCAGTTGACCCTTTAAAACTTATTAATGGTCCAAGTGAAACCAGCAAGAGTCAATAGTGATAAAATAAATGAAAACGGATGCAATAACTTCCTATAGGTTTAATTTGACGAGTAGAACCGAGATGGCACCGGCACCACTCCCTTGCCATCACCTTGTGTTATGCCACTATATGGTCAAGCTCGTGCGTCGGAGGCTCCTGCAGCTGCCTGATTGATCAATCATGGGGACAAGGTTGTGATGACCATTACGGAAGAAACAACAAGAGGTGGGGGTCCACGACAATGGTGCCATGTTGTGTGATCGACCGATATGGTTTTTTTTTTATTTCTTGAGAGGATACTCTACTTTTTTTTAATGTCACCTAAATAGATTCATTTAATTTTTTATATAAAATATATTAATATAAAATATATCATTTCACAATGTGTAATGTTAAATTCAACTATTATAAGTTATAAGAAACAAATTAAACTGAAACTGATATGAGATATATCATTTCACAACATACAATGTCAAATTTGACTTATATAAGTTATAAAAAAACAAACTAAACTGAAATTAGTTAACGTATATTCATAATTATATTTGTTATAACTTATAGAGGTCGAATTTGAATATGCATATTTGTGAAGTGATATATTTCATATTCATCTATCTTGTTTTTTTAAAAAAATATTGATATTTATTTAGATGACATGTAAAAAATAAATGATGTTTATTTGAGAGATAAAAATACTTTCCTGTGTGATCTCCATTGTTTTTTATTTATTTCCCAGAGAAACAGAGGTTTATTCAGATGAAATAACATGAGCCTAATATGTAACCTATTTCCTCGGTAAACTTTGTCTCGTTTTCTATGACAGTGATCGTAGCAAGCTTTGCGAAAGATACATTACAATTTAGTTTTAAAAAAGTTTTGGTGCGAAGTGAGTATAACTCAACTGGTTAGATTTCTTGTGATAAAACAAGCCCACTCGAGTTTAAGTCATAGATTTGACATCAGTGATCACATTTATGGCTAATTATTCTTTCAGTGGTAGGCAACATACCCATCGACAGCGAGGTGTTCGTGATGACTTTGTCAATTTTAAGATATGTCAGTCCAGTCTTTCGGAGATGCTCACAGGAGTATGGTGTACGTGTGTGCGTTTATAGGGATGAGTGTACGTGCGGTCTGAGCACATGTGTTTATATTGTGTTTAAAAAAAAGTTTTGGTATTTGAATAATTTTTTATATCAAAAGTGTTTGAATAATTTGGTAAACTAATGAATCGACCAGAAATAGAATTTTGAATAATTTGGTGTTTGAATAATATGCCCGGTTTATCGAGAAGTTGTTACAGAGTTGTGTACATATAACTTATTTTCATCTTAAATTGGTTACACCCGCGGTCCTAATTTACTCCTCTTATTTCAAAATGCAACTATTTCTAGTTATAAATTAGGACGTAGGTACACTACTAAAAAAGGTTTTCGTGACGGCTAGGCTAACTGCATGCGATCAAAGGCCAAAGAAAATCTAAGGTCTTTACAAACGGGACTTCAACCGTCAGTTACAATCGATTTTTTGTTGGCAGTTGTGTTACGCGGGCTGCCAACGATAATCAATTTGGGGGAAAAAAAATTTAAAATACCCATTTGCAGCTGCCCTCTAGTTGCCAGCAAAGATGAGTTTTGATAAACAAAAATAAAAATACCCATATGTAGTTGCCCTGCATTCCCAAATCTATATCGCCAAATCCATATCAACGAGCACAAATTGCACAAAAATGGTTTGATCATGATCACAAAAATTCCACAAATCCACATCATAGAGCACAAATTCTAAAACTTCAACATCACAGCGCACAAAAATTCCACATCACAGAGGGGAGGGCATGCAGCGGAGGTTGGCGAGGGAGTGAGGATGGATTCATGCCCATGAGGGATGGCGTGGCTGGCCGGTGGCATAACCGCTCTCCCAACGCTCACTTGTGCTGGATCTGCTCCCCACCACCAGGGTTCACCAAATCGTTTTGGGTGGGGTTACTGCCACCCCACGGTTTGACGGTTATCGCGGTAACCGCGCGGTTACCGCAAAAACCGTGCAGTTACCATGAGGTATATCGTTGTTTCAAAAATTGAGAAGGTTATCGTACGTGATAATCGTGATAACAGCGCAATAACTGCATGGTTTTGTAAACCTTGCCCGCCGCTCCCTCCCCCGCGCCGCTGTCGGTGATCACCGCCACCGCCCTCTTCCCCACGCCGCTCCTGAGGCTCGGCGGTGGCAGATCCGCCCTCTCGAGGCCCGGCGGCGAATCCGTCCTCCCGAGGCCCAGCGACAGCGGATCCATCTTCCCGAGGCTCGTCGACGCCAGATCCGCTCCTTGTCGCCCCTCCCCCGCGTCGCTGCTGTCGAGCACCACCGCCGCCCCCTACCTTGCACCACTCCCGAGGCCCGACGGCAGCGAATCCGTCCTCCCGAGGCTTGCCGACACCATATCCGCTCCCCGCCGCCCCCTCCCCCGTGCTGCTGCCGCCAAGCGCCACCGCCGCTTCCTTCCCCGTGCCGCTGCTGCCGAGCGTCGCCTCCACTGAGCCGAGACGCTTTGCTCCTCCTCGTTGTCGCTGTCGCCCAGCTTGGCTCGCTCCGACCAGCCGAATCCACCAGTGGGGAGGCTGGGGTCACCAAATCTGGAGGCCTTGACCTCCCCGTTGGGCAATGCGGTGGTGGAGGCGACTGCAGCTGGTGGCGGTGGAGGCGGCAGTTGGCGGAGATGGAGAGAGGAGGGAGGCCGAAGGAAGGAGAGAGAAGGGTAGGAGAGAGGCAGAGAAAGGAGGAAGGGAGGAGGGAGAGAGGCAGGGTGGGTGGGTTGTGGGTGGTAGGCCGTGGTCCATTTATAGGTAGTGATAATGCAAGCGGTGCTCTTTAGCTATCGCCAGCTAAAATCGATTTTCGCTAGCAGTTGCTTAAGTGGGCCGCCAACGAAAATAGCTACATCTTCGCTGGCGGTCTATGTAACCCAACCACCAGCGAAGAGTCATTTTCGCTGGCAGTTCTTAGCCTCTTCCCCCTGGTTACAATTTTACAAGCGGAGTACACACAGGGCCACTAGTGAAAAAAATATGGTGCCGCTATAAAAAACCGATTTTATAGTAGTGGTAGTATATTATTTGCAATTTTTGGTACATTTCCCCTCCCCAAATCACTGGTCCTCTGTCTTTCTCTTAGTATGAAAACCACACATGTTAAGTCCATTCCAAGAAAGCAATGTGTAAAGAGATGCAGCCTCAAGTCCCTCACTCCCCACACTCTTTTCACCCTCCTTACTTCTCTATAAATAAATAATAGTACCACCTCACTAACCAAACACACACCAACCCAACCCCCCCAAGAAACAGCTAAGCTGCGGTGCGGCCATGGTGTTCGACGCGGGTACCGGCAGTAGCGGCGGCGGCGGCTCGCCGGCGTCCTCCCCGTCGCCGCCGTGGCAGAACCCTCTCCGCGTGATCCTGACGGCGGCGTTCGCGCGGCAGGTGGCGGTGGGGCGGTGGTTCACCGTGTTCGCGAGCTTGCTCATCCTGACGGCGTCGGGCGCGACGTACATCTTCGGCATCTACTCGCCGGCGCTCAAGGAGTCGCTCGGCTACGACCAGCGCACGCTCAACACCGTCTCCTTCTTCAAGGACCTCGGCGCCAACCTCGGCGTGCTCTCCGGCCTCATCAACGAGGTCACGCCGCCGTGGGTGGTGCTCGCCATCGGCGCCGCCATGAACCTGTCGGGCTACCTCATGGTGTACCTCGCCGTGGCGGGGCGCACGGCGCCGCCGCCCGTGTGGCTGGTGTGCCTGTACGTGTTCGTCGGCGCCAACTCGCAGTCGTTCGCCAACACCGGCGCGCTGGTCACCTGCGTCAAGAACTTCCCGGAGAGCCGCGGCGTGGTGCTCGGGATATTGAAGGGGTTCGTGGGGCTCAGCGGTGCCGTGTACACGCAGCTCTACCTGGCGTTCTACGGCGACGACGCCAAGTCGCTGATCCTGCTCATCGCGTGGCTGCCGGCGGCGGTGTCGGTGGTGTTCGTCCACACGATACGGATCATGCCGTACCCGCGCCGCCGCGGCGGGCAGGAGACAAGCAGCGACCCCTTCTTCTGCTTCCTCTACATCTCCATCGGCCTCGCCGTCTACCTCCTCGTCATGATCGTCGTGCAGCGGCAGTTCGCCTTCTCCCGCACCGCCTACTCCTGCGCCGCAGCCGCCCTCCTCCTCATCCTCTTCCTCCCTCTCTGCGTCGTCATCAAGCAGGAGTTCAAGATCCACCGCGAGCGCTTGGACCTCGCCGCCGCCGCCCCGCCGCCCACCATCACCGTCCTCGACCAGGTCCAAATGTCGAACACCACCAAGACAGAGACAGAGCGGCCTTCGTCTCCGGCGCCGGCGGAGTCGGCGGGCTCATCGTGCGCGGGAAGGTGGGTTAAGAACATGTTCCGGCCGCCGGCGAGGGGGGAGGACTACACGATCCTGCAGGCGCTGGTGAGCGTGGACATGGCGGTGCTGTTCGTCGCGACGATCTGCGGCGTGGGCGGGACGCTGACGGCGATCGACAACATGGGGCAGATTGGGCAATCTCTGGGCTACCCGGCGAAGAGCACGAACACCTTCGTCTCCCTCATCAGCATCTGGAACTACGCCGGCCGCGTCGCCGCCGGCTTCGCCTCGGAGGCGTTCGTCGAGCGGTACCGCCTCCCGCGGCCGCTGATGCTCACCGGCGTCCTCCTCCTCGCCTGCGCTGGCCACCTCCTCATCGCGCTCGGCGTGCCACGCGCGCTCTACGCCGCATCCATCATCACCGGCTTCTGCTTCGGCGCGCAGTGGCCGCTCGTCTTCGCCATCATCTCCGAGGTGTTCGGCCTCAAGTACTACTCCACGCTCTACAACTTCGGCGGCATGGCGAGCCCCGTCGGCTCGTACATCCTCAACGTGCGCGTCGCCGGGAGGCTCTACGACGCGGAGGCGGACAGGCAGCCGGGCGGCGGCCTCGCCGCCGGCGCCGGCCGCGACAAGGTGTGCCTCGGCGTCGACTGCTTCAAGAAATCTTTCCTCATCATCACGGCGGCCACCGTGTTCGGCGCGCTCGTCTCGCTAGTGCTGGTCTGGAGGACGTGGAGCTTCTACAAGGGGGACATCTACGCGAGGTTCCGCGACGGCGGCGGCGCCGTCGCCGGAGAGGGAGGTGACGGCCGGTTGCCGGTCGAGCAGCGGCGGCGGCGGCCGGAGGAGGAGGAGGAGTCAACGGTGGTCAACGGAAGGAAGGAGTGAGGGGGAAGCGAGAGTGGTTGGTAGGTTGACTTGGTCAATGCTGACGTCATCATCGCACCATCTCCACTCTGCTTTGGCTGCTGACGTGGAATGGAAATTACAGCATTTACAGAAGAGAAAAGCACAGCACAAGAGCGGCTGTAAATTTGGTTTCACCAAAGGAAATGCAAGTATAAGTTTCTTATTATATTTGCTTTGGAAATTTTTGGTTCGGCGAAATCGCATCGAATGTAAATATGAGTACTATGACAAGTGAATTTCAAACTAAGAGTACATGTATTGTATCCATTACTTAAGAGTGAGACATCTTAAGTTTGTACTTGGAAACTCCTCTGTTTTATGAGAGAGAGGAGTAACATTTTTTTTTTAATTTCAAAGATAAAGCTTGTAAGTTGTACTACTACAGTACATGTTCACATATCCCAATTGGCTGATTTGATAAATTCGGGTCATTAAATGTCTGCTAGTTAGGTATAGAGAGCTTTCAAATTTATTTCTTCGTTTAGGCAGGTACAAAAGAAGGACAAAAGACATGCTTTTCTAGTTGAACTTGCTAACCCAGTAACATGTCCGTGCATTACCACGGAAAAAAATGTTAAACATAATTTTTATGAATTTGCTAAGCTACATTCGAGGGGAAAATCTTATTACAGATTTTTGATTGTATGTTTCACTCCTGATCTGTGTTTTAGTTTCTCCTTCAAAATTGGCACCGTTAATTGACAACGTCATGCAATGACAATGACTGCCCCCGACCAGTTAGATTTTGACGTTAGAATTAGGTTCACTTGGGGCAATGCTGCAAGAAAATGATTTGATAATGGTGCTAAATATGTACTCTCTTTGGATGTGCTCATCCGATAATACTCTCCTCTCAACAATCCCTAATATAATCCTCTAATTATCTTTTATGGCTCTTGCATTTACGCAGTCAAAACTCACCCTGTGTATACGCCTTTGATGTAATATATATTTGAGAAAATTCAAAAAATGCCATTGACAAACGTTCAATTCCAAGAAATACCATTAACGAGTGCAAGTTCCACAAAATGCCATCGCACAAGCAATTTTGTCCCAAAAATACCAACGTTGTTAGGGTTGTCCATCCCGCGCCGTTAAATGCACCATTCATCCTATAGTACTTAACGGAGGGCTGCTAACGAAACCCTAACAGTGATGTTATTTCTAGGACAAAGTCGCTTGTACGATGACATTTTATAAAACTCGCACTTGTCAATAACATTTTTTGGAATTGAGCATTTGTCAACGGTATTTCTTGGATTTTCTCTGTATATTTAGGTGGGCAATTTGACCCCTGATAACCCAAAAAAGAACATGAATTATGAGCATGTTCACTTTAATGTCATTTTCAACCTTACCAAATTTTGGTGTTACCAAATTTTGGTAGAGTAACAAACTAAACATACCTTTACTATATTATCGTATCAAATATTGATAATCCCAGAAGTTTCCTCTCACAAAACTCTCCCAAATTTTGGTAAGCTTTCAAACCAAACTCAACCAACACTATCAAAATTTGGTAAGGCAAAATGTGCCAAAATTTGTCATTAACAAATTTTGGTAAGGTTGATTTTGACATCAAAGTGAACAAGCCCTATAAATTTCGAGACACCACCTCCTTCCTCCTTCACCTCGTCGTCACCAGAACGAACTGTTGGAAAGCTATGCAACGAGCTAGGACGACGGACGACGGTAGGGATAGGGCTCACTCCGGCGGTTACCCCTAGATCCAGTGTAGGCAAGCCTAGGGGGTGCAAAAGTGAGGACGATTGAGGCATTGTTGCAAGGAGCCTATTAGCTCATGTTGGGGGGCGGTGGCTGCACGGGGTGGCCAGGCAGCAAATGAAAGCTTGGCACAGAGGCTTTCTGACCTCACAACGGCGACAATTTGAGTGACGTGATTCCTATTGAGGGTGTTGCTTAAGCGGCTCGCTCTCCCTAGTTATATACTATGGGTAAAAATCGTGTTTTCAGATTTCTAGACAGGCGACGGTGGTGTTTTGGCGTCGCGTACTCCCTAGATGCGTCACCTTGGAGGTCCCGTTTCTACATCCTCCATCTTCGGACAGTTGGGTCGACGCTTTTGGAGATGGTAGCGGGATGCTCAAGGGATGAGCGAATCTTCTTCTTTGTCACTCTCTCCCTCTGCTTCCCTTCTCGCTAGCAGTGCTCAGAGGGCTAGTTTTCAGCAGTTTGGAGGTGTTGGTCAGTGGTTCAATGGTGGCTTTTTTGGAGGTATAGCAGTGTTCGATCTCGCATAGTGATGGTCGGTGCGGTGTTAGCATGTTGGTATGTGTAAGCATTATCTGTATGTGGTTGTGGTCTTTTGCTCTTTTTATTCGATTATAGCTTTATATGATTGTAGTCTTGTAATTCTTTTGCTATATCAATATAAAACATTACAATCTAATGCCGTTTGTTTTCAAAAAAGCTAAAACCGATAGTTATCAGTGATCACTACTGTAGTAAATAGTTAGTACAATTTACTGTGACGTAAACACTTCAATTTGTTGGACCGCTCTGTATCATTGGTTGGTCCCGGAGTAAAACGTTGTTTGAGATGGTAGTACTATCACAGTAGCACTTGTTTCAAACGGTGTTGATCCATGCATGTTCATCTACTAGTACAGTACCGGAGTAAAAAGATTAGCAGAACAGAGCCGTACCCTCGGCGGCTCTGCCCACATGTGATGATGGAGAGATCAAGAGACAGAGAGCGCTTTATCGGTTGGCCAAATAAACCAAAATAAAAATCAAAATTTAAAATTTTGAATTTAATTTTAAAATTGATTTGAAGATATTTTCAACATAATTTTTTTTAGCGTTGGCTTTTAAGTCGCTATGAACAAATATATAAAAACTTTACGTACAAATTAATTTTTATTTTTTAATAAATTGTTTTAACTTATTAAAAAAGTATGGGTATTCAATTGAGGCCCAGAAGCGATGCAATTGAATGATGATTATTATGGCATCATAACTGCATGGCAGTGTTCCGGTTGAGAAGCAGGTGAGGCCGTGAAGGACGGAGCATGTCCGGTGACGGGTCCAAACCCTTGTCGCGTACCACGTCTACACCAAAAGACTCCATCTGCGATGGACACACGGACCAGAGTCGCGAGAGGGGATAAAAATGATTATTATTTCTAGTCATATGTAAAACTTTGATTTTTTAAAAAAAATATATTTTAGTGTCATGTTGATATCGTCGTAAATTGATAAATATAATCGGTTTCTAACCGATATAACGTCATTTCTGAAGCGATGCTACCGATTATGTATTGGTTACTGTTGCAACTGGGTGGGTGCGTAGTGTACCTTCTCCCATGCTGTAGCGTGGGAAGCCCCTCACCGTTCAAAATGACGCATGCAGGGAACAGGATTTGAGGAGCCAATGGTGAAAATAAGAAGGTTGGGCAAGTAAGGACAAGACGAAAAAAAATTGTCGGCAAGGAAAAAGATTTGAAGAGTTATTGATACGGAGCACCATATAACTCTTCACATTGTTTCAAAATGCCGCCAACAAGGAAAAGGATTGGGAAGGTTGGGGAAGAAAGGACAACGAAAGATGGAAAAATGAAATTCTGTTGTAGGGAGTACAAAGTAGACAGGGGAGACAACCGAGGTGAAAAGTTAGTTAGAAAAAGAGTTGATAGTGACCAAAGGGTGTTAAACTGGTTTTTTTTCAATGCGCAAAAAGCATACATGTCGTTCAATTAGAAGAAAGTAATTTGGTTTACACGACATGACGCTGTAGGCTCACGCAGAAGGAAGATGAAAACCTACCCTAGCTCAACTAAAAGCTAAAAGAATCTAGGGTAAATTAAATTCGTATCATTGTAAATGTGTCTATTCAGATAAATATCATTGCAATTCGTCTATTTATAGTCGTGCCGCTGAACTTTTACAAAATTAAGACCATGTCATTGCCGTTACGTTTTCTATCCATCTCCTTTCTTTTCCGTCTTCTTCCTTCTCTCTTTCTATTTTCTTGTGTTGCGATGACGACGATATCAATGTGAGCGGAGGACGTCGTGCAGGAGGTGGTGCCCGGTAGCGGGGGTGACGTCTGAAGAAAGGATGAGGTGGCTGAAGCAGCGACGGTTACCGTCCGCATCAAAGAGGTGAAATGAGAAATGAGAAATAGATGGTATGACTACGAATAGACGAATTGTAATAACATTTATCTGAATAGGCACATTTACAATAACACGGATCCAATTTACCCAAGAATCTATTAGAGAAAGATCACTCCAAAGTCCAAAGAAAGAAAAAAAATAAAGGGAAGGAAATGAAGGAAAGAAAAGGAAAAATAAATCCTATGCTCCCAACTAGGCTATGCGCAGCGTGCAACCAGTCCTAGATCCTGTCCACGCAGCCTAGAGCATCGACGATCCAGCCAAGCCGAGGAAAGCACCTGAACATACATGCTGAGCAAAAGCCCATTTTAAGATAATGTGGTTGGCTGTCTCAATGTCTTGGACGCAAAACGGGCATGCGTTGTGGCTTATCCATGCCGCGACGCAGCATCAGATCAGCGGTCCAACATCTCCTTTGTAGTGCCAGCAAAAAGATCAAAATAGAGTGCTAAACTGTTCGACTGCTAGAGAGACATTTAACTATTTACGACTTTTAAATGTGACATTTAACAATTTGTCACTAGACTCATATGTTAAGACACATGAAAATTCACAAGTCATAGGCTATATTAGTGATAAATTGTTAAATGATATATTTTAAAAGTGACAAATAGTTAATGTCTTGGTGCTAGATTATCCATTACACCGTCCTATAAAACCACCATTCAAGCGAGTACTAAACGACATATATGGGGTGAAAAACAACTAGTAAGTCAACTACAAAAATTTAGATCATGGCATGTCAACTAATCCACGGAAATAATTCGCTCGATAATCTAAATCAACCAACTCTGTGTTTTAGGGCTACTTGGAAACTTCTTTGACCTGTCTTTCCAACACTACACACAACCAAAACACTTCGAGAAACATACAACTATCCAGTAGCAGCTGCATCAACATCGCAGATCAAGAGTTCAACAACAGGTTACCACGTCCCCAAATGACACCATTGCAGTTTCAGAGATAGCACAGTACACTAACAGTCTTAACGAAAACTTACGCGCTACCAACAAAATGTTTGTAGTTAAAACCCAAGGCACCGATTTGATCAGCAGTAGAACATCACGTCCTTGACGTTTTCCTTGATCTGCGGGAGGCGGCGCACCGCCGCTGGCTGGCCGCCGGCCGCCTGGTTGCCGCCGCTGCCGACCGACGAAGCTCCGTCCATGGCGGGGGGCTCGTCGTAGTACCTCGCCCGGAATGCCGCCAGGTGAGCGTAGTAGGCTGGCGGGACTGCACAAACATGACGGATGTGTGTTATCTTTAGTTTATTTATTTTTCTAAATGAACCGAAACTTTGGGTGTGTCAATTTTATTGAATATATCAGAGAAAAAATTAAGCTGTACTTATTGAATATAGCAAAGAAAAAAAATAAGCTGTGCAAGAATGGGAAGTGTTATCTTTAGTTTAACTCCCCATTTTATATCATAAGTCGTTTTGATTTTTTTTCTTGTTAAATTTTTTTTAAGTTTGGTCAAGTTTTATAAAAAAAATAGTAACCATTTCAAAAAAAAATATTATCAAAATATATTTAATGTTAAATTTAATGAAATTAATTTGGTATTTAAGATGTTGTTGGTTTTTTCTATAAATTGTTTTGGTTAGAAAAAAAAATCAAAACAACTTATTATTTTAATCAGAGTGAGTAGAAAAGCAAGAGCATCCAAACTGCAAAGATAATCTTGCCAAATTACTTGAAGATAGCTAGAGCATTAGGAAGAAAACTTACCAACAGACACAGACCGGGTGCATCGAGCGTAGCTGCAATTAATTTCAAGGCAAAGATCAGGTCGGGTTTAGGGAGGGTACAAATTAACAGGGCAGAAGTTGGGAAAGAATTCAGAAGCGCTTACGTGTAACACAGATTGTAAGTGAGCATCTGCAGCTGATCGGCACTAAAACGGTTCTCGTCATGGAGAACGTGGTAGTGGGTTGGCCTGCTTGTTCCCTGGACAGACAAGAGCAATTTCACATCATTAATTTTTCAGTAGTCTACAAAGATATATAGGGAAAGAAATCCATGATGAGCAAAAATTCTTGTGTAAATATACCTGGATTCCGGCATGGCTACACAGGTAGAAGTCGAACTCGCTAGGGTGGCAAATGTTAGTGTCAACCACGGTTCCTGCATACCAGATAGTGTATCAGACACAATCACACAATATTTCTTTTAGAAAAAAAGACAATCACAGAATATTATGTAAGATACAATCACAGGCATTACACTAATTATGTGTTTTCTGGTAACAGATAACTAGGATTCATAATTCCATAGGCAAATTATATACCTGGACGAACGTTTCCACTTCTGTCCGTCAGATCTTGTCTTCCATGCACCTCAGGGAAGAGCCTTGTGTGGTGCCTCTTCTGAACAACCACAAATGTCACCAGGGGCTTGTATGTTGGGTCCAAAGATGCAATAGCCTTTGAACAGAAAAAAGGAAAAACGTCATGAAACAACCAATACATGATAAAAGTATAATTACGTCCATAAGCAAAGATCATTACCTTCTTGATTGCGTCCATCTCATAGAGCAGAACATGGAGGAATTGTCCATCACTTACACCGTCCCTGCGTATGCAGAACACTAGCAAATTACGAACAGTTCCAGATTTGGATGCATATTATTCTACGTAATTATAAAATCCAAGTTTCTCTAGGTATCTAGTAATTTGACACAATAGGGTCATAATTTGAAGTGGATACCTGTAAAATATTATCCTTTGAGGCTTACGTTTGGCATTCTTACTATAGAATGACATAAGCAACTCCCTGCAAAAAAAAAATGTGAAAAGAGCATCTAAGTTTCAAGCCAAATATGTCACCATTGTCAATTTGATCTCAGGACAAAAAAAAAAACTAACCTGAACATTCCGCCGCATATGACATTCTTCTTCGAACCTTCAGCCTTCTGTGCTGGAGCATCAGCATTCTGCGCAGCTTCAGTCATCGTGAAGAGATCTTGTATAATCTCCTGCCGAGGTGGCTGGGCAGAGACGAGGGCTTTGTACTTGGTGATCTCAGGCCAGTCCATGGAGGCCACCACCTGCGTCACAATGTTAATTTTTCATCAAAATAAACTCCATTTAGTTATATACTGAAATTTAGTTTAGTTCAGTTCAACAATGAAGTAAACAATTTGATGTTAGGAAATGAGAGAAACTAACAGCTGCGAGAGACGCCGATGAGTCCTCTCCAGAAGAAGGATGGGTGACATCGGCACCAAAAATTATTGTTGGGTTTTCAAGTCCACCGGGGACAAGAGCTCGCTGAAGAACTGAGTTGCGCCCTCCAGCCTGATAAAGACAGTGTAAACATCTCTCCATTGAACACCTAATTCGTATATCAAACGGAGAGGGAGATTTGAAGTGATTTTAAGTGCAACTGCCACAAACAAAGCTTACCTTGACATTGATTTTGAGTGAAACATTTTCCAGGTACTGCCTGTCTAAGCTCAAGAGCTTGCGGCCTGGCTTGAGGCATTGGGATACTATCCCAAGTTCAGTCTCACAAACTCTCTTAATTCTTCCTGCAAAATTGCGCAGTTTACTGTAATATATCCTAGAAGAGCTTACAGGAATATTAACTAAGAATGTGTGCATACCATAATATCCATTAACATCTGGAAGAATCACAATAAGCAGCTGGAGTTGAGGAGCCTTCGTGTGAATATTGTTCAGCGCAGCTTCTATGTTATTAGGAGCAGCTGACCCAACCTCTATCTCTGGCATTTCATTGAAAACCTACAAAAACATACACGCCGTTATATGTGTTGACTAACAATTCCAACTAATATTTATATAAGCATAACACAAGCTCACCATGCCAATAGCATTGCATGTATAAACTAATTCATCGCATAGTCTGTGCACGGCATCAATATGCATGCGTGAAAAGTTCACGCAAGTCCACTTTTTAACCACAGCTCCACCAACCATTTTCTGGGAGAAAACACAAACAAATGTACAAGTGAACAACAGAAAGAAGGCTATTCAAATCTAGTCTTGCATATGTCAATAGTTTCATGCTAAGCGCTTTCATGTGTCATCCATTAATTCTTCGAAAATGAAAATTGTAACATCCACTATATTATGATCACAAGTTTCAAAGAAATTCCATAAGCAGAGCACAACTAATCTCTACAAGGTCGGAATGATGAATTATTTCAAGTAATGTCAAATAATAGTAATAACATAGAAATGATATTGTAAAAATTTTTGTCCAGGGGGGCATTCAACATTGTATCACCTTATTGATCATATTCCATTGCCCAACTCTGGGGTTACAAGTTTTCTCCTTTCCAGAGTCATGGTATCTTAGCTGAAACAACGTAAAAGGCCACATAAGTATAAAAACACAGGAGATAAAAAAAACTCCAAAATAAGTTGTAGAATAGCTACCGTGGGCGCAGGCAGCACGCGAGCTGGCATAGTGACCATCTGATTGGAAATGTCAATCCTAAAATCCCTCACCACCTTATCAGCTGGGTAGTTGTTGTGTTGAACCATCTATACAATAAATAAATACAATCGTGTTAGATTGTTACTACTAGTAGTTATAACACTTTTGGATGCATGTTAAAACATCAAAAAGTCCCAATCGTTGTTTGATAAATAAATAGGAGTGATGTTTTTTTTTCCTCCTGACCAAATTCACTATGTTGGATGCATGATTAACAAAATTCTAAAAAGAAGAATGTGGGTCATCCATTAATTAGGGACGCACCACTTAATGTGTACTACAATAATGACTTGTTTTGAAATTTTTGAGTAAATGCAACAAGTTGGATTAAACATATATATTTTTCCAGAATGGTAACACGGGTACCTCAGGGCTAAAAGTGTTTATTGATAATATCTCACATAAAGAAAGAGATGCATGGGACTCTTGAAAAATCATTATGTGAAGGATATATAAGCACTGAAAGTAACTACTCTCCTGGGCTTACAAAAAAAAGGTAATGTAATTATGTCAATATATATGAGCTGGACAACTTACCTCGATGATTTTCTGCTCCCTTTTCTGGGGAGGCTGGCATGTTGCTCGCAGGAGGCCAGTCACTTGTTTATCATTGAGCTTCTTGGAGTATCTTTGCCCTTCTACAATGGTGCATACCTACAAATGTGTTATATGCATAATTAGTATAATGTATCTGGAATCATACACAAAAGAAATGCAAAAATTACCTCCATTGGCAAATATATAGGGCTAGAAGAGCTGCCGGATTGCAGACAGGGCCAAGACGTGTACTGCAGTCTGTATTTGTACCGCTGCGAGAAGTACTGAATAACAGTCTGGGTAGTACCATCCAAAGGAAAGCTAGAAACAGAAAATGGCAAGATACAAGTTGGGAGTTAGAAAGTATGATTATAGTTTATAGAGCACATAATTAAGAAGGGGACAAGCGAGGAATAATTACTTCAGCTGACTCAGTGGCTCAGATGTTATCGTAGTTATCTTGTACTTGCTACTCTTTCCCTGGTGTGTTGTTTCAACACGAACTCCCCGTAGTGCTTTCTTAACCTGGAGAATAAATTTTAAGCAGAATAAAGAAGTCAGTAACTATAGATAAGTTCTTGTGCCACACACTTTAGGTTGACAAATTTGTACCTTCAGGCGATCAATGTCAGAAAGAGGCCGCCTAGGATCAGGGCCATTAGCATTAGTAGGTGTGCTCAGACAATTCTTAACATATTCTACCACGCTGATAGGTTTGAAGAATGGAGTAGAGGATATGTCTGAAAGCACGAGGACCCAATCAAGAGTTAGTAACAATGCTAAGCCATGCATGAAAAGAGCTGCATAAGTAAATCTCGTGGAAATAAAAATTGAACTGTAAAATGTTTCATTTAAGCTCATCTAACTGGATTTTATCTAAAACCATACTCATGTGTTCGCTTCTTTCCTATTTTTGCATGTTCACATTACTTTATGTCTTACATTTATGAATTTTTTTGGTTGTGTGTGAAACATTGTAAAAGTGTTCAATATACTAATGGGGATGCCGGTTTCCATAAAAACCAATGGGTGGGCCTATAGGCCTAGCAAACAAAAGGAATACTATAAATAGGCTTGCTTTGTGTAAATATAAGTTCAACACAACTGAGCAAAATTAATGGGAAGTGTTTGTCTACTTCGGCAAGGAAAAAAAAAGGAAACCACCTAGCAAAAATGAATGTGAAGGGTGCATATTTCGCCAGAATTTCAATATAGAGGCCCAAATAAAACTGAATTGGCTTTATTTGTGTCATTAATTATCCGCCCAAAATAAAGAGGGTTATGAGAGATGATTGTGCACCTATGTTCAATGAGAGTCCCATCTGAGTTGGGCGCAGGCTCTGGTAGTATCCTTTCCAACATTCCAGCCCATCACCAATGTCTTGTTGGCCGAACACAGTGGAGTAGAATGACCGAGAAACGATGACATAGCTGCAAAAATGCAAAGATATCAAGAAATTAATCATCTTATTGTTCTGAACATTTGCCCCTAAAAAAGTGGTTATGACGAAAGGCATCGTACTTCAGAGAAGGTGACTCCCTCAGGACAACGTCGAGTGCTTGGATCGTTTGCTGCTGTGAGTCCCTCTGCCGGCCGGCGATGAACTCGTGCAGGTGGTGCAGATCTGCTTGGCCAGCACGTCGAATTGTGACCTTGTACTCGCTTAATTTTCAATTGAAAAGTTAAACATTAAACGGTTAATCAGTTAGTTGGTGCATTCCACGAATAAGAACCGTACATAGCTAGAGTGCTCAAAATGAGTAGTTAAACATTAATTATCCACAAATAAGTAGTCTAGCACGTGTAGTAGACATTTTCCAAAAATAAGTTAGCCTAGCTAGAATGCACAAAATGTAGTAGACACATTTTCCAAAAATAAGTAGCCTAGCTAGAGTGCACAAAATGTCGTAGACATTTATATCCACAAAAACAAGAAAACCTAACTAGAGTGTACACAGTGTCGTAAACATTAATTAATTAGGAGAGTGACGATGCTCACATTTCTCTGAGCTCTCTACCCAGCTTGATCTTGAAGTCCATGGACTCGAACGGCAGCTTTCCTGCAGTGTACAGGGCCTTGCTTCCGTCGTAGGCGAAGCTTATGCCACCGAGATGCGCCTCACGATGCAACCTGCCCAGCTCGGACATCACTACCCTGTTGACACGCCTTGTCTTTGGTAGGGGATCCATGTTTACCTGAACAAAAATTTAGACGTAGGCTAATCGTCAAAAAGGATATGAACGCCTAACAACGTGACCGGTATAATTTAAGAAGAGTCATTTTAATAGAAGGAGATTGTCCATTTATCAGTTAACTAGCTTATGAAGTCGTCCATTCGCGCGACTTTAATCATCCTATAGTGTGCTACTAATGATAAGTTTAAAAAGAAGTAATGTTGTTTGAAGAAACATATTTGTCTTACAGACACTTTGGAAAAAGTTACAAAATAATTGTGACTATTACCTAGCTTTTTATGTGAAACGTTGTGACGTGTCATTTATAATAGTTACGTATGCTAAAATTTGATGGGATAAATGAAGCTATAAATTAAATTTAAACTTGCTTTAGGATATAGCTTAAAATAGACATGCGCAAGTTTTATTTTTTAATTACATAGTTATATAGTACAGTCACAAATGATTATGGGGGAGACAATAATGAAATGTATTGAGAAATCAAACTATGCAAGGTGTTTATTGTAGATATGTAAGAATATATGGGTTTTATGCAAATATTTTCACTGATCAGCCTCCAGTTACTTCCACATATCTTGATCGTACGGTTGTGATTCATTCCATTAATTTTGTTTGCTTTTCAATCGGATGGCTATTATGCACCACATGACGTGGCTCTTCCAGCTTTCATGGTCAGATTGTCTTTTCACTTGGTAAGATTGGTTACCCCTCTATCCCATAATAAATTAATTTATAGAGTTTAACTTTGTTCTAAAATAAACAGATTCTTTTTTTTTTGTAGCTTGCTAATTGATGGTTCTAAAAATAACCACATCAGCAAATCAGCAAATAATAGTTAATGCTAATAGCTACTGCGTAAGCATATAATTTTTTTTTCTCTACACAGTTCCTATCAACCATGGATAAAATACATGCAACAGAATGAGGGTGGCCCCACACAACTTGTACAGTTGCCATAGCATGCAACGAGCAAGAGTTAAATGCAGGTCTCTTGAAGAGTATGAGTAGCTAGCGACTAATTAGTCACCCGCTTGTCACCATGTTTTTCACCTGCACCTCATCAAGGCTCGCGGGGCATTTTTATCGCTGGCAGCTAGCGTCGTATTATACCTGCTCTTACCTGTTCTCCGTCCACAAATCGAGAAATTTTATCCTTTCAATATCTCTCACCTCCCATCCACTAATTCAACTTTTTTTATTAATGAGGGGTATTTTGGTCTTTTATTCTCACTCACCAATACAACTTATCTATTAACAAGGGTTACTTAATTTGGTCTTTAGTCCTCACTAAATGTTCTCACCCGTCAGTACAACTTTTCTATTAATGAGGAGTATTTTGGTCTTTCGTTCTCACTAAATGTTTCTCGGGATGCGAGGGGTATTGATTTTTTTTGGAACAGAAGGGGGTATATGTGAAATGTTAGTCATTTTTTTGGATGGTTAAGATTGCTCAAAGATTTGTGCAAGCTCTATAATAATCTAACTCTAATCCTCCCTCTCACTCCCTCCCGCATACCCCGCGCGCCGCCACCCCCACCCTGCCAACAAGCCCCATTAGTCAACTCTGTTCTCGTCACCTCCCAACCTCCTCCTCCATCTCCGTCAGATTTCGCCGCCCGTCATTATCTTCTTCCTCAAGCCTCTCCTCTACCATTTCCCTCACATCTCCTAGCTAGTCCGATGAGATTCCTCGCCACCAACATCATGCCACCGCTCTTCTTTTCCCATGCGGCCGAGACGCCGCTGCCCTGGTCATCCCTCTGAGGCCGAAGATCCCCCTTCTTCCACCACACACCCACCACCACCCCCAACCCCTATTTCGGGGCACAAATAACAAAGATGAAAAACACAGTAACTCTACTAAGAGCTCATCAACTGGGCAACCACCTAGCGGACCAAGACCTTTTCCACAATCAGAAACAAGATCGACTCTGCACAGATGCACGAGGCTACTACCTAAGGATTCAGACAGAGAGATGGCGATAGCAACAAATTAGGAAGCAGCAGCGAGACCGAAGTACTGTCTAAAGCCACGATTTAGCCGCGAGAGCTGAGTTGATGATGGATACCGATCGAAACGGAAGCAAGCACGGCACATGGCCCCCCTGCGGCGCTTTCGCCCAAAACGGCAACCCGAAAACTACCGCGTGTGTACAAGATAAAGGTAAAAAAGAATGAGAAGACGATAAATAAAGATTAAAAAAAAGCAACAGATTGAAGACGATGTTTAGTGTACTTCAGTACTACTGTAGTCTAGTACTGCTAGTGGCTAACACAAGAATAAAGAAAGATTCACGATGGAACTCGAACGCGCGCATGAAAAAAGCTACTTAGTACGCGAGAAGTACTGATCGAATCGCTTCATCCCCTTGAATCAGATCGATTTGTGAATCGCATCGCAACGAATTTATTCTACCTACAAGTCTACAAAAGATACAAATAAAAAAATAGAATCGCAACGAACGCGAGATGGAGGAGAGGCTTACGTCGTAGAGGTAGATCATGTCGTTGTCGGAGACGCGAACGAGGAAATGGTTAGCGCGCACCACGATCCTGTCCCCCACCGTCCCGAACCCCGGCCGCGACGGCGGCGCGACGCCCTTGCTCGACAGCGGGATGGGCGCCGGCGGCTGCGATCCAGGCGCGGGGCGGACGGCCGCGCCACCGGCCACGGCCAGCCTCCCCACGTCCCTCGCGAGGGCAGAAACCGCCGCGGCTGCTGGAGGCTGCGGCGGCGGCTGCGTTGACGACGACGCCACCGCGGGGATCTGGCCCGCAGGGCGAGGAGTTCGATCAACCGGAGCAGGAGCCGGAGCCGGCGCCCCAACCGAAGGCCGAACGCCGTCTCCGCCGCCACGGCCACGGCCGCCGTTCCCGCGCCCGTACGGCGGCGGCTGCTGCTGGTACCCGCCGCCTCCAGATCCCCGACCAACACCACCACCAGGGCCACGGCCCCTTCCGTCGCCGCGGCCGTAGCACGGCTGCTGCGGGTAGCCTCCCCTTCCGCCTCGCCCACCGGGGCCGCGCCCTCTACCGTCCCGTCCACCGAGGGCTCCGCGCCCTCCTCCGACGAGGCCGTCGCCACCGCGTGACGCCATGAGAGGCAGATAGGGTTTTGTCCGGGTGGGAGTTACGCGGAATTAGCGGAGCGCGAGGTCGCCGAGGCAGAGAGAGAGAGATTATGAGACAAGGAGAGGAGAGGAGAGAGGCGGGGCTATTTATAGCCGAGGCGCCTACGCCCGATTTTTGGAAAGGATCGGCCCGCTTCTGGGAGCACTCACTGACACGTGGGACCCGCTCTCGCGGCGGATGATTGGGCCCACCCGGCGGTGAGTGGGCGGGCGTGGGCGGGACCGATTGCCGATGAGAGGGCAAACTTGGACGGTTGCAGCCATAGCTTGTGGCTCTTACCGTCTTACCGAAGGAGATCAACAAAAGAAAATAAGGGAATAATAGACATAGACATAGATAGAACATAAAACTAGGAAGATTAAAGCTTCTCTACGAAGATTGATTATGTGATATTGTTTTTCAAGTTAATATGTAGTAACAATCTTCTCTGCTTCCAAATAATAATCTTTTGATAGTATTTCATAGGGAGTAAATGACTAAAAACTTCTCTGCTTATAAATATTAATCTTTTGATAGTATTTCATAGGGAGCAAACTACTAAAAAGACAGAATATATCTCGATATGTTATAGTATATTATGATTATACGATGTGCAATTCATAACATTTTGATTCGTGGTATACCATCTATGTGTATAGCCTCTTTCTACGAACGGGATGTGCAACACACATCTATCATGACATCTCCTCCCACACGGTAAGTGCTTGTGGGCCCAACGACTGTGTGATTGGTGCACCTCTCACGCGTCACAATGTTTCCTCTCAAACGGCTTCTTTGACCTCGGGATGTCTGCTTGACCAAGCCAAGATGCCAATTGTCTAGAGTCTAGGCATAGATATATATGCCTATTCAGATAAGTGGGCATAAGAGACGTCACGGGCATATCACCACTTGTCTTTCAAGATGAAAATTAATGAGTGCAAAATCAAGAATCAAAAAGTACCATGAAACTGATGGATACCTTCTCTATTTGAGGTTGACCATGTTATGTTATATTGTTTTTTAGGCTGACATGTAACGATCTATGGCTACAATGATCCTCTATGGGTTTTTTTTTCTAGTTGTACATAGCAATCATTTGTTGATTTATAATATTCCATTCACAATATATCCTTTTCCTACACATATGACAAACGACACACGTCTCCTGTGATGCCTTTTCCTATACGTTGCATGCTTGTGGGCCCAACGATCGTGTGCCTGGTGCACCTCTCACGTGCCACAAATTTTCCTCCCAAACGACTTCTTTGACCTTGGGATGTCTGCTTGACCAAGCCAGGGCGCCAGTTGTCTGGAGCCTAGGAGTAGATATATACGCCTATTGAGATAAGTGGGCAAAAGAGACGTCATGGGCATATCACCACCTATCTTTCAAGATGGAAATTAATGAGTGCAAAATCAGGAATCAAAAAGTACCATGAAACTTGATGGATACCTTCTCTATTTGAGGTTGCCCATGTTATATTGTTTTTTAGATTGACGTGTAACGATCTATGGCTAAAATAATCCTCTATGGGTTTTTTTTCTAGTTCTACATAGCAATCATTTGTTGATGTATAATATTTCATTCACAATATATCTTTTTCCTACGCATATGACAAATGACACACGTCTCCTGTAATGTCTTTTCCTATGCGTTGCACGCTTGTGGGCCCAAGGTATATGCCTCGTGCCCTTTCCATGCCCTTTCTTGTAATCTCAATTCCTTCCACGTGACTCCTTCAGTGTGAAGACTAGACATCCACACAAGTGGCCATTTATCTAGCCTGTAGACGTAGACATGTCTATTGAAACTAGATGATACCTCACGCGTTGCTGTGGGAATCTTTAGATGCAACTTTTTGATGAAATTTGAGCTGATGAGAGTAGTTGGGAGGGTGATTTGATAGAACTAGAAGATGCATGTGTGAATTGAAGTAAAATATGCAATAATAATGGTGAAGGCATTCACACTAGTGGGCATCTATCTAGCCTGTAGACATAGACATGTATACTGAAATGAGACGACGAGAGGACAGATGAGGCAATTTATAGCTGGGTGGGTCAAGCCGAGGGGTCCCGCGCCCACCCTACGATTGATTTCTTACGTGGAAAGGATCGGCCCGCTTCTGTTAGCACTCGCTGACAAGTGGGACCTGCTCTCACGACGGATGGTTGGGCCTACCTGGAGGTGAGTGGGCATGGGCATACTGACTGTCGATGAGCAGGCAAAAGGCGCAGTTGCGGCCATAGCTAGTTGCTCTTCCGGAAGGAAATTAATGGAAGAAAATAAATGAACCATAAACATAGATAGAACATGAAACTAGGGAGATCTAACGTTTTTTTATCTTTCTCAGGTTGATATGTAGTATCAATCTTCTCTAGTTCTAAATNAGTATATATATATATATATATATATATATATATATATATATATATATATATATATATATATATATATATCAATCTTTTGCTAGTATATTTCGTAGTAAGCAAATGACTAAAAATATAGTATATTTCTCCATATGTTACAGTAAATTATGATTCTACTACGTGCAATTCGTAGCAATTTGATTCATGGTATACCATCTACGGTATAGCCTCTTTCGATGAGTGGGACATGCAACACGTGCCTACTGTGACGTCTCCTCCCACACGTTATGTGCTTTGTGGGGGCCCAATGACCTGTGTGCCTAGTGCACCTCCAACGTGTCACAATATATCTTCGTTCCTCCCAAATGGTTCTTTTGACTTCCGCTCGACTGAGCCATCACGCTAGTTATCTAGGGCCTAGGCATAGATATATATGCCTAAGATGAGTACGCACAAGAGACATCACGGACATATAGCCAGCTGTCCTAGCTTCAAGATGGAAATTAATCAATGCAAAATCAGTGAATAAACAAGGAACATGGAAATTGTAGGATTATCCCTTCCCTATTGAGGTTGACCTTGTGATATTGTTTTTAGATTGATATGTAACAACTTTCTGTAATCCAAAATCTAAATCTTTGGCTACAATGGTCCTCTATGTTTTTTTCAATTATACTAGCAATCATTCGTTGATTTATAATATTCCATTCACAATATAGCCTCTTTCTATGTGTGAGATAGACGATACATCTCCTGTGACGCTTTCTCCCACGCGTTGCACGCTTGTGGGCCTACCCTACGGGACTCGTGCCCCTTCCATGCTCCCTAGTATGCCTTGATTCCTCCCATGCGGCTCCTTCAGTGTGAAAGCATCCGCACGAGTGACAAGCTATCTAGCCTATAGACGTAGGCATGTCTATTACAATGTGCTAGCAAAAGGGGCGCTTGCAGCCGTAGCCAATTATTATTCAAGAAAGAAATTACTGAAAGCAGCGAATCATAAATGAAGCAAGAAACTAGCGAGATTTGTCCTTCTCTGTCTAGGTTGACCATGTGTTATTATCTTTTAATTGATGTGTAACAATACTCTAATCCTAAATCTAAATCTTTGGCTAGTAGGGGTGCTCAATATATATAGTGTTTTTTTCATTAGACATAGCAAGCTTTCACAATACTTTGATTTACAATTTACCATTCACTGCATAGCCTTTCCTTACGCGTGGGACACCCAACACTATTTTTTCCCATTAGACATAGCAAGCTTTGTGTGTATAAAAACGTCAACTATCAACAAATATAGATTAAATGGCTTTGTTAGCAATGAAAAGACTAGGGATAGTATCTATCCTCGTATAACTATAATAGGAGGAACAACCAAACAATATTGTCGACACACAACACGTGCCTTTAATGACATCTCTCCCAAACATTATAGCTTTTATTTATATGTGAGACACACAATATGTGTCCTCAGTGACATTTTTACATGTGGAATGCCCAAGACACACTCCTTAGTGATGTCCCTGTTAACAGCAGATTTTCGTAATCGACCCAGAGAGGAAAGAGGAAACCGATGCGGAGAGAGGGGGTTAAATTGGAGTCGGACCAACTCTCGTATCGGACTCGGTAAACGTATCGGACTGGGAGAAGCGTTAGCAGGAAGAGCGTATCGGCCGAAACGGGTTCAATATGGTCATTGGCCGATAGAGGCTGGAAGTTGACAGAGTTTGCATGGGCTTGGTTTGGGCTCAAGATAAGCTTCAAGGTGGTTGCCAAATAGAGATAAGGCTCGGTTTTAGGCAGCTGTATCTTGTAAATCAAGTAGGTTTAGATCTAATCTACGGCAAGAGTTTGCCGCAAAGATTTGTTTGTTGAACTGTAGATAAGATCGTGTCCTATCTGGACAATGTTGTAACCTCGGGTATAAATATCCCGGTAGTATGTACATAGAAACTCTCTCACAACTCAATACAACAATCAGTTTGTTTCAATCCACTTTCGGCGCATCGCCAATCCTCGCAAGAGGTTAACTCCGGCGAGTTCTTGCTTCCCCAGAGCAGAGGTAAGAACTCGTGCCCGACGATCTACATCGTCGGGGCTAACGTGTCGCTTTAGACACGTTAAGCCTCGATGATGTGATCGTCGTTTATCATGTTTTGAATGATCTTGACAAGTGTCCTAATTATGCTTCGCCAGCGATTTACTCGTTTTAGAGTTTGTTGCCGACGGCGGTTTAATTACTATGATTGGTTAGATCTTTCAATGCATCTACCATCCCTAAAAGCAATCGGCGACTTGATTTTCTTTGTGTTAAGTCTCAATTCACACTTCGAGTTGCTATCGACCTTAGTCCTGTTTTGAGATTTAACTCGAAGCCTGTTTTCGGTTGTAATTAAGGATAGTACTGGGGTTTCAGCCAGTTTTACCTGATACATATGATTATCCTAAGGTTTTTATGTGTGTCTGCCATTTACATGAATGGATTGATGAATATAAATGTATTTGTTATATATTACTCTTTAGGGTTTATCTGTGATCAGTATGTTTATATTGGTTGATTAGTTCATATAGATTCACATTAGAGTATTAGCTAGTGTAGTTATCTTTATTATCCCTTATCGGCCGATGCCATTAATTGACATTAGTATGTTGATGAAGGCCGATAAGATTAGATTCATGCTTTAATCTCGCTTTATCACGAGTAAGCCGATATAGCTTTGCCCTATCGGCTGGGCCACGACAATGCGACATCGGCCTATCGGCCGATCGGTCATTGTTTTCTAACATGGTTTACTTGTTTATCTTGTTGATTGAGATCAAATCAACTGGCACGCCATACACGCACCTAGGCAAGCCTTTGGACCTGCACTGGAGTAAAGCAAACCTCCCAGGCCGCCGTGGAAACGTGGAACCCGTTTGGTTGCAAGGCGGGTCAAAATTCTACGCCAACAGTCCCCTAACTTATGTGTGGGACACAACCGGTGCCTCCAATGATGCCTCCTCCCAAAGCGTTGAACGCTCATGGGCTCTTCCCACGTGTGGCACGTATTGTCAAGCTTTGCTCACGAAGAAAACTTGTATCTCTCGAGAGCTCACAAAATCCACTTCCACGTTTCCGAATCGGTTTCAAGACAGAAATTAATGAGAGCGACGAATCATAAATGAAGCAAGAACTAGTGAGATTTGTCCTTCTCTATTTAGGTTGACCATGCGATATTATTTTTTAATCGATGTGTAACAATACTCTAATCCTAAATCTAAATCTTTGACTAGTAGGGGTGCTCTATAATGTGTTTTGGGTTAGACATTGCAAGCTTTCATAACACTACTTTGATTTACAATTTACCACCCACTACTTTCCTTACCCATGGGGATACCTAACACTACTTTTTTTTCCATTAGACATACCGAGCTTTGCATGTATGAAAACGTCAACTATCAACGAATATAGATTAAATGGCTTTGTTAGCTATGAAAAGACTAGGGATAGTGTCTATCTGAAATATAACTATAGAGTAAATTGCACTGCCGGTACACGAGCTTGCGAGGTGGATGCGATTTAGTACATGAACCGCGAGCAATATAAGTCCCGGCGCTCATTAACCGCGAGCACGGCTATTCGAATAGTTTAGTTTACTCACACTGCAGTAGGTGTACGCTTTTAATCCCACACTCCGTGACGCACCCAACACATGAGACTTGTCACGGCTCGGTTTTTCAGTTACCCTCGCATGGCGGCACCCACTCCAAGGACTATGAGTCCCCATTGCACCCCCGGCGCCACATTCCTACCTCGAGTCGGTTGTGAGGGGAGTCCTGGCGCTCCCGAGATTGAAGGTTACATTATACATATATAAAGCTTGACGTCGTTAAACCACACACTTCCACATTTCCATACCGATATCCAGAACCTACCATGTTCGGGGTGCCACCCCACGAGAATAATCTAGTCCACCGGGTCTAACCCCACTCAAGAAGTGTGGTCGTACTCGGTTCGTTTCCTGCTTAGCTTCTTGACTCGGTCCTTAACTGACCAGGGTCGGCGGCTTACCGTTCCCAGAACCACCCATATTCTATCCGTGCCGCCCCAGTCGAAATCACTTTTGTTTAATTAAGTTTTTGGGTTTTCACAAAGGTTTTCATGCTGTGGGTGGCGCTTATGTCTCCACCCGATCTCTATCAAT
>BDMV01000007.1:11055873-11087971 GCA_008326285.1 Oryza officinalis
CTTGGCATGGGACGGCACGGCTTGGCGCGTGCGCCGGCCACGGGGTGAAGTCGGCATGCCGACGGCACGCGCGGCAGGGGCGGCAGCGCGCCGGCTCGAGCGGCTGGCCGAGGTCAAGGGACAGCCTCGGTTGGGTGGGCGACACCGGCCGAGGCGGCTCGACGCAGAGCATCGGCAACGCGGTCGGGCATGGCGGTGCGTCGGTACGGCCTGGAAGGCAGCCAGGCGGCTCGGCCGAACGACGACGACGTTCGGTCTGTCGGGCGGCTGCAAGTGTACATGCATACGTATACCTACAGCTAGCTAACTGCTTGCATGCATGCATGCACACGTTCGGCCAGCTAGCTGTATGGCGCATGCATGGGCGGCTGTGAAGCGACGATCGCTGCGGAGGGCGGCCGCACAAGAAATGGGCACGGTGTTGCGCCTCACGACGTCACCGTGCCGCGGCAACAACGGCGGTAAGGAAACAAAAGCAAGAGGAAGAGCAGGAGAGGAGCTCACCTTGCGGCAGCGGGGTAGCGACACACCGAGCGGCGGTCCTCGCACGAAACTACGGTCGTCGATGTACAGCCTGGGGGCGGTCGACCCGCGGATCGTCCTCACACACCACGTGTTCAATTGGTGGTAACAAACGAACACACAGCGTTAAGGGGTTAGTGCAAGTTAGGTGTCAGGGGTTAGCGAGTTAAAGGTCAGCGGGTTAGTGAGTTAGAAGTCAGCGGGTTAGATGTTAGGGGTTAGCCGTTCGATAAGTTAGTCGTTCTCGGGTTCAAATGACGGCGTGGCGGCCTATCCGTCCTCTTGCTCAACTGAGGCCCGGCCGAAGCCGGCCGCGGCGGAGCAGGCGGAGAGATGGCGGCGTGTGCGCGGGAGGGTGTGGCTGAAGGGAAACAAAGCAAGGACGAGGAGAAGAGAGGATGGAGAGGGACGAGTTGCGTATTCGGCTATGGCTGCTCTTATATAGGTTCCACCGCACGAGCTCGTATTGAATTGCCATGAAGACAGGGACGGGGTGGTTGCAGCGGCCGCGCGGGTTGGCGCGCATACTGCATCGACTATCGTCGTTTGGGAGACAAAGGCTGGCTCCTGTGCTGCCTGCCGTCGCCACCTACCAAAACGGAAGACGGCGATGATAACCCGGCGGGGACCACCGGCGTTCGATAGGAGCGTTGCCCGGCGTACGTGCATAGGCTTTGGAGTTAGGCGGATGGTGCATCCATGCTAGCTTGGGCTCGACTAGCTGCTTGCATGCAGACATACGCATAGCTAGCTAGTTGCATGGTGCCTGCTCGTGGCTGGCTTGCTTGCATGCATGCACATGCACAACTAGCTTGCTGCATGGCTGGCGGCAGTGCGTGGTTGGGCAGGACACGCTTGGAATGGACGGCAAGCTCGCCGGTGAGACGGGAGCGGAAGACGGCAGCCGGTGATGTCGCAGCGGCCTCGTCGTAGTGGCGCGGCGTGCGACGACGTCGTCACCGAAAATAGTATGAGGGAAAATTAGATTTTATCTTTTTAAACCCAATAGGAATGAAAGGGCTTGGGGAGGCAACATGGACTTTTTCCAGAAAAAGCCCAGCAACAAGAAGGCCACAGTAGAGGGAGCTTACGCGGACTTTTTGGAGTAAAACTAATTTCGGTCAGAGTGAAAATCTTGGGACAAAAACCAAAAGATTAGAGGAGTAGAAAAAATGGAAATTTTCAATAAAAGTTTGACACTGGCATAAAACAAATAAAGAAATTGTTGGCATGATGCAAAAATTTAAAAAATAAATCAGGAATGATTTTTGATCGGTGTATTTTTATTTAGGGATTTTCTCAGGGTGTTACACAAGCTTTGCAACAGCGAGAAGATCACCGCAGCATGTCAAAGCAGAATGAGGTCTCTGAGGAGAACGTCGTCTCCGTGACCGTCGACCAGCTCAACAAGGAGCAAACAGCTGAGATGGACAAGCTGGTCGAGCAATTCCGGAACATGTACTGCAGACGTACTCCAGGACTCGGCAAGGCACCCTAATTCAAAAAACCAAGATGGTTACCGTCGAGCCCTGGAGACGGAACCAGCACGTCGGCGGCAGCCCACGACCACGCCGTCAAAACTGAAGAGAACGCCACGCCGACGTTGCAAGACCGCATCGACTCCGCAGTCCACTCTACGCTAGTCAACCAGTCGGGGATTCTGGTGAATACATTGACCAATACGGTCAAAATCAATCCTAGATGTCTCAATTCACCAATACAACCTCAAGGGCCGATTTTTGTAACGCCCGTTTTGTCGCGGCGTTAGCGGGAAAACTAATTCTAAAAACCCTAATTGCGAAAATTTGCTCTTCGGTTGAGTCTTGTCGTGTGCCGAGGTCTCGTGTCTCCCCTCTCAGTTCAATCCCGGAGAAAACCGCGAAATCGGATTTCAAATCCGAGCCCTAAACCTCCCAGAACCAAACCCTCAGAAAAAGTCTAAATTACCTCCCTTGACCCGGGCCGATTTCCCTTCTCGGCCTGTCCCCTTCTCTCTTTTCCCTCCTGGGCCACTGCCGGCCCAGTCCCCTCTCCTCCCTCTTCGGGCCGTCGCTCGGC
Organism: Oryza officinalis; assembly: GCA_008326285.1. NCBI lineage: Eukaryota > Viridiplantae > Streptophyta > Magnoliopsida > Poales > Poaceae > Oryza > Oryza officinalis. The sequence goes on from BDMV01000007.1 coordinate 11,058,454, forward strand.
CCAACCGCTCCCTCTCTCCCCTTCCATCCCTGGGCCGTCGCCCGGCCCAGCTCCCTCCCGCGCCAGGCCGCTCGGCCCAGTCCTTCCCGCTCGGCCCCCTCTCCTTGCTGGGCCGCGCGTTGCCCGGCCCGGTCCACGCGGCCGGTCGTGCCGAGCCGAGAGAGAGAGAGAGCGCTCCGCTCTCTTTTCTCTCTCTCTCCCGCTCCCGTTTTTCTCTCTCCCCTTCTCGCCGGCGCCGTTCCGTCCGACCGCCGCCGACGTCACCCGGCCGAGCCGCCTTGTCCGCTAGCGCCGGTCCCCTCCCGCGCGCTCCACCGCCTCTCCCCGGCCAAACCGACCTCCGCGTCCTCGCCTCCCCTCCGAAACCGACCTAAAATTTCCCCCTACAAATTTTCCCCTCGTCCCCGGCCGCCATTGCCGCTCCACTCCGCCTCGCTGCCGCCGCCGTCCTTGCCGTCCCCGCCGCCGCAGCCGAGGGCGCCCGAAGGAGCTCCGGGCGCCACCTCCGCCGCCCTCTTCCCCGGCCCGGAGCCGTGCCGTGCCGCGCCCGCGCCGTCGGCCTCCTTCTCGGCTTGCCGCCGCCGCGGTAACCCCCTTTTTCCCCTCCGCCTCCTCTCTTCTCCCCGGTCTAGGGCCGTAGGACGTCGTAGTCCTTCCCCGGACGCCGCCGTCGTGCCGCCTCCTTCCCTTAGCTCCGTCCCCGGCGCGCCCATGCCGCCGTCGCGTGGTGCGCCGTCGGCCGCCGCCGCCCCCCCTTTTTCTCTTCAATCCTCGCCGGCGAGCCGACTCCGCTTCACCTCCTCCCGCCGCCGGTGCCGCCGCCGCCCGCTCCGGCTCGTCGCCCCACCGGAGCCCGCGCTCGTCGCCGACCGCCGCGAGCCGCCCTCTCCGGGGCGAGCTCCCCCTCCTCCCCCTCTCGGTCCGACGTGGAGCCCACGTGGACGCCACGTCCACCGTCCCAGGGCCCCACGGGAGACCGGTCAACGGCCCCGCGCCGGCCGCCCTCCCCGATCGGCCTCGGCCCATCGGCCTTTGGAACCTCTTCGGCCTCGCCCCTTGGCCCATCGGCGCCCTCAAGCGCCGGCCTGCTCCGCCCCTCGGCCACTCGGCCTTTTCGCTCGTGGGCCGCGCCCTCAAGCGCCGGCCTGCTCAGCCCTCGGCTATCGGCCTCCGGCCCATCGGCCGCTAGGCCCATCGGCCATTTCCCTCCCGCGCACCGATCGGCCGTGGGCCAAATCCTTGGGCCATCGGCCGGTCCATCAGTCCCCTCGGCCCAACGGCCTCCTTGCTCGGCCCAGGCCGATTCCCTTCGGGCCGTCGGCCCAATTAATTAGGCCGCGCCCATTCTAATCTTTTGGGCTGCCCTTAGCCGCCCAAAATAAAGTCTAGATTTCATCCCTCCTTCGTTTCTTTTTCCAGGGAATTATTAATTAATTATTAATTCCTTTTCTATATTCCAGAAAATCCTTAATCTTCGGAAATTCATATCTTTTCAACCGTTCGTCCGATTGACTCCGTTCCACTTCCAAAATTCCTCAAAAATCGAGATCTATCCAATGGCACGCTTAGTGGTCTTTAATAGGGCTTCTTTTTATCGCTTTGTTGAGTCGTCTCGTTTCGCGTGTAGTCTCGGAGCCCGAAGACCCGCAGTGCGCGAATTTCGAGGAAGAAGCTCAAGATCTCGAGCAAGGCAAGTCACCTTTGATCAATTGAACCCATAATTTAAATTAAGTATTTTGATTCCGCAAACTATGCATGCTTAGGTTACACTTGGCACTTGGCCTCGGTGTGCAATATAACCGTTAGGCCCTACCCATTTGCTGCATTCACCTTCCTTGATTATTGAATACCCTAACACCCTTGTCACCCCTCAGGTGATGCCTCGGTATCCGTACCTCGTGTACGAATATTGGGACTTCCCTCAAACTTTAAAACTGATCACCTGGGTAAAACTGGAGTTTACAAAAGGCTTGGAAAACCCGACACTTGGGTCGGTGTCTTGAAAATTAAAGTGAGTTTCTAAAACTCGCGGTACGGGAGACGTACTGGAGGTACGGTCTGCTTGTTCTCGCCCTAAGGACCGATTCCTTGGGAATTACATCCAAGCATATGTCAAGTACGACCACATGGGTGATATGGGACGCCCCTGGCTGAGTAATTAGCTAGGCCAGGGAAATCTTGATGCCAAGGGACAAGTGGATTCGCCGGGGTGGTGTCGGGGAGGACCCCTGGGCTTCCTGGCACAGTATGGTCTGGGACCTAACCTGGTGTTGGTCCGTGGGACCCCTCCCGTTGGCATAAGATGACCCTGAGTCGGCTTTCGAAATGCCTTGTCGTGAAAGCCTTAAGGTCGCCAGACGTGATCGAGGGTCGCGGGCTGGGTGATTCGGGGTTAGTAACGTCGTGTGGATAAAGTGTACCCCCTCTGCAGAGGTTAACAACTGTTCGAACAGCCGTGCCCACGGTCATGGGCGGATGTGAGGTGATTCCTTAGCGTAGTTTTGTTTGAACACCTTGTGAACTGCTGTTGGTGTGAGGTTTTCCGTTCTGTGCTTGGTTTAAGGCTGTTGGAGCAGCCGGAGCCGGTGACGATTGGCAGGGAGCCTCTCGTACCGACGTGTTGACTGGTGGCTGTTGAAGCAGCCGGAGTCGGTGACGATTGGCAGGGAGCCTCTCGTACCGGCGTGTGTGAGTTGTGGTCGTTGGTGCAGCCGGGTCGGTGAACGATTGGCAGGGAGCCTCTCGTGCCGACAAGAATCAATCGATACAATTTCACTGCTCCGGCCGGATGAGACGCACTTTCTTATCCATGCCGTCGAGAAGCACTCACTTAGATGTTTCTAAAGTCTTAAACTAAAATCAACTGTGAAAAATAACTGGCTTTCCCTTGAAGCTTGCATTAAACACTTAATTCCCCTGACTTGCTGAGTACTCCCGTACTCACCCTTGCTCTATATAATTAAACCCCCCCAGTTCTCGAAGATGAAGAGGTGGACCCTGCTGATGAAGAGTTCTTCCAGGAGCAAGCCGACTTCGAGCAGTAGTAGGGTTTCGGCCTTCCCCAAGGCTTTGCTTGTGGCTTAGGGCTAGTCTCCGCTTTCCGCTTCCGCCTTTTTGTAATGCTGTTGTGAACTCGGGTTCTGTCCGCAGTTCCAACCCTGGTTGTAACCCTACTCTTAAATAAAGAGACCGCTGTTGTTGTGATATTCAGTCTTCCTGTTGTACCAGCGCTATTTCCTGGGACTGGTACAGGCATACAGGTCAATCTGGACCGCTCTATCCTGGTCTCCGCCTGGGGCCAGTTTGGGGCGTGACAATTTTCTTGCCTGAAAACAAGTTCCCTGCTTATCGGACCCTGCGGACCAATTTGAGTTCAATCCCACAGCCGACGGCGCCGATCCCGCCTCCATCGGCTCAGCCGGTGCCAACCATGCCACTGGTCCTGGCCAAGCAAGCGGGAGGAAGTCCCCAGCACATCACGGAGGAACAATTTGCGCAATGAACAAAGGGGAAACAACCGGTGATCGAGCCGATGCAGTAAGTCCCAGTAAACCCGCCATCGGCCGGACAACCTCAAGCCCCCGTGTTCAGTAACCCTCTGCCACCGACTGCGTACAATGTGCCGCAAGGCTACCAGCAGTATACTGCAAGGCAGTATGACGCACAAAATCTAAATCTAAAGCATCACTTCCAACCGTACTCCCCTAGGCAGTATCGGGCAGAGGGCCTGCAGCAGTCTTACCACCAGGACCTCCCACATCAGCCTGCAGGATACTGGGCCGACATGATAGCCGAGGTGATGCGAGATCAGTTCGGCTTGAAGCCTAAGGAAAACTCTATGGTGTATCGGCACCCATATCCCGAGGAATTCGACAGAGTGCCACTGCCGAACCGATACAAGATCCCGGACTTCTCCAAATTTTCGGGGCAAGACAACGTCTCTACGTACGAGCACGTAAGCCGATTCCTAGCACAGTGTGGAGAGGCATTGGCCATAGAGGCGTTGAGGGTGAGATTTTTCCCTCTGTCCTTGTCAGGGTCAGCGTTTACATGGTTTTCCTCTTTACCGTGCAATTCCATCAGAGGATGGATAGATTTGGAGAAACAGTTTCATAGATACTTCTACAACGGCGTACAAGAGATGAAACTGTCCGATCTCACCGCTATCAGGCAACGGGTTGATGAATCGGTCCCAGAGTACATTCAAAGATTCAGGGACATAAGGAACAGGTGTTACAGCCTCAGCTTGACCGATTCTCAACTGGCCGATTTGGCGTTCCAGGGATTATTAGGGCCGATACGAGAGAGATTCTCCTCTCAGGAATTTGACAGCCTAGCTCAGCTAGCACAACGAGTATCGGCCCACGAGCAGCGATTCCAGGAGGTGAAGAAGTTCGCGAAGAAGATCAATACGGCCTATCAGTACGCCTCCGACGAAGACGACGAAGAAGATGCCGACGTCGATCTGGCCGAGTGGGCCCGGATAAAGAAGCCGACGACATGCCAATGGGCCAAGAAAGGCGATAAAGAAGATAAGTACGATTTCGACATCAACAAGGCCGATAAGATATTTGACTTACTCCTGCAAGAAAAGCAGATCCAGCTGCCAGTAGGTCATATACTGCCATCGGCCGAAGAAATCGAGAAGAGGAGATATTGCAAGTGGCACAATACATATTCCCATCATACCAACGAATGCAAGATCTTCCGACAACAGATCCAATCGGCCATCGAGCAGGGCAGGATTAAGATCGATGATGCCAAGCGGCCGATGAAGATAGAAGGACACCCATTCCTAGTCAACATGGTGCGGGCGGATAGGGCCGACGGCGATGGCCATCGGACCGGCAAGCGACCTTATCAGACCTCGGAGGGCCTGATCAGAAAATACCAGCGGCGGCAGGAAGAACAAGCACAAGACTACGCCGATCAAGACAACTCCTACGACCCGCATTGGGAGTGCGAGTTTTTTCGGTTCTGCTGGAACGAAGGGATGAGGTTGCCATGCATCCAAGAGTGTCCTGCGTGCAATGACACAGAAGACCCTCATCAGGGCAGCTCAAGCAGGCAAGCGCATCGGCCAGCCAAGCAAAGAAAATCTGTGCATGAAAGGCTAGGGCCGATGCACCAAGATCGTCACGACGAAGACGACGAACAACCCCAGAATCCTCAGTGGTGCCCAAGCGACGTGTTTACCAAGACCCAAAAACGATGGGTACAGAGGCTGAGGAAGAAGGAGCAGGTCCAGGAGCAGCAAGCGACAACCGCCCATCGGCCCACCAGGACTAAAAAAGAGTGGAGGATAAAATCTACGGTGGTCAAGGCCGATGAAGGCACCTCCAAATCAGCTCAAGCTTCTGCGGTCGCAAAAGGTAAAGGTGTAGCATCGGCTTCTGTTAATATGGTTTTCATATTGCCAATGGAATACAGTGTGCAGATGCCCGATGAAGTGGTAGCCGACGATGAACAGTCCTCGGCTAAGCTACAGTTGTCACCAGACCAAGCCGTGTTCGACAAGCCGGCCGACACCAGCTACAGGCACCTCCGACCGTTATACATCGAGGGATTCGTCAATGGGCGGCGGATGACGGAGATGCTGGTCGATGGCGGCGCGGCAGTAAACCTGATGCCATATACAACTTTCAGGAAGCTTGAAAAACTACCCGAAGACCTCATCAAGACCAACATGGTGCTAAAAGACTTGGTGGCAACGCATCCGAGGCGAAGGGGGTGTTAAACGTGGAGCTCACCGTAGGCAACAAGATGATACCCACCACCTTCTTCGTCTTTGATGGAAAGGGTTCCTACAGCCTGTTGTTGGGACAGGATTGGATCCACGCAAATTGTTGCGTCCCTTCAACAATGCACTAATGCCTTATACAATGGCAAGGGGATCAGGTCGAGATCGTGCAGGACGATCGGTCAGTACACGTGGCCAATGCCGATCTCGCAGTTTGGGAGATGGAGGGAATCGATTGCCTGTCTGGACAAGTTTGGGAGGCCGATTTCCTCAAAGTAACTGATTGCGACATCGAGACGATAGACGATCAAGACAAACAGTTGCTTTAACAAAGATGTACCATCCACTGCCCAAGATGAGAAAGCAAGTCCCTACACAGATGATGCGGTGGATGAGTTGGATGGAAAATTGGGATAAGGCTTTACGTCGGCCGATTAGCTCGAAGAGGTTGATATAGGAATAGGTGACAGGCCTAGGCCGACGTATGTAAGTACTAACCTGCCAAGGGAATATAAGAATAATTTGATAAATCTTTTGAAAGAATTCATAGACTGTTTTGCATGGGAATATCATGAGATGCCAGGGTTAAGCCGATCGATCGTAGAACATCGGTTACCTATCAAACCAGGCTATCGGCCATTTAAGCAGGCTCCTAGGAGATTTAAGGCCGATATGCACGAAGCTATCAAAGCAGAGATCACCAGGCTTTACGACACCAATTTTATTAGACCTTGCCGATATGCGGACTGGGTCTACAACATAGTTCCAGTGTTAAAGAAAAACGGCAAGCTTAGGGTATGTATCGATTTCAGAGACTTGAATAAAGCAACGCCAAAAGATGAGTACCTTATGCCGTTGGCCGATCTGCTGGTAGATGCCGCGTCTGGACACAAGATTATCAGTTTCATGGATGGGAACGTAGGCTACAACCAGATTTTCATGGCCGAAGAAGATATTCACAAGATAGCCTTCAGGTGTCCGGGGGCAATCGGCCTATATGAGTGGGTTGTCATGACTTTCGGCTTGAAGAACGCTGGAGCTACTTATCAGAGACCTATGAATTATATTTTTCATGGTCTTATCGGTTCGCTGATTGAGGTTTACATCGATGACGTCGTCATGAAGTCCAAAGAGTATGATATGCATCTGGCCGATTTACGCAAGATACTAGAAAGAGCAAGGAAATATGGTTTAAAGATGAACCCTATCAAATGTGCCTTTGGCGTATCGGCCGGTCAGTTTTTAGGTTTCTTGGTCCATGAAAGAGGAATCGAGATTACACAAAAGAACATTGATGCTATAAACAATATCAAGCCTCCAACCAACAAGACCAAGTTACAATCTCTGCTCGGGAAGATCAACTTTGTCCGGCGATTTATATCAAACCTATCAAGCAGGATAGAGCCATTCACTCCATTGTTGAAGATAAAGGACGATCAAGAGTTTGTATGGGGTGATAAGTAACAAAAAGCGCTGGACGATATCAAGGAATATTTAACTTCCCCTCCAGTTTTAATCCCTCTGCAGAAAGGGGTTCCATTCAGGCTGTACCTATCGGCCGATGAGAAATCCATCGGCTCAGTTCTGGTTCAAGACATTGACGGCAAAGAAAGAGCTATTTTTTATCTCAGTAGGAGGTAGTTAGATGTTGAAACAAGGTACACGCCGGTGGAGAAATTATGTCTATATTTATATTTTTCATGTACTAAGTTGAGACATTATTTACTTTTCAATGAGTGCATTGTGGTAAGTAAGGCCGATGTGATGAAATACATGCTATCGGCCCCTGTTTTAAAAGAGAGAATTGGGAAGTGGATTTTTGCCTTAACAGAGTTTGACGTCAGATATGAATCGGCCAAAACAATCAAAGGACAAGCCCTGGCCGATTTCATTGTCCAACACAGAGACGATTCAATTGCATATGCAGACATTGTGCCGTGGACACTGTATTTTGATGGATCTGTTTGCAGGCATGGATGCGGTATCGGCCTGGTCATAATATCCCCTCGGGGGGCAAGTTTCGAGTTCGCTTTTACTATCAAGCCTTATTATACTAACAATCAAGCAGAGTATGAAGCGGTGCTTAAAGGTTTGCAGTTATTACAAGAGGTCGAGGCCGATTCCGTAGAGATCATTGGTGATTCACAGCTGGTCATTAATCAACTTTCTGGGGAGTATGAATGCAAGAATGATATTCTCAGAGGTTACAATGAGGAGTGCAAGGAGTTGCTACAAGTTTTCAAGATTGTGACAATGAGGCATATACCTAGGAAACAGAACTTCGAGGCCAATGATCTAGCTCAGGGGGCATCAGGGTACAGGCCGATGCTAAAGATGTTCAGGTTCAAATCGCTGCCGTGGATGCCAACGACTGGAGGTTTGCTATCATTGATTATTTGAAAAATCCTTCCCAGTCGGCGTCGCGACAGATGAAATACAAAGTCTTGCAGTATGTCCTGTTAGATGATGACCTCTACTATTGGACGATTGATGGCGTCTTGCTCAAGTGCCTAGGTCTCGAGGAGGCCAAAGTTGTTATGAGTGAAGTACATGAAGGGATTTGTGGAACCCATCAATCGGCCCATAAAATGAGATGGCTTTTGAAGCGTGCCGGATATTTCTGGCCTACAATGCTAGAGGATTGTTTCAAGTATTATAAAGGATGTCAAAATTGCCAGAAATTTAGAGCAATCCAGAGAGCACCGGCATCGGCTATGCATCCAATCATAAAGCCGTGGCCGTTTCGAGGATGGGGTATAGATATGATCGGTCAGATTAATCCACCATCGAGCAAAGGCCACAAGTATATTTTAGTGGCTACCGACTATTTCACAAAGTGGGTTGAGGCCATCCCTCTTAAGAAGGTTGATTCCAAGGATGCAATTCAGTTTGTCAAGGAGCATATTATATATCGGTTTGGGTTACCCCCAAACATTGACTACAGATCAGGGATCAATTTTCGTGTCCGATGAGTTTGTGCAGTTTGTCGACAGCATGGGCATCAAGCTACTAAATTCTTCTCCATATTATGCACAAGCTAATGGGCAGGCAGAAACTTCTAATAGGACTTTAATTAAGTTGATCAAGAGAAAAATTGACGAACAACCGAGACGGTGGCATACCACGTTGGCCGATTCCCTGTGGGCGTATCGGATGGCTTGTCATGGTGCAATTCAAGTGCCACCTTATCAGCTGGTTTATGGACATGAAGCTGTACTGCCATGGGAGACCAACATCGGCTCAAGAAGGATTGCTTTGCAAGACGACTTAACAGCCGATGAGTATCATAATCTTATGGTTAATGAGTTAGATGATTTGGCGCACGTCCGATTGCGGCTTTGGAGAAAATAAAGCGAGATAAAGATCGAGTTGCTCATCATTATAATAAGAAAGTTGTCGCCAAGTCATTTGAGGAAGGGGATCTTGTTTGGAAATTAATAATGCCGATTGGTTCCAGAGATAATAAATTCGGCAAGTGGTCACCTAATTGGGAAGGTCCTTTTCAGATTCATCGATGTGTTCCCCATAATGCTTATCTGCTCAAAGGATTAGATGGAGAAATTTATGGAAGAGCCCTTAACGGCAAATACTTAAAGAAATATCATCCCAGCGTCTGGATCGATTCATGATCGGCTTGCTAGCCGATTTATGATAATAGCCGATGTGGTACACATCGTCTTTAGATGACCGATATGCATTATCGCCTTTAGTTCAAATTTTACAACATGAGCCCTCATCTTCCAAAATTTGGGGGGCATATATATATACAAGCGCGAAATTTTTCAAGATTTTTCTTCAAGATTCTTCAAGTTTGTCAGATTGATCCAGGTTCATGGATTTTTCTTCAAGATTCTTCAAGTTTGTCAGATTGATCCAGGTTCATGGACTTCAAAAATTTTTCAAGCTTGAACTTCTTCAGATTTATTCAGGTCAAATTCGGCTGATTGGCCGATGAGATTTATGTTAATCAAAGCAGGAGGTTATCTGTTTACAAGAAGGATACCACATATATTACATCACCCTATGAAGTTTTCAATAGCTGCAATGGCTTTACGACGGATTTGGTCAATGTCTTCTATTACTTGGGCATCATCGGCCGTCGACCCTGGGATTGGCTTCAAAGATTTGCTCAGGGTTGCAAGATACTTGGCCGATGCCTTTAGCTTCGCTGTTTGGTCTTCTATGGCCTTGGGTGATGCAGCTATTCCGGCTTCAACTTCTTGGATTTCTTTGCGGGTGGCTTCTAGCTTCAGTACCAAGTCTGCTTCGAGACGACGGAGTTCTTCAAGCCTGTTGTTTAGGATAATCGGCTCAACAGCCAGCTCATCCAATCTAGTCTTGTCAGAATTGACTTGAGCTTTGCTGGCAGTTAAGGCCGATTCCAAGCTTTTACGTTCCCGCCTCTCTACAAGTCTTTCTTTCGCCTTGTGGAGCTTGAATCGGTATTGTTCCAAGAAGATGGCCGATGTCAGGTTCTCCATCAGGTCTTCAGGCAGTTGGTCTTGAATTTCTTGTACCCTGATCCTGATGGGAGTGCAATCCTCCACCAAGAATTCCAGCGATGATTCCAGCCGATTGGCGATGTCGGACAGCCGGTTCTTCAGTTCGTCAGAGATCGACGCCTTGGCTGTGATGGGTGGCTCTTTGTCCTCGTCATCAAGGAATTGGCCGATATCAAAAGAAAACATATCGGCTAAGTTCTGTAAATATCAACATAGGGCATGGTCAGCCTAGTCAGACAAGAAATCGGCAAAGGAATCAAAGTGTCCTGGTTTACCTGTGATAGGGCATCGGTTGTGCTTGCATCGGCCTCCTTTTGTTGTTTTGAGACGGTGGGCGAGGGGGTTGGCCGATGTGATGTAGGTGATGGAGCTCGCGGCTGAAGAAAGGAAGGAAAGAGGTAATCAAATATATGCTACTAGAGGAATAATATAAAGATTAACTTTTACCGAAACAATCGGAGAGAGTGGTGGAGAAGGAAACGGTGTTCTCAATCGGGCCTTGGCTCGTTCGCGCCTTTGCAAGGTTGCCTTCTTAGTTCTTGCCAAAGGGGCCGATTGAGTTCTTTCTTTCAACAAAGACGATGCAAGAACCTGCAAGGGATTGAGGTGTAACATATCAACAGAAGGAGACTGCATAGATTCAAGAAAGGCAATGTATTACCTTGCGGATTGCATGTCTGGTTTTCCTTGGTTGGGCGGTGTCGGCTTGGTTATTGGCCGGTGGGATTGTGGTGGTCTTGGCCGATGGTTCCTTAGCAGTTTCGGCCGATGGATTTTCTTCTTCAGGTAGATCGGCGGCGGCTGCATCGACCTCCTCCATTACTTGGTCGTCCAGAAACTCTTCTACGGAGGGGTCTAATCGGACAGGATCGGCCTGGTCGGCAACCTTGGACTTTTTCACAGGTTTTTGGGGTTTGTCCCTTGCCGGCGCCTTCCTTTTGGTGGTTTCTTTAGCTATCGGCCCTTGGAGCAGCGATGAGACCTTTGGGGCAGTAAGTCTGATAGCCGATTCCAGAACAGAATTGCCTGATGGAGCCAGGACCATTACATATGATATCTTCTGTCCACTATTGATCACGGATGGGATCGGGCCGTCAGGGACTTGAGGGCTGATGTCCTGGATAAGCTCTGTTAGATGAAATCTAGCCGATTGGTGAAAGATATGAGCAGCCAATTCTTGCCACCATGCTTGGAAGCTGATGTGGATGAAGGCGCTCAGATGCAATCGGTCACAGTCACCCAGGTTTGGGATTTCAATCTCCAGTCCTTTACTTATGATCAGCGCTGATGAGACCGTGCCCCTGCTCTCTAGGAGTTTATGGAAGTATAAGTTGATGGGGAGTTGTCCAAGCCCGCACTGTCTAGCAGCCACCATGGGATTGTAGAATTCATAGGACAGGCTGGTGCTTCTTCCTCGAAATATGCCTACTGGGAGCAGGCATGGGGTGATGCCGATCATAAACGATTCCCGTGACTCCATGTCATCATTCACCAGGTCCAAGTGGAGATCGTTAGGGAGTTCAAAATCCTGGTCTGAGGTGTAGATGAACATGTCCATCTTAATTGATGGGGGGCCGGTGTAGAATCGGATGAACCATGTGGACATGTCTTTGGCCGATTGATCTGCTCTAGGACAGACAGAGGCCGCTTCTCCCAAAGACATGCACCTTCTGGTTCTGGGATCTTCGTGATCGGCGTACTTCGATGGGAAGCAGGAGTCCGATAATGGAGGCCGATCGACTATGTTGTTGGTATGGATAGTTAACCAAAGTTGGATAAACCACCAGGGTCCTCCATGCACCACAGTTTGCTTTAGCATCAGATCTTGAGTGGCAGTATGAAGTAGCCGATAGACAGCTCCCAGGAGATATCGGCCAAGGGGGATTTGTTTCTTATCAGCCAGAGCTTGAGCCAAATGTTGGCAATTTAGAGTGGGGCCGCAGGTTGATCCACAGAAGACAAATCTTTCCAACCATAGCGTCAGGAAGGCCACGTGTTCCCTCTCTGAGACTGATCCTTGTTCCATATGCTCAGAAATGTACCTAGACCAGCCTCCAATCTTTTTGGTTTTCAACTTATGGCTGCTGTTTGTTAGGAGACTGAAGGGGTTGATCTCAGATTGGATGTCTAGTCCTGTCAGCATCTTGACGTCAATTAATGTTGGGGTCATCGGACCTTGTCGGAATAGGAAAGCGTTCAAGGTGCTAGACCAGAAATAGGTGGCTGCTGACATGAGTGGTTCATTCTTTTTGGTATCGGCCAGGGACAGAGTGATGCATTGGTCGATTCCTATTTCGTCCCAATGAACCTGCTTGGTTGCAACAATCCTTTTGTGCCAAGTTCTTTAACCATTGAGCTTTGACGGCCAGGACCTGAAGGTGTGCTTCCATGAAGAGACATTGGGCTTGGTTTGTTTGAAAGGGACTCTGTTTGTCTCAGCGTTTATCAGCCAGGTTGGGTCACAATTGCCCATGGGGCCTAGAAGAAACCGGTGGGATTTGTCGTTGGTGGGGATTAAGATCTGGTTCTTGAAAACCTACGGCATATGAGCAGTGATGTAAGATAATGACCTGGGGGGCAAGAGCGGAAGCCCTAGTTTGAAGAACTCGGCGAGAAAATGAAAATGTGAATTTAGAAAGGATTGACTTACCACGGGGATCTCGGAGGCGTAGAACGGCGCGGAAGCCATTGTTGTTGTCAAAGAGGTCGTTGTTGAAAGGGTCGATGTCGATGGGACGCCGAGGTGCCGCCGGGGTTGAAGAGCGCGAGTGGTTGACGAATCGGCGGTGGAGGGCTGCGAATCTGGATCTGCGCGGTTTTCAGACAAACCCTAACGAAGAAGTCGATGGGTTCCTCGGAGCTAATTCCGCCACATTATATAATGAAGCGGAATTGGGGGGCATGTGTTAACAGCAGATTTTCGTAATCGACCCAGAGAGGAAAGAGGAAACTGACGCGGAGAGAGGGGGTTAAATTGGAGTCAGACCAAGTCTCGTATCGGACTCGGTAAACGTATCGGACTGGGAGAAGCGTTAGCAGGAAGAGCGTATCGGCCGATACGGGTTCAATATGGTCATTGGCCGATAGAGGCTGGAAGTTGACAGAGTTTGCATGGGCTTGGTTTGGGCTCAAGATAAGCTTCAAGGTGGTTGCCAAATAGAGATAAGGCTTGGTTTTAGGCAGCTGTATCTTGTAAATCAAGTAGGTTTAGATCTAATCTACGGCAAGAGTTTGCCGCAAAGATTTGTTTGTTGAACTGTAGATAAGATCGTGTCCTATCTGGACAATGTTGTAACCTCGGGTATAAATATCCCGGTAGTATGTACATAGAAACTCTCTCACAACTCAATACAACAATCAATTTGTTTCAATCCACTTTCGGCGCATCGCCAATCCTCGCAAGAGGTTAACTCCGGCGAGTTCTTGCTTCCCCAGAGCAGAGGTAAGAACTCGTGCCCGACGATCTACATCGTCGGGGCTAACGTGTCGCTTTAGACACGTTAAGCCTCGATGATGTGATCGTCGTTTATCATGTTTTGAATGATCTTGACAAGTATCCTAATTATGCTTCGCCAGCGATTTACTCGTTTTAGAGTTTGTTGCCGACGGCGGTTTAATTACTATGATTGGTTAGATCTTTCAATGCATCTACCATCCCTAAAAGCAATCGGCGACTTGATTTTCTTTGTGTTAAGTCTCAATTCACACTTCGAGTTGCTATCAACCTTAGTCCTGTTTTGAGATTTAACTCGAAGCCTGTTTTCGGTTGTAATTAAGGATAGTACTGGGGTTTCAGCCAGTTTTACCTGATACATATGATTATCCTAAGGTTTTTATGTGTGTCTGCCATTTACATGAATGGATTGATGAATATAAATGTATTTGTTATATATTACTCTTTAGGGTTTATCTGTGATCAGTATGTTTATATTGGTTGATTAGTTCATATAGATTCACATTAGAGTATTAGCTAGTGTAGTTATCTTTATTATCCCTTATCGGCCGATGCCATTAATTGACATTAGTATGTTGATGAAGGCCGATAAGATTAGATTCATGCTTTAATCTCGCTTTATCACGAGTAAGCCGATATAGCTTTGCCCTATCGGCTGGGCCACGACAATGCGACATCGGCCTATCGGCCGATCGGTCATTGTTTTCTAACATGGTTTACTTGTTTATCTTGTTGATTGAGATCAAATCAACTGGCACGCCATACACGCACCTAGGCAAGCCTTTGGACCTGCACTGGAGTAAAGCAAACCTCCCAGGCCGCCGTGAAAACGTGGAACCCGTTTGGTTGCAAGGCGGGTCAAAATTCTACGCCAACAGTCCCCTAACTTATGTGTGGGACACAACCGGTGCCTCCAATGATGCCTCCTCCCAAAGCGTTGAACGCTCATGGGCTCTTCCCACGTGTGGCACGTATTGTCAAGCTTTGCTCACGAAGAAAACTTGTATCTCTCGAGAGCTCACAAAATCCACTTCCACGTTTCCGAATCGGTTTCAAGACAGAAATTAATGAGAGCGACGAATCATAAATGAAGCAAGAACTAGTGAGATTTGTCCTTCTCTATTTAGGTTGACCATGCGATATTATTTTTTAATCGATGTGTAACAATACTCTAATCCTAAATCTAAATCTTTGACTAGTAGGGGTGCTCTATAATGTGTTTTGGGTTAGACATTGCAAGCTTTCATAACACTACTTTGATTTACAATTTACCACCCACTACTTTCCTTACCCATGGGGATACCTAACACTACTTTTTTTTCCATTAGACATACCGAGCTTTGCATGTATGAAAACGTCAACTATCAACGAATATAGATTAAATGGCTTTGTTAGCTATGAAAAGACTAGGGATAGTGTCTATCTGAAATATAACTATAGAGTAAATTGCACTGCCGGTACACGAGCTTGCGAGGTGGATGCGATTTAGTACATGAACTTGTAAATCACTCATTTCAATGCATAAACTTATCTAGTATATGC
Organism: Oryza officinalis; assembly: GCA_008326285.1. Classification (NCBI taxonomy): domain Eukaryota; kingdom Viridiplantae; phylum Streptophyta; class Magnoliopsida; order Poales; family Poaceae; genus Oryza; species Oryza officinalis. The sequence goes on from BDMV01000007.1 coordinate 11,073,692, forward strand.
AAATCAAAGCCAAAACAACATGTCATAACTAATTTCACTAAGATAGATGCTGGTTAGGATGTTATATAGGCTTCTACGTAAGTCAAGATGATGTTACCTAAATATGCCTATGTTCAATCAAACATATAATAAGTCATGTTAACTATGCATATTAAAAATGCATATAAAATGAGTCTGCAATGGATACAAAATAATAGAAGAACAAAATAACTATAGTATGTATAAAGGTTAATTATTTACACATACAACATATCTCATGCCCTTATGTAGTCATGTGTGCGCGCGACATTCTATAATCAGACTAACTTAACATGATTAATTACAATAATATTGTTTTGGACTAGCTCTCACGTACTAGACAAATTTCGTGCATCATAATGAGTATTTCGCAAGGTTATATATCACCAACGCAATTTACCCATGACTATAATACGGTGAACTACCAAACAATGTGACCCCTTTAATTTCTACGCGTGAGACACAACAAGACACAACACACGTCTTTAGCGTTATCTCGTCCAAACAACATATATAGCTTCTTTTTAATATGTGTGACACACAACATGTGTTCTCGACGACATTTTACATGTGAAATACCCAACACACACTTTATAGCGACGTCCCCCGACTTATGTGTGGGACACAACCAGCGCCTCCAATGACGCCTCCTCCCAAACCCAAAGCGTTGAACGCTCGTGGGCCCTACCCGCGCGTGTTGTGGCGCGTATCGTCGAGAGCTCACGAAATCCGCTTCTTCCTCGTTTCGGAATCGGATTCGGTGAAGTCGGCGACTCGCCGCTGCGCGAGCCCGCCGTACTCCGAGTCTCCGACGCCGATGCGGACCGCGAAGCCAAGTCGGTGGATCGATCCCATCGATCGATCAGCCGATAGTTAAATTGATCGGAGAATCCACCACGAAGAACAAGATCGAATTAAGCAGCAGAAGTCGTCAGAAGAGTCGTCGTCGATCGAGGTTTGAAGTTTTTCGATCCCACCTGCTGCTAGCCATGGCGCCGCCGTGGCGGGTGAGGCTCATCTACTCCGCGGTGTCGCTGGCGCTCTACACCGCGTTCCTCGCCTTCTACCTGCTCTGCGCCACGGGGAGGTCGTTCCGCGGCGTGGTGCTCGGGCCCAGCGGCGGCGTCGTCCCGCCGCACGTGGCGCTCGCGTGGAAGCTCGTCAACTGGGTCGCCGTGCTGCTGTGCTGCGTCGCCGACGCGTACTTCGTGTCCTCCATCGTCGTCTCGTCTCGCCGCTCCGGGAAGTCGGCCGCCGCGCCGGCGGCGGCGCGGCTCCCGCCTCCTCCCGCGCAGATGGACATGTGTTAATTTAAAGTGTAGTAGTAGTAGTGTTTGCAACTGCAGTTAATTATGTAATGAAAAATCAATTGCAGTGTAATGACAGGGAGCTCATAGATGAATGTAATTTTTTTTTGCGGGAATTGATGAATGTAATTATTGGAGTAAATTTTCCCAACCATATATGCTTACGTGGCTTATAAAACGTTATGTGTCTATTTAATTAGGAACACTAATTGTTCCATTATTTTGTTGGGAGTAAAATGGATAGGCTAATCATTTCATTCCAATTAATATTCTGTGATGCTATCTAGAAGAGGATATCACGGCAAAAGGATATTTGACATCTAAAACTTTTAAAATTCAAACCAATTCTGTATCAGAATAAATTTATAAAATGTAATAAGTAGATTTCAAGACAAATCTACACAATCTTTTAAACTAAGCTTTTGAGTAATTGATGGTCGGAACTTAGAAGTTTGACTGAATTATGTTCTAAACATCAAATATTTCAAATTAGATAGAGTACATCCTTGATTTTCAACTATCAGAATTGTATATATGGTCATTTTTTTCCTTACTAGCTTGGACACTATTTAGATTTGCAACATTTTCAGTCTAACCAATGATTTACCACTTCGATCTTTAACGCGGTATAATAAACAACAAGGACCGTCTATGTGACAAATCGGTTAAAATATTTTGAAGTTTCTTAAATGATTTTTCCGTATTGGTGCCCTATTTTAGAGTGAAAACTTTCAAATATAAATTAGAATATAATTACATTATAAGTATATGATAGTTATATTGTAACTTATATTATAAGTATATGATAGTTATATTATAACTTATATGTAACTCTTATACAATAAATAAATCAAAGAGTGAATATGGCTGGGTGGCTAGCATTGAACACCTCTATATATGCGTGAGGTCATGGATATTCAGGTCCTTCCTAAGTGTGCAGGTTTGAATTTTTTTTCTCTCGATGCGCACAAATTTCAATATTAATCCGACGGTCCATAAAGCAAAAGCGAAAGTTTCTTGGAGTTGGCAACTTGGATAGCTAATCTTTTTTTTAATCGTGGCATAAAAAGCATAGTGATGCTCTCCCGCATAGACGTTTTGTAATTCGGTTGGGCCTTAGCTTATGCATTCTATATATAGTTAGATTCGAGCCTGATTTGTTAATATCTGTATATGTTGGGCATTTGTGTTTTGTTTCCTTTCTGTTTCTAGCACAATAAATTTCCATGAACTTCTTGCCCTGTTAAAAACGGTCTGTTGGTTTGCTTAGCAAATAATACCTCTCAATCATCAAACTACAAAAATCAAGAGACCATGGACTAACAAATTAAACTATTACAACCTTATTGTTCAACAAACAGAAGAAACAAAAGACATATAAACACAGAATAAATAAGAAAAAAGTCCGAATTACCCTTTTAAACTATAGTGACATAACAAATTATTCCCCATGAACCATAAAACTAGACATCATTCACCCTTAACTTTTTATACTGAAAACAAATTAACCCTTGACTCACTATAGAGCGATTTTGGTCCTATCGCACCCGTCGTAGTCTAGCCGGCATAAAAAAATTAAAAAAACAACAGGGCCACATGTCATACGTGGGTAACAGAGGATGGGAGAAGATATGACATGTAGGCCCCGTCACTTTTAAAATTTTTTATGCTGACTGGACTGCCACGTGTGCCGTAGGACCAAAATCGCTCTAGAGCGAGTTAAGAAGGTAATTCGTCCGATATGAAAAGTTGAGGGTGAAGGATGTTTGGTTTTGTAGTTTAGGGGGTAATTCATACTGCCGCAATAGTTCAGAGGGGTAATTCGGACTTTTTCCAATAAATAAAGATGCTCCATATCCTTAAACACTGCAAGAGAAAAATGAGTTCACAGTGGAATACCATTTTTTCTTGATTTGTGTAGGAATTGAATTGAATCCTATAAAACCCCTTTAGAATTTTTGAAGTGACAAATCTTACAGCTACTATATAAATGTGAAAAAAAAATCAATTATAGATCCCAAAGAGTGATAATAAATCCTATAGTGTCAAACTAAAAATGGCACATGATTAATCTTCATAAGAATTCCTTTTCCCAAATTTGAACATACCCCATCTTAAAACTCCTGCAATTTCCCACCAAAACATATATTAACTTACATTTGCATATTTTCTGAAAACAAATACTCTCACAAGTCATACCCTACACCCCCCCCCCCCCCCCCAAATTCCATTTCATTTCCTAGATTTTACAGTTGATTGTCAATCTTGACTCGATGAGATGCTCCATCCGGGCATGAAAGCGAAAATATAGTTACAAAATTCAATCGAATGGATTTTTTTTCCTTTTTTGTAGTGTGGCTGAAACTGAAGATTCCGATTTTCTGAAAGGATCGAGTAAAATTCAGAGGCCACGCACGCAAAATCCACTCGACCCAACCGCGAAAAAAAAAAACCAAACCAAAAACAATGGAGCTCTCTCTCCTCCCCTCCCTCTCCGCGCGCCTCGCCCTCCCGCTCTCGCCGGCGGCAGGGACAGCGCGGCTGCGGCTGCGGCGGCCGGCCGCCTTCGCATGCCGATGCTGCTCCGGAGCTTCCCACGACGGGACGACCCGGCGGTGGTTCGCCTCCCTCCTCGCCGCCACCGCAGGTTCTTGATGGTTCCCTTCTCCTAGATTGTTTCAGAAATCTGCTTGCTGAAACTACGCGCTCTGATGGTATCTTCTTGGTGGTTTGTGTCTCGGTGCGTAGCTGTGGGGATTGGCGTGGCTGGGGGAGACGCCGATGCGGTGTCTACCAGTCGGAGAGCGGTAAGGACGTGACGACTTGACGAATTGTGTGCATTTCATTTGTTTGAGAAGATGATCCTGCGATGTGAAGTTGAAATGTTTTCTTGTTCTTGTTGTTTGATTGTTTTGGATTGGATGTGCAGCTCAGGAGCGCCAAGATTCCGGAGAGCGAGTTCACCACCCTGCCCAATGGCCTCAAGTATGCTTCTGCAGCTGCTCCTTGTTGAATTTTCATCACTTGGTTCTCCAAACTAAAACTGGAATTAGTTGTGTACTGCACGAATTTCTGGCCCTAAATTGGGATAATTTCATGGTGTCAACATGTAGCTTCTATGTGGATATTATGGTATTACAGGTAGTTCATTCCACTAATTAACAAGGTCAATGTGCTTAGGAAAAAAAATGGTATAACAAAAGGTTGGTTTTAACATGTTACAAAACTGTTTTCTTCAGACAAGTTCTGTTATTGTGTGACTGGAAACCAGACCATTCTTTGCTATTTACTAATTTCTGAATGTCGTGTAACTTTCCAAAGCTTTGAGCAGGTATTACGACATCACGGTGGGATCTGGGCTCAAGGCTGTTAAGGGATCCCGTGTCGCAGTATGTACCTTCACTATGCTGTTCAATCAACTTATACATTTGTAGAGCTAGAGCCATATCATAGAATAGTTACTGACATTTGCATATGTACTGCAAACCAAGTAATCGCGAGCAATGCCATCATGAGACTGAATAATCGAACGAGCTTGATACCTCATGAAACGGGACAATTTTGATTTCTGTAAATATTTTTCTTAATTTGAATCTGTAATGCTACATCAGAAGGTGCCATTTTTTTCTTCAGAAAAACTGATATTTTTTAGTTGTGTACATGATTTTTCAACAAGCATCCATATACCACCTTTTTGCTTTTTCTTTCTGTTGTATTAATTCATTTTGGAAGTCATGCAGAATAGTCTTATATTTAGGCATGTAGGCATATAGTATTTTATATATTGTAACTACACTATCAGGCTGAGTATTAAGAGTCATGGTTGGTTAGTAAGCATGGAACAGGTAACTTCCTGCTGAAAAATGTAACTCTGCAAGACTAGCCTAAGAGGAAGCCTTTAATTTAAGATTAGTCTTCAGTTCCATGATATGTAAAAACAAGGAATCATCAATTTATATGCTAGCAGGTGAATTTTTCAAGTATAGTGACCTTTTCTCATCTTACTTCAGGTACATTATGTGGCCAAATGGAAGGGCATAACATTCATGACAAGCAGGCAGGGTCTCGGTGTTGGTGGCGGAACGGTATTTGACATTACTGCCTCTTTGTGTGTATAGTAGTATCCTAACAGCTGTGTATTAGATAAGTTCCTTCTTCCCACTTCCTTCTTTTTTCAAAACAATACCTCTGCACATCGTTTTGTGGTTAGAATGTGTGTTGTTTGATTTTTCACATGTTGAGATCTCTCGATAGTTTCCCAGTGTCGTATTACTAGAGTGGTTATCGTTTCAAATATGTTCATCCTAGACTTCCTGTCTTTTACATATCTTAAATGATTTGCAGCCATATGGGTTTGATATTGGCAATTCTGAAAGAGGCAATGTTCTAAAGGGATTGGATCTTGGGGTTGAGGGAATGAAGGTTGGAGGCCAGGTCAGCTAATGCTATGATTTTCTTTTGGTTTTGTCTGGTGATATTTTTTCTCTCAAGATAGCTTTGATTTAAAAGAGAAATAAGACCTGTACCCAGCGGAACTGAGGATGTCTAAGTTTTCTATCCTACATTATAATCGCAAAGAATAGTATTGATGATTGTGTTAGATCTTAATTGATGATAATGATATATCACATATGTTAAGTTCCTTGGGTCATTTCAATCTGAATTGATATGCAGTGGACATTTTCTTGTTCTTCAATCTGATTTTATATCAAAATTTTCAGAGGTTGATCATAGTTCCTCCTGAGCTGGCTTATGGAAAGAAGGGCGTTCAGGAAATTCCTCCAAATGCAACTATCGAGGTCGATTGTCATTTTGCTTCCTTGTCATTTACATTGATATGCTCAACTTTGTTTTTTTTTTTTTTTTGCCATGTCAACATGTTCCTTCCTCTGTTGTCAACAGCTGGACGTTGAACTACTATCAGTTAAACAGAATTCATATGGGTAGGTATAACTATTTAATTCATTTTTTCCTCCTACATTATTCTAACGAAAATGTGTTTCACAGGACTCCTGTGAAGATCATTGAAGGATAAATGTGCATAGACCTCTGCAGTAAGTAGTACATAATACATATAATTTGGACATGTCATTTCAACAGCTGGAGAAATAAAAGGCTAGATGTATCTAAATTCATTGGTGGTGGTGCATAGATAAGTGCATGACCATGTAAGGTTTTGAACTGAGTTGAAATATAGACTTGCCAGATTCTCTCTTGAATATATATGATTTCTTTTTGGATTACATTCTTTTCAATTTCATTTTGCCTATGCAATGTGAAGATTCTTTGCTGGTCAATTAAGTTCACTTGCTAGGTTCCAATATATGATTTTAATTCTGGTGTTTGAGAGAGTGTATGCATGCATATGTCGAAAGCAGAAACAATAATGCAACATAAAGTGTAAATCAGAAGTGAGAAAGTGTTCATCTAGGAGTATCTCTCTAGGAAACCCTGGTTACCTGGTACTTTGATCTGCCTTTTGGTACCTAGATGTTTTTTCGCCTATTTTATTACTGTTGCTTGCCTACAATTCTCAGCCAATAACCACATCTCTGGAAAGGTATCTACCATATAATTTATTGTCTTAAGTTACAGAATGTGGATCAGCTATAATTTTCCTATTTTTCATAGGAAGCACCTTTTAACTACTAGAAAAGGTATCAAGTTGCCAGCAGTATGACCCTAGATAACATTTATATGAGAGAAGCCCTTTGCATCCTGTGCATGCAAAGATTATGCTTTCTTCTCTTAATCAAGAAATAGGATAATGCTAATCTTGCCTTGCAAGACAGATGAATCACAACTTACAAGTTGTTACAAAACCTCAGTTGCTATACTTTAACTCAGAGAGGTCCTTGTGTGAAACAAAATCAAACAATGATAATGAAGAACCCAGACTTTGTGTGCCCTTGATCAAAGATGTTGGCAAGAGAACTGTTACAGAACTGGAGAGATTTGGCATAGTTTAGACCTGAAGGCAAAGCAAGGTAGGAGCGCCTCATGGGGCAGTAGATATACTAAATGGCTTGTTTCATGGAGACTAAAGGAATGATGAGATCTTCTAAATGGAAAGTAAGAGGGCAGAGGGCATCAAGAATCTCCTTCTGAAAATATTATTTCCTTTAACCTTTCCCCTTGCTGGTTCTTTTATCTTTGACCTCATAACAGATAGGGCAAACAGAGACAGTGATATAGACTTGTCTCATAGCCCAATCCAATTGGATCCATCATACGGATCAAGTTCAATTCGTGAGGAAGAGGAAGAAGAAATGGACTCAATTCATTGTGCGCCGCGAAAACTCGTGCAAACAGAGAATCCCTGCAGCACAGGTAGGATTGTGAGCAGTGAATTTTCAAGGCAGGCTTCTCATACTGAAGAAATCATGGCGGCGCAGGCCTCCGAGGGTTCATCAGAAGTTTCAGTCAATAGAGTTCAGGATGACCAGAGAATGATGGAAGACGTGGACAGCCTGAAGCGCATGGTGTCCGCCCTCGAAGAGCAGGCTGCCAGCATTGAGTCGCAATTCCATGACTACTGCGACATGAAGGAGCAGGAATCAACATACCAGAAGATGCAGATCATGTGCCTGGGGATGAAGCTGGAGCAGCTGGAGTTTCAGAACCAGCGGCTGGAAGCAGCCGCCGTGGAGATCCGTGCAGCTGCTGAAGAGTTCGCGACGATGCGAGCTAAGTTCGACGCGCTGCAGAGCAAGTCCAAGAAGATCTGGAAGAAGAACAAGCAAGACCTGGACGCCATTGATGACAGAGTCCTCGCTCTTGATGCCAGGGAAGCAGAAATGGCCACAAGGTGCCAAGGCTTTGAGCATTTCATGGAGGAGATGAAGCAGCTCACTTTGCAGCTGCAGAAGGAGAAAGGAACAAACAATGAGGTAAAAATCTATTAAATCATCTGACTACACAACCTCATTTGCAATTGCAGTTGACTTTGATCAGCAATGAGCACTGTGAAATCAAATCAATCAATTAATTTTGCTGTGCAGAATGTGGAGGTGATTGTGGAGAGGAGCATGCGGAAGCTGGGGTCGAGCGGCAGGGACGTTCTTGACGGGCTGGAGGCGCTCCGGGACCGGTGGGCCGCCGACATGGAGGAGATGATCTACCTCGGCTGGATCACGGCGTGGCTGCAGCACGACCTCCTCGTCCTCGACGGCGGCGAGGTCGGCACACCGGCGGCGATCATCGACGTCGGCGACGACGAGCCACCGGCGCAGCCGCGGCACAAGGGGGAGAAGGTGGTGGTCGCGGTGGCGCCGAGCAACGAGGTGGAGCTCTGCAAGGCGGCGTCGGCGTCGGCGTCGTCGAGCTCGTCGTCGGAGATGCGCGGCGCGGCGGAGTCGTCGTGCATGATGGGATTCGTCGCCGGCGGGTGCAGGAAGGGCGGGAGCTGGGGCATCGGACGGCCCAGATTGCTCCGCAGGCTGAGAGGGTGGGCCGGTGGGAAGGGCGGGAGCAGGAGGCAGTGCAAGATCGAGTTCCCAACTAGTCCGATGTAATTTATTCGAATTCAAATTTAATTACTTGTGATGATGTGACAAAAATTCATGTTTGTATGTTTTTAATTGAAAACAGCAGTATCTGACTTGTCTCGGATGAAAACGGTGTACTTATTTGAGTAAATTGTGTTGAGAAAAAAGTAATTAAACATTCATGGTCAAAATTGTCTTGCTCTTGAGTAGTGAATCCCTTATGAGAAAGTCTACATAAACCATAGAGTATTAGGATGGGTCTACTTATCCCTTGAATTATAAAAATCGGGTATTTTAATCTTTAAAGTATGAAAACTGGCTAAATAACCCTGAAGTGGTTTTATCTTGTAGATAATGATGTGACAACTGTATTGTTTGCATGGTGCAAAGATTACTCCATTAAACCTAAGTTGGACTTCTGTTAACGACGGATTTTGGTAATCGACTCGGAAAGAAAAAAGGAAACCGAAGCAGAGAGGAAGGATTGAGTTGGAGTCGGACCAGGCTTCGTATCGGACCCGGTAACCGTATCGGACTTGGGAAGTGTTGCTATAAAGGGCATATCGGCCGATACGGATTTGGTTTGGTCATGGGCCGATGCGGGTTGTGAATTGACAGTGTCAACGTGGGCTTGGTCTGGGCTCGAAGTAAGCTTCAAGGAAGTTGCCAAATAGAGATAAAGTTCGGTTTTAGGCAATTGTATCTTGTAAATTAAGTAGTATAGATCTAATCTGTGGCTTAAGTCTGCCGCAAGGACTTGTTTGTTAGTTGTAGATAAGATCGTGCCCTACAAGGGTTCTGTTGTAACCTCGGGTATAAATATCCCGATAGTTTGTACATGTAATCTTTCTCAATCAATCATACAATCGAATCAATCTACTTTCGGCGCATCGCCAACCCTCGCAAGAGGTCTTCTTCGACGAGTTCTTGCTTCCTCGGAGCAGAGGTAAGAACTCGTCCCCGACGATCTGCATCGTCGGGGCTGACGTGTCGCTTTAGACACGTTAAGCCTCGATGATGTGATCGTCGATTATCATGTTTTGAATAGTTTTGACAGGTATCTTAATTAAGCCTTGCCAGCGGTTTACTCGCTTTAGGGTTTATTGCCGACGGTGGTTTAATTCTTATGCTTGGCTAGATTGTTCAATGCAGCTGCCATCCCCAAAAGCAATCGACGGCTTGATTTTCTTTGTGTTAAGTCTCAATTCACTCTTTGAGTTGCCATCGACCTTAGTCCTGTTTTGAGATCTAACACAAAGCCTGCTTTCGGTTGTAATTAAGGATAGTACCGGGGTTTTAGCCGGTCTTACCTAACATATGTAATTGCTTTATGTTTCTTGCATATGTTTGCCACTTATATGTGCAGATCGATGAGTATAAATGTGTTGGTCGTGAAGTAATCTTAAGATCTCTTTATGGTTGATGTGTTTATACTGGCCGATTGGCTCATATAAGGTTGCACTAGAGTACTAGCTGGTGTAGTTACCTTTGTCATCCTTATCGGCCGATATTATTAGTTGAGGTCTACATATCAATGAAGGCCGATAAGATTAGATTCATGTTTTACTTATTTTCTAAGTGAGCCGATATAGCTTTGCCCTATCGGCTGAGCTATGACAATGTGTCATCGGTCTTCTGGCCGATCGGCCGTTGTTTTATGACTTGGTTTACTTGTTTCTTGTTGATTGCAGATCAAATCAACTGGCACGCTCTACTTACGACTAGGCAAGCCATTTGGACCTGCACTGGAGTTAAGCAGATCTCCCAGGCCGCCGTGGTAACGCGGAACCCGTTTGGTTGCTGGACGGGTCGAAATTCTGCGCCAACACGCTTTTGGCACGCCCAGTGGGACCTCAAGAACACAAGCTTCTCACCAGCAACAAGAACACCTCGAGATGTCGAAGCAGGCCGAGATCGTCGAGGAGAACGTCATTCCTGTGACCGCCGACCAGCTCAGCGCAGAACAAAAAGCTGAGATGGAGAGTCTGGTCACGCAGTTCCAGAATATGTACCTGCAAACATATTCTAGGACTCGGCAGGGCACCTTGATTCAAATGTCCAAGGTGGTCATGCCGAGTTCTGGAGATGGAGCTGGAACGTCGGCGGCGGCGCACGATCACGCCGTCAAAACTGAAGACACTGCAGCGCCGACGTTGCAAGACCGAATCGACTCCGCAGTTCACTCTGCGCTAGTCAACCAGTCGGGGATCCTGGTGAACACGTTGACCAATACGGTCAAGTCGATCCTAGATGGTTCAATCCATCAGTACAAGCCTCAAGGCCCGATTTACCTACCAGAAAATAAGTTCCCTGCCTATCGGACCTTGAGGAATGACCTGAGCACGCCTCAGCCGATAGCGCCGATGCCACCTCCATCGGCGCAACCAACAACAACCCTGCCGCTGGTCCTCACCAAGCAGGCGGGAGGAAGCCCTCAGCACATTACAGAGGAGCAATATGCGCAGTGGACAAAGGGGAAGCAACCAGTGATCGAGCCGATGCAGCAAGTTCCTGTCAACCTGACATCGGCTGGACAGCCTCACATCCCCATGCCTAGCAACCCTCCGCAGACAGCTGCGTACAACGTGCCGCAAGGCTATCAGCAGTACACTGCAGGACAGTACGGCGCGCAGAACCTGGATCACCACTATCAACCGTACTCCCCCAGGCACTATCAAGCAGAGGGCCTCCAACAATCCTACCAGCAGGACCTCCCGCATCGGCCTGTAGGATACTGGGCTGACATGATAGCCGAAGTGATGCGAGATCAATTCGGCTTGAAGCCCAAGGAGAACTCTACGGTGTATCGGCACCCGTATCCCGAAGAATTTGACAGGGTACCATTGCCGGGCCGATACAAGATCCCGGATTTCTCCAAGTTTTCGGGACAGGACAACGTCTCGACATATGAGCATGTCAGCCGATTCTTAGCACAGTGCGGGGAGGCATCGGCTATCGAGGCGTTGAGGGTGAGGTTTTTCCCTCTGTCCTTATCAGGGTCTGCATTCACATGGTTTTCTTCCTTGCCCTGCAATTCCATCAGAGGATGGATAGATCTGGAGAAACAGTTTCTGTCACACCCCGATTTTCGATCGGGATTAAAAATTTCCTAATAATACATTTTCCAGAAACTAAATAAAAAAAAATCAAAAGCAATTTAAACAAGTGAAATAGCAAGGAAATTAAAATTTTCCTTTAAAAATCATGGCCGGAAATATTTTTGTAATATTCTCTGTGCCTTAAAGTACTCTCCAAAATTTTTCATGAATTTTTGGAGCTAAAGAAATAATTTTAAAGTCACAAAGTTCATTTAACTGATTAAATAAAAAAAAACAAATTAAAAATGTCCCCTTTTTGTTTTGGGCCATTTCCGGCCCAAAACCGTCCTCTCTCTCTCTCCCGTGGTCCCCCGCGACCCCCTCCCCTCTCCTTCGGCCCAAGGCGGCCCAAGGCCGCACCCCCGCCGCCTCCGCGTCCCTCCTCCTCTCGGGCCGGCCCGAGGCCGTGGCCCAAGGCCGCCCGAGAGCCGCCGCTGCCTCCCTCCGCCCCGGGCCACCGACAGGTGGGGCCCGCGCCCGCCCGTCGTCGCTGCCGCCCGCCGGCTGCCGCCGCCGCTCCGCCGATTTCTCCGCGAGAAATCCGCCCGCACCGGCCAAACCCTAGCTGGGCCCCCCTTAAATTTTTTCCCCGCCCGCACGCCGCCGCTCCTCGTTTTCCCCTTTCGCCGCCGCCCCCAAACCCTAACCCTAGCGCCGCTCCGCCGCCGCCGTTTTCCACCGCCGTCTTCGCCGCCGGTAAGCGCCGTCGCCTTTTCCTTCTCCCCTTTCCCGGCCGCGCCGCTCGCTGCCGTGCGCGCCTCCCGCGCCGCCGTCGCCCGTGCGCTCCCGCACCGCCCCGCTGCCGCTCGTGCGCCGCCTCCCGCGCGCCGCCGGCGCCGCCGCCTCCCGCGCCGAAACCCTAGCGCCGCCGCGCGCCATGGCCGGCTCGGCCGAGCCCGAGCCCGGCCGCTCGGCCGCCCGCGCGCCTCAGCCGTCGGATCGGCCACTCGGGCCGATCCCGGCGCGCCGCTCCCGCCCCGCGTGGCCGCCACGTGGGCGCCGCGTGGCTGCCGCGTCGGCGCCACGTGTGCGCCACGTGGAGCGCAGCCGCCGCCGCCGCGGCTGACGTCAGCCCTAGCCGCTGACGTCAGCCCTAGCCTCCCGCCTCGGCTTAGAGGCCGGCTTTTTCCTTCCGGGCCGGCCCACCTCTCTCTCCCGGCCCAGCGGCCGTCGGGCCGATTGGCCCATCTCCCCGCAAAAGTCTATTTTGCGTCCCTCTCCCTTTTTCTCAGGCCGGCCCATCACCCCGTTCGGCCCGATTGGCCCACCTCCTCGTAAAAGTTCAATCTTGGTCCCTCGTCGCTCCTTTCTCCGTTGGGCCGCCGGCCCAAATGGTCCTTTATCCTTTATCCACACAAAAGTCTACTTTTCGTCCCTCGGCCCTTTTAACTTTTTCTCGAGAAAATCCAGCTCATCTCCTCAAGTCCAGTTTACCTCCCTCTCAGCCTAATTTTCCCCTTTCCCCTACAAAGTCCATTCCACGTCCTTTTTCTCTCCTGTTCGCCGACACTTGTGTCGCCAACACGTGGGCCCCCTTTGTTTACTCCGGTCCACACCCAGACCACGTGGCCACCCGCGGCTTCGCCACGTTGGCGTCCACGTCGGCGCTACCTTCTCCCTTTCGTCCGCCGTGGCCGCCACGTCGGTGCCACGTGATGCTTGTCCACCGTGGACTGTCCGCCCTTGACCCGTTGACACGTGGGACCCGCCGTTCCGGCGCCGATTCCCTTTGATGATGTCAGCGTAGCCCTTTCCTTTGTAAATTAGTTAATAATTGCGCAATAAATCGATTTAATTTCCAGAAATTCATTTAAATGGCTCAAAACTTCTAAAATTCATATCTAATTCATATGAACTCCAAATTGAGCCATTCAACTTGCAAAATTCATCTAAAATTGAGCTCTAACGTGTTTGTTTACTTTTTATGTACTGTTTACTTGGTTTTTATTAGAGTTTTTCCTCGTTTTGCGTGCCAGCGTGTAGATTCCGTCGTTTCGGGAGTTTGCGCTCGCGAGGAAAGAGTCCGGAAGATTGTTTGAAGAAGCAAGGCAAGTCACACATTCCCCTTGAGCATGTTGTACCTATTTTACGAAATGTTTTACATTTGCAAATAAAGTGCATGTTTTGCTAATTACATGGGAATAGGGTTTACCTATCTGTTCGCTTGAACCATGTTTACTTGTTTACCTTCCTTTGTTAACTGTGGGGGATAATTTGACTAGCTTATGTCACTTTATTGACTTTGCTAGAATTATATATGCTTAGCCATGCTTAATTACCACTAGCTCATTTAATGGGATAATTACACCTTTACTTTTAGCTTCTAGTTGAGTGTGAGCTCGAAACACTCTGACCCAAGGTTTTATTGGT